>JADLZN010000901.1:0-26015 GCA_018155175.1 Sinocyclocheilus anophthalmus | reverse complement strand
GCACACAAATTCACACACTGACACACAACTAATACACACACACACAAAATACCAGAACACGGCAATCGACTCTTGTTTGGTAGCCTCGGGGTCTCAGTGTGGTAAAGCGGTAATCCTATCAAACAACAGGTCGAAGCTTATTATCTGCTGCTCAATACCAGACACAGGAATATCAGGGCATAGTGGGCCCCTCCAGATAGAACAAGAGAGAAAAAGGGAAACTTTTTGCCCTAGTTGGGACATCGGGTCAGATTCTTTTGGTGCTGTTGTGAATGAAGGCACTGGGTAGTTGGCACAGTTCAACAGTTAAGATCTGTTAAGTCACTTGTGGATACGTTTGAGTTCACCTCTAGCTGGTGACATCTCGACTCACCTGACTACAGATTAAAGACATCTCAGAAGTAAGTTTTTTCTAAATGTCTGGTAGTTACCATAAAAAATGAATGAGTTGGGAACTCGACTGTCTATGAATTCAAACCTTATGCAATAAGCCTGTATTCAATTTCCTCTTAAGCTCGTAGCCATTTAAAAGCATTTAAAGGATGCAAAGGAAATGCTTGCGATTTTTCAAATACTCTGAGAGCCTGAAGGAAACTTGACTCACATTGAATTGCTTACTTTGAATTGCTGTGGTTTAATGGTACTGTTTCTAAATGTATAATGGCTGTTCGTTAAACGAAAACAATGAGGCATCTGAAAGTGGTTTTGTTATGCATTAGCATGCAGGTTGGAGACTTTCAAAGCAGTTAGTCACAAATAAAGTTGATGAATTCATCACATTAGTAGGACATGGATAAGAATTAGTGTCTCCATTAAGTCAGTCTGATAATCGGCACGTCTGTCAGGAAAGTTAATGATTCTCATGAACTGCACTGTGTCTGTAGAAAGCAGGTGGTTTAATTGGCTTTAAAGAGAAATTACATGGGCGAGTAGAGCAAGGGCACTTTACACAGATGCTATAGGTAAAATACAAAAACAATAGGTAGTTTTGGTAACACTTTAGTTTAGTGACCAATTCTCACTAATAAGTAGTAGAAGGCACTGAGCAAAAGTCATAGTAATAGTTGAGTTTTAGTAGTTGAGAATGGATTCCAAACTAAAATGTGACTGCAGTTTTTAGTATATGTATTACAAAGCATAGGTTGCCAGAAAACTATTAATCAATTACAATTAGGCTATCTCATATTCTTATACGTTAACTGTAATTGTGTGATAGCTATTATGTAATAGTTGTTGTATAGCTATGTTATAACACCTTATTTCATTAGAAAAATTATACTATTTCTGTACCATATCATACAATACTAGAATATTACTACATAGTTCTGACCAACTGTGTTTCTGCAGAAAAATAATATTTAGCCTGGATTGATTTCACAGTAAAATTCTGAATGCAGTATGTATTTATTTTTTATTTTTTAAAGCCCATCTGAAGTATTGTGTTCACTCAAACCTTTCAAATCAGTATCCCTGCACTCGACAGCTGGACAATACAGTACTGGACTGTGGTGGATTATTATCTGACTGTGGATTGACGGCTGTTCCTGTGATGGGGAAGACTGGCCAGAGCACGGTGGACCTCAACTCACCCTCAGACGTGAGGCAGGCGGTCCCGTTTGAGGACTTGGATCACAACAGTGTTCCTGTAGAAGAGGAGAAGGAGAATAAAGTACCAGATCGAGGATCTTGGAAGGGAAAATTTGACTTTCTACTGTCCTGCGTTGGATACGCCATTGGGCTGGGAAATGTGTGGAGATTCCCTTATCTGTGTGGAAAGAATGGTGGAGGTGAGAGAAGACAGACAAAGCCATTACTGTTAGGCTGCTGAGAAGATGCCTGGTTGGATCAATATGCTTTCCATGTTTTTGTCATGAAGGACATTTTCCTGACAACATTTCTGCAATCAACCAATCAATCAATCACCAGCAACCAATCAACCAATCAATCAATCAATCAATCAGGTTTTTTAAGTAGGTTTAGGGCTGTAGTTGGGGTTTAAACACCATTCTTGTCTGCCTTTGATTTTAGGTATAGTTAATCGTTCGTGTAGGATTGGGTTATGACAGGTATTACAAGGAGAAGGTGACTTATGAGGACATTACCCAATGTCCCCATTTTTTTCAAAATGCTTATAAATATACAGAGTGCGTTTTTTTGAGAAAGTAAAAATGCACAAAATTTCCTGTAAGGGGTAGGTTTAGGTGAAGGATTGGTGTAGGGCAATAGCACATACAGATCGTACAGTATGAAAACCATTACGCCTATGGAATGTCCCCCTAAAATGTACAAAAAACAAACGGGTTGTGTGTGGGGTGTGCAGTTTTATGTGGTTTATGAGGACCAACATTTGATAATAAACAGGGGATATGCCATAGGTATTACAACGAAGAAGGTGATTTATGCGACAGTTTCAGTGTTCCCCGTAATTCAAAAGGACTTATAAATCTTACAGAATGAGTTTTTTTGAGAAAGTTAAATTGCACAAAGTTTCCTGTAAGGGGTAGTTTAGGGGTAGGGTTGGTGTAGGGCGATAGAGTATACGGTCTGTACAGTATAAAAAACCATTACACCTATGGAGAGTCACCATAAACCATAAAAACAAACAAACCATAAAAATGTGTGTGTGTGTGTGGCGCATGTGTGTGTGTGGGGTGTGTGTGTGTGTGGGGGTGGGTGTGTGTGTGTGTGGGTGTGGTGTGTGTGTGTTAGCAAACACTACGTGATGTCTTGTACGTGAGTTTATTCAAACACAGCACATTAAAATACTATATAGAACTGAAAAGATTTGATTATCAAAGCCAAAATACACATTGAATACCACAGTTAAGAGCTATTATCATGGTAAGATAATATATGTTGATTTTATTTTATTAGAGATTCACAGAGAGTAGATCTATGTACTTGAAGAAGTGAGATGTGTGTTTCACGTGACAGACTGAATCAGCTTTATAACCATGAGGTTCTTCTGTCACCCGCTCCCTTCACACTTCTTGAGAATACATTTTAAATATATATATTATATTATATAGAGATACTATATGATTCACACATAACAGTAACTGGTGAAGGATAAACTGTTGTGGTGCAAAACGGTACAAAATCCCATATGATGCTATAATACCTTTGCCTATTTACACCTGCCCGTGTGTCAGGAGAGCTGCAGTCCAGACTGACAGTGAATAAACATTTTGTCTTTGGCCTTTTTTGTCTTTTTCATGTGTCTTAGCATAAATGTGTTTTCTGAGTAGTGAACATCAGGTGATATGAATCATTCTGCTCTACTGTAAGCATTGTAAACCACGTCCAAACAAATCCACATTAGTTCATGAATAAATGCACAATATGTATTTATATTGATCTTTTTTAATATCAAAAATATGTTTTGATGTCTTGATGTTATAGTAATTTATATATTTTGAAATACATTGGTACATTTTATGTTTTACGATTTATATTAATATAAATATGTACATTTTCAGTGTTTTGATGTCTTTTAAGATAAGTAGAAAGCAATAATTTTAATTACAGTGCCTTGCTTCATTTTTGTTGCTGCCTTATGATAAACTTCTTTAAGTTACTTTTTTCACATCAATCTACACTCCACACACCATAATGGCTAAGCAAAAACAGAACTGTCACAACTTTTTAAATTTATAAAAAATAAAAAACTGAAATAAGTACACTGCATAAGTATTTAACTCAGTACTCAGCGGAAAAGCACCTAACAGCATCAAGACTTTGGGTATGATGCGACAAAGCTTTGGCATCAGCATTTGCATTATCGGCATCGGTCCTCGCTCTCAACTCTCAAGCCTGTCCGGTTATGGGAGCAGATGCACATTTTCAGGTCTCCAGAAATATTTGATTGGGGTTCCAGCTCATGCTCTGGTGTTCACTCAAAGGACATTCACAGAGTTGTTCTATAAGCAGCACTTGATGGTTGCTTAGGGTCATTGTCCTGTTGGAGGGGAACTCTGCCCAGTCTGAGGCTTTAGACAAATTATCAGATGCATAAAATCTCAGGAAGAAATGGTGCTTCGCATCAGAATTCGATTTTGATAACTTACCGCATGTCCAGGCTTCTCCAGCAGACATGAGACGCTGGAGTAATGCGATTCTGCTCTCTAGCTGTATATTTGTCTTGTTGAACGATCCAAACAGCTACTGAGATACTTGTTCGGAGAGTTTCTTCACTGCCTCAACTACATTACAAATCCAGTTTCCGTTTCGCTTGGTTTCAATTATACCAGCCAATGGAGGAAAGCATTTACCACACCTACAATGTTGTGCAATGATGTAGCGGAAACGTGAACTTTCCAGATTCTGTGTCTGTAGACGACCACAAACCACTAGTCTTTGGCTCTCGTTTGCATGTACTCTCTGTGCTGTAAGTTCTTGGTTTGAAAGACAAAAGGTGGGTTTTGACTTTCCATTCGATGTGTTGGACATAAAAGTTGCACTGCTAGTGTCATTTAACATCAAATTGAGTGTCTGTAGCCTAGTAACAAAGTCATTAAAAAACACAAACAAAACAATGCATACCCACCAGACAGAGAATCCAGTAATAGATGTTTTTTTCAGATGCAATATTACCAGTTTGGCCTTCAACCAGATATACTGTCATCAACATGTAATGCTACCATTAAGGTATTTCTAATCGGTTCGCTCCAGGTTTACCGTTTTAAGAGAAAATATCTCCAAAATACAGTACTTCCAGTAAAAGGGCAACACATTTAAATAGGAGAGAAGTCATTTCAAAGTGTTTTTCCACTGTAATTAACCAGTGTTTTTGACAAATTACCAGCAAGGCTTCATAGTTCACGGAATTAATGCACAGTTCCTTTTCTCAGAATAAAACAGCAATAAAGCATTAAAGTAGACAACAATAAAACATATGTTTAAGCTAAAAAGGCAACTTTAATATTTTATTATTATGCCATTTTTTTTTGCTATAGCAAGCTACATACATGTCCAAAATAAATGTCACATCTTTCTTTCTTTTTTTTTCTTCTCTCTCTCTTCTCTCTCTCTATGTCTCGTAAAAGAATCGTCTGGCTTACAAGGTTGCAATAATTTGAGCAGTAAGTTAGCAATATACAAGTACAGTAATATTAAGATGTATATATATATAGTATATATATATATATAACTGAGGGGCCGTACAAGCCTAATCATTCTGGAACTTTCACAAACATACATTCTCCTTTCACATACATACATACATTTCTACTCTCACACACACAAACATTCTCCTTTCACATACATATATACTTGCTTTCACACACTTACATTCTCCATTCACATACAAACATTTCTACTCTCTCTTTTTGGTATCCATTATCCTGTTAAGCGGAAGTCACTCTCGAGAACCAGGTAGACATGTGCAAGACTTGCCTAAGATCTTCCTCACAATTTTACATTGTGCTATTCAAAGTAATCCGGTTTATTCAATAAATATTTTAAGGTTTTAATTTTAAAATTCATTATGTAACCTACGTACTCTACAGATCTGTGTACAGTGGTTAAAATGTTTTACTTGCCCTGGCAAAATGTTCACAGGCCTTGCCGCAATCAATAAATCAATAAATAAGACTTGTAAGATTGTATTGTGATAAATGATAACCATTTTGCACAAATAGGTACAATAGTTCAAAGACAAAACTGAAATGAACCATGCTTTTTCAGGTCTTTCAGGAAGGTCTAACTCTATTCCAGTTAAGGATGCACTGATCAGGATTTTTCGTGACCGATTCTTAATTTTTTATTTTACAATTAAATGAGCCGATTCCCATACTCGTTGCCAATTTATTTAGTTTTTATCACTTATATTTATTTATTTTTACATTTATTTAATGTTTATTTTGCTCTGTTACTGGCCAAACTAACCTTGAACAAACAAACAAACAAACAAAAATATATGCAACATGAAGCAACTGCACGAAACAAAAACATCAGACGGGCTGAATTAATATTTTATTATTACTCTTTATTATTATAAGTGTTTTATTACCTTAATTATATGTAGCCCGTGTCTGCACTATGACTGTAGGCTGCACTGGAAGCTCCTGACACCAAAACGAATTCCTTGTGTGTGTAAACACACTTGGCAATAAAGCTCTTTCTGATTCTGATGAAAATGCAAATTCAATCTCTGAAACCAGGTGTCGCTTATAGAGCAGGGTTTCCCGGGTTATTGCTGCACGCAGCGCTGCGCTTATTAACACTCCTTTAATATGTATTTAACAAAGGTAAGAGGAAAAAGAAAATGCCATCGAAACTTTTCTGAAGACAGTCAGTTATCCTCAGAAATACATCCATATTAACCCAGACCCTAATTCCATAATTATGGTTTTCTTTCAGTGTTTCGAGCATCGCAAACAATGAATTTGCATGCTATTTGCACTTAGTGTAAATAGACACTCAGATTTTTTAAAATTTTTATTCCCAACAGTTAAACAGTTAAAGCTGCCCACAGAACAAACAGGGGGTGCTGCTGCAGCACCCAGCACACTCACTTCCCGCACCTATGCTGTCTGTCTGGTACAGTATTTTCTCTGCTTGCACGGCTATTATCCTCTTGATGCCATCTCAGGCATCTGGCTACAGATAATATATCATGATGTATATGATGAAAGCGCGCTGTTTTTAGCTGTCTCTTTTTTTGATTACTGTCAGTTTAAATGCCGACGTTGCCAGATACTGAAAACCAACAAAACAATCTAAAAATAAATAAACCGCAATGAGTCCAAATCTTGAATTATGGAAATAATATAAAGATATCACTGTCCCTAACTTGCAATCTCCCACTTTATTCACTTCCTAAATTAAGTGAAAAAAAAAAAAAAAATACATAGACGTATAATAGGATATGCAACATGGATCTGAGGGCGAGCCGTCCCAATCACATTCCTCAAGGGACGAGGCCAGGTAACCTTAACGTGATAAAGTTTTTTTTTTTTTTGGTTTTTTTAAAACACACATAACTTGCTGAAATACTTCTGCCTCATCTACGTCAGCCATGCTGATCAGGATCAGGACCTGTCCCGTTGACCCTGATCGCGCCTGACCTGCCTTCCGTTTCCACTATACTCTCTCTCACACATACATACATTATTCTCTTACATACACATATTTTCTTCAGAGCCTTCCATACATTTCTCTCTCTCTCTCTCTCTCTATATGTATGTATGTATGTGTAAGGAGAATGTAAGTGTGTGTGAGAGTAGAAATGTATGCATGTGAAGGAGAAGAAGGGTGAAAGCAAACAAAATATATGTATGAAAGGAGAAGGTAAGTGTGTGGAGGTGCCAGAATTGATTATGGCTTGCATGGCCCTCCATATATATATATATATAATATAATTATGTATAGTACACAACACACACACACACACAACACGCACACATTAACACTTTAAAACACAAACATTTACACAATAAGTTGTTGACTAGAAAGTTCAAATGAACAGCATTTATATGAAATATAAATATTTTGTAATATTTTAAATGTCTTTACTGTCACTTTTTGATAAATTTAATGCATCTTTGCTGATTAAAAGTACATTTCTTTCAAAAAAAACTTGTTCATTGACTTCAAACTTTTTAACAGTATATACACACAGTATTAAGAATATAGACGGATTCTGTGCTTGCCTATAGGCAGACAATTAACAATATTTTCTCTGTTTTGTTTATTTATATATTAATAATATTGCACTATAACTTATGAAAGCATATCCACAATTCCAGTTTCTGGTTTGGTGGTCAGGCAGAACAGGCCGTGAAATATCAGTTTGATACTTCAAAATGAATTTCTTTCAACAAATTCACTGTTAGATCATCTGCATGCTGTAATCAAGTGATAACGAATCTGAAAATAAAATGTTGCATGAGAAAAAGGAATAAACCTAATTAATTAATGTATTACACTGTTAGATTTAATGAGCCATCATCTACATCGCACAGTTTGTTTCGTTGTTAGTAAGACAAATTGAAATCCCTCCAGGGAAGTTTTGTATTAAATGACACTTTCACGTCGTAACGTAGATATCTTTGTCTCAAGGTAACTCAACATGTTGCTCATTCTTCTTTGCTGGCCTTTATCGTCGCTGTCTCTCGGAGAATCTGACATCTTCCTGAGGCTTAGCTGAGCTCTGAAGGCTTTGCAGAAGATAAAGTATATAAGTGGATCCAGACAGGCATTGAGCACCGATAGCAGGACAGTCAGCTCCTTCAGGACGTAGAACGCCTGCGCCGTGCAGAGTTTCGTCTGAGGTTTGAAGAATGCATAAGACAGCCTAACCAAATGGTATGGCACAAAGCACACACAAAAAACCACCACGAGCACCAGCATGTTGCGCTTCGATTTCCTGAATTTATGGCTTCTGGATGTGGTTTGTGTGGACAACTGAGCTTGTTTGATCTTTTGCAAAGTCCCCCAGTACAAAGCAATCAGAGACACCAGCACAAACATGAAGAGCGCCATAGACACACTGTGAGTGACTTTGTAGACCAGACTGAGCAGGGGACTGTGTAAGGCCTCGCAGCCACTTTTCTCAGGCTTGTGAACATTACCCCAAGAGGTCAGGAGGAAGAGGATCAAGTAAATGGAAGACATGGCTAACAGGGAAAGCCAAGTTCCTATGGAAACGTGTCGAGCGGTACGAACCGTCTGCAGAGCATGAGTCTCCAACGGCCGGACAATCTTCAGGTACCTGCGGTGAGAGTAAAAGATTCATATAACGTCATAATACATAAACAAATACAAATTACTTATTCAAAAAGTAACAATCTTCTTTTTTTTTTGTGGGGGGCGGGGTGGGCATGCTTAAAATAATGGTCAGTTATTCCTCGATAATGACCATCGTCAATAGCAATGCTGTATAATGGCCGCACATCCAGGTATTTTAGGTCAGCGCTTTTCTCTTGTCTCTCTTATAACACCACAGACTCGCTCTCTCTTGTTTCGAATGAAGCTGCGGCAATCTTGCGCCTCATTTGCAGTCGTGACGCCAACACACGGAAGATTGATTCACCATGGGTTCTCTAGAGATTTTTCAATGGGTTTTTGTCATGTTTTAACAGTAAATATGGTAAACAGACAATATTCAGACATGTTATAGTACAACATAAACTGCACACACTAAAAACCCAAATGTTCTTATGTACGTTCTTACTTGCGTTTTTTAAAAGTAAACACAACAGCTTCGAAATTTGCACTTTCAGTATGGGTGTGTGCAATTTACGTCGTAGTAGAGCAAAATGTTCAAATTTCATCAGTTTATATTTACCACAGACATCGTTTTACTCATGAATTGAAAACCCTCATTATAAAAACCTATAGGAAAACCTAAAAGGAACCCATGGCAAATTAGTCTTTTGTCACGACTGCTGCATTCTATTAATAGTAGTCCTGCGATAATATTGTTGAAGTATTCCTCTTTTAGCTAGTATGATTGTATATACACAGTAAAACAGAGAACTGGATTGCTCGTGGTGTCCACTACGCCGCCATATTGCTATTCTCTAGTATTCTTCTTGCATTCATTCGAATTAATATTCCATTGAGGAAATTCAATTTTAATGAAAAAACATTACCTAATGAGTCAACGTTATTTATTCGTAAGCACATAAATGGTAAATGGTTTAAAGTTGTAATTTCCCCTGCATGTTAAAAAGTTACGTTCATATTTATCACAGTAGCGAACATCAAATCGGCGGAAGGACGAGATCCCAGTTTGTGTTGTTGGTTTATGTTGTAAGTGTTGGTCTTATTTGTTGAGTGTTCCCATTGTTGTGTTTTGCACGTGGTTTCCCAGCAGTTGCTTCACTATTGTGAAAGATCCATCCACAAAATGTTATGAATATGAAATAAGATATTGATTAATCTTCTTGCTTAAATAGCGCTAAAATAAAAGCTCCATGTCCATGCCAAGAATAGTTTGACTATCTTAAAGTTAGGCAGTCAGCTTATTTCATATTCTAGCTTAGCATCATTTTAACAAATGAGATCATACATTTGAATATGAATATGTAAGGTCAAAAAAGCCCAAACAAATGGGATCACCAATCACCATTATGGTCACTTCAAAACAATTACAATAGTAAACATCTAAATTTCTCACAGTGGCACAGTTAAAGAGAACTTTATAATGTGAATTGTGAAATGTGAACAGTAAAACAAGAGCAGTAAATTACTGTGATGTTTGCATTATTTGTAAGAAAATGACCAACATATATTGATTTCACAGTACATTTTTTGACTACAGTAACATATTGTAAAATAATACTCTTTAATCCTGTAAATCCCTGGGATATTATTAGAAAATTAGGAATAAATGGGATATTACGGTAATTTTGACCAGTTTTTTGGCAGCTGCTTCTTCCAGTGGAATTGGCTTTTTTTAACAATCTTTAACTGTTATTTTCATTCATGATAAACGTTTGGCACCCTGTGCTGCCATGCATTTGACAGTTTTTTGGTGTTTATTTTATTTTATTTTTTTTACAGTGCACTGACTGCATACAGAATGTAAGACGTAGTTTTATTTCCAAGATTATGCATGGCAATTTAGTATACAGTGCAATATAGTAACATATTGGATATATTGTAATATTTATTGTATATTCGAATCAGCTTTTGCTACTAATACCAGATGTTTATTTAATATTTCCTGATATTAATATTTTAATATTTGTTAAATGTTTTAATATTTAACATATCCCTAAAACTAATCCTGTGTGACTGATGCATGCAGATCAGGTGATTTCAGGTCAAGGTTTTGGCGGTCAGTCAAGAGGAAATCCCTCTGTCAGTAGGAAATGGCAATATGGCCACTCCTGATCACCCAATCGGGTTTATTTTGCGATAACAACCGGATTGATGTACATTACACATCCACAAAAATACTGCACACCCATTTCTTGTAAAGTATGTCAACATAAGTATGTGCTTGCATGAGTTGCATACCTGTTTACAGCAATAAAGTCCATGAAGAGGATGCTTGCATACATGTTTATATAGAATGCTGTTGCTCCAAAGCTGCAGTAAATATCACGCATTATATCTGAACTGTTGGCATAGTTAGCAATGCGCAAAGGCAAACAAAGGCAAAGGAAGAAGTCAGCTGCGGCCAGGTTCTTCATGTAGACTGTTACGCTGGACTGGACACGCTGATTGGTGCAGAAATACACCCGCATTGTGACGCAGTTAAGCACCAGACTGACAAGAAACAGTAATGAATATGCAAATATGAAAACAGGGTGAGAGGGGATCTTTGAAAATTCACAAGAGGCATTTGTTTCTGCGCGAGTCGTGTTTGCTTCTGTTGTGTCATCCAGGGCAGTGGTGAAGGTGGTTAGTTGTGCTGCAGTTTGAAGAATTTGTGAAACTGCTGACTCCATCTATAAATGCACAAGAGAAACAGGTTAAAGTCACCATACGTTGTAGAGAGGAATTTATTTATCCTCAAAGCTCAGCAAGTGAAATATGGTGTAACTGCATTCATATAATATCTTGCTAATAGACAAGTTACCCTTCACACTTCAGTGCAATATTTTGAGAAAGTATATGTTTGAGGTATATATATACAGTATCTCACAGAAGTGAGTACAACCCTCACATTTTTGTAAATATTTTATTATATCTTTTCATGTGACAACACTGAAGAAATTAAACTTTGCTACAATGTAAAGTAGTGACTGTACATCTTGTATAACAGTGTAAATTTGCTTTCCCCTAAAAATAACTCAACACACAGCCATTATGTCTAAACCGCTGGCCACAAAAGTGAGTACACCCCTAAGTGAAAATGTCCAAATTGGGCCCAATTAGCCATTTTCTCTCCCCGGTGCCATGTGACTCATTAGTGTTACAAGGTCTCAGGTGTGAATGGGGAGCAGGTGTGTTAAATTTGGTGTTATCGCTCTCACTCTCTCATACTGGTCATATATATATATATATATAGGCAATGTTCTGGGAAGGTTAGTTTATGACTATAAAAATAAAACCTAAAAATAACCCTTAGAGAACAGTGGATGCATCCGAAATCGCATATTGTCTGGGCAGGTACTTCTTTTAAATAAGTTATTACTTGGTGACTGTTAAAAAAGTATGTTTTATATAGTACTTTATGAATGTAGTATGAATTGGAGCCGGGCGTACTTCATTTCTTACATTGTCATTGTCATTGTCAGTTGGGTCACTTCACACATCCTCTCTTGTGGCCTCATGAGATAGTAAAGTGTCCACTGGATGTACACTTCAAAATCTCATTGAAAGTAGTAGGTTATCTGGGAACTTTTCACCTAATGTTTTATGAATACTGTGAATTGGACATACTACCCTTTTCACATTCTGTTACGTACAGTAGTAGGGAAGTGTGCGATTTCAAATGCAGCCATTCTGTCTAGGTTCTTATTCGATTGTTGTGCAAAAACCTACCTGCAACATCTGACAACATTAGTTTATGGTTACAACAATATAAGCAATTCCAAGAATGTTAGAATGGTTCTCAAAAAACAAAAAAGAAAGCATATTCTAAAAACTAAAAAGCTCTAGTCACACAGGATGTGTTCTTGTGTTTAAAGACGGAGCTGAATAGAACGTAACAGAATGAAACTGAACAAGAGACTTTCGAGATGCATTGGGCTTCTTTTATCTTGATCCTCTCTTATCACTGTGCAACAAAACAGCTAAAGACAGCTATCAGTCGGGATGTGCACACTGACCAACTGTTTTAAAAAGTAGCGCATGCAATAGATGGATCCTGTGCAAGCAACACACGAGTCGACCTAAATACAGAATGAATCAGTTTGACAACCCAAAAACAGATGTTCTCAAATATATATTAAAAATAACAGCTCTTTACATCGGTTTGCTTCTCTCCTACTTTCTGTGCTCACAAATTGTATTTTAATGCAGACACATTTTTTCATTTAAAATACTGTTTAATCTGACAAAATCACCACAATAATATGCTGTGATTTCAGTTAATGTATATTTTGCATGTAACATTATCACAGAAAGCAACAGAATGTCTATTTATCTTTCTTTTTTTTCTTTTACTCAGCACACATCCTCATTCTGGGTGACAAACCATAAGAAAGATATTCCCATTTCAGTCAGGGATGATTAAGCCTAATCTGATCCCATCTGCCCGTCTATGTCAGCTGCTGCGCGGACTGTTAATGAGCAAAAATCGGAAAATATTTTGAGCGATGAAGCCAAGAAATGTAAAAATTCAAGATCTGAAATTTTTCGACCTAAAATGACTGAACAACACCACAGATGGTTATATCATTGTAGCATAACACATTGTTGCAAAATCAGATCTCCGTCGTTCTCTTGCAGTGCTGAGAGCTGCATAATGTGACATTTATCAAGTTCAATGGCTGATGGAATGCGTCTCTTTAATAAAGGTCAGGTCTGTTCACAGGGGCCACTTTAAGGTGCTCTTTTCTGTGACACAAATGTTACTGGCATCATACTGACAGTGTCACTGTGCTTATACTGATGCTATAACATTTTTATATATAATGCCAAACATTCAAAACAATTGTTCATTAGCAACTAAATGCATTTTCAAGTACATATCAAACAAAAAATGATATATTACTCAGTTCATTTGACATTAAGAACAAAATAACCACAAAATGCTCTACGAAGCACAAGCCGTTTCTTGGTAATTACACATATCACATTCAAACTTTAGGAAGTTCCTTAGCACTGAGAGGTAAAACATCAAAAATGTCCTGTCTTAAATAACAATTAGTGCATGATATAAACAAGATGCAAGTAACAAATTACAGACTCTTCCCTCAAATGGACCCAACAATGTTTATAGTAGAACCTTAATTGGAATTAACAAAAAAAAAGCTAAAAGCTTAATCACATTTAACTTACTTGAAATCCTCACTTGTAGCCAAGCTGTCCACTGAGCTTTGATCAAGAGTTTGTCTTTTTCATTCACTTCCTTCTGTAACATGTAAAGAGGAAATTGGGTTTTGAATGTATCTCTCTGTGTGTCAGTGTATGTGACATAAGTCAAAGAATGAGAGAAAAATGCAAGCACAGGTGGCTGGGTGATTTTGTGGTGACACATGAAAGACATTGACGTCATAGATTAAATGAACGGTTGCAGGACAAAACTGTGGGCTGTAATAATATTTTTATTTTTTTATTTTTTAGTCATTTGCAAGTCAAAGTTATTTGGTTCCCATTTTGTTTTCTCATACATGAAACAAAATGTAGGCTATGTGTGTTGTACTTAAAAAGTACTTTAAAAACCGAAATGGTTTGCTTTGGAGGGGATTGCTTTTTGAGGTTTGTGTTATGCTGTTGTGAGTTTTATTTCTGAAAAAGTGAATAAATGATTCACTTTATGAGTGAATGCGCATGAATGAGCTCTGTTCCAACCATGCAAATAACTTGCTGTAGCTGTGGGTCATCCTGCATAATTAGTTAGTGTCAGTGTCTCAGCCTAACAAAGAACCTTTCACTGAGTAATGTTCAGTTAAATGGTAAGAACCTGCTAAGTTCCTGTCACTTCCAACCTGTTTGCAACCTGAGACTATTCACTTGTGAGACTAGTGTCAGTATAACGGCTGATGTACATATAGTCCTGCTGGTTTGCTGCAATCTAGTGGAGCCTCTTTAAAACTACATTCATTCAACATGCTGGAGTTACTTGTGACTAACATGAAATTAACCTAGGATTAAAGCATCCCCTTAAAATTGTGATTTTAAGGAGTCTCGACGTTAACTGTGTTCAAGATTTTCACCCACACATTTTTTTTTGCAACTAAAAAATGTTTTACACATAAAGAAATGAAAATGAAAATCAACGTATTTGCTTTTACTGCAAACCAAGAGATTTATATTTTTAACACTCTGAAGTGGCAACCGTTAGTTAACAAATCCATGAATCCACACCAGAAGTTTTCAGTAAAAAAACACTGAGACCATTGATGCTATCGGGACAAATAAAAACAGCCAGCTGGACATAAATACAACTTTTTTCTGAGGCTGCTTCTAAAATGGCATATTCTCTAAGTAGACACTTCCTTTAAATTACTGTGTAGTATGAATACAAACTGGACATACTACTTTCCTAATGTTGTCATTATTATGTGACCTACCTATGACTTCACTGCCAGCGAAAATAGTAGGTCATCCAGGTACTTTTTGTCTACTGCTTTTTGAATACTGTGAATTAGGACATTATGTTCTTTTCACATACTGTTTTCTACCTCCGTGAAGTTGGCCCCCCACCCAACGCAAAAGTCGCAAAATAGTCTCAATCGTTTGTGCTCCTTTTGTGCTGTAAAAATTTTCGCGTTTGTGCTGCTTTGGTTTGTTAGATATAACATATTTATTTAAAGGTCATTCTCAGGTCACTCATCCCCCCCACATGCTCCAAATTCACCCAAAACAATCTTCTTTGTTTGTGCTTCATTTGTGCTGGTTTGTGCAGGTAAAAGTTCGTTTGTGCTGCTTTGTTTTTTAAAATATTAGACATTGAATTATAGGCGATGACGTCACCAGCCCCCCACATGCTCCAAATTCACCCAAAATCATCTTCTTTTTTTGTGCTTCATTTGGGCAGGTTTGTGCCGTAAAGTTTTTTTGTTTGTGCTGCTTCAGTTTTTAAAATATTAGACATTTAATTTCCGGGTCGATGACGTCACCAGCCCCCACACGCTCCAAATTTACCCCAAATACCTGTGTTTGTTTGTGATCCGTTTATGCCGTAAAAAAAATGATTTGTGCTGCTTTGGTTTTTAAGATATTAAAATAATATTTAATGATCATCTTGAGGTCACTCAGCCCCCCACATACTCCAAATTTACCCCAAATAGTCTAGTTTGTTTGTGCTTCGTTTTTGCTGGTATGTACAGGTAAAAGTTTCATTTGTGCTGCTTCGGTTTTTAAAATATTACACACTGAATTATATGCGATGACGTCACCAGCCCCCCACATGCTCCAAATTCACCCAAAATAGTCTCAATCGTTAGTGCTCTTCGTTCCAGCAAAAAAAAAAAAAAAGACAAATGTTAATATTGTGCTGGTTTGTGCTGTAACAATTTTCGTTTGTGCTGCTTTTTATTTTGTTTTTATTTAGCATTTTATTTTGGGTTCCTCGCTTATTCAATTTCTTACCAAATTGTTGGATTGTAGTGATGTTTTATTAGAACAACAACTTTTTATCAATGTTTTTTATCAATGTTTTTATCAAACTCTTTTTCTGTCACTTTCTCTCATCAAGTTGTAGCTTTGTGTAACTTCAGCGCTTTTGTTCTCACCTGATTGAACTTATTTACAAAGAGTATCATCTGATACACTTCATTCCCAGCACGAGGTGACACTTCTGTTCAAGATGCTCTTGTGTAAATTGAGTTAGAGGAAAAGTTGATACATTGACCAGAAATTTGAGTTTGTAACTGTAAGTACAATGTTTTAACAGTGTCAGTTCACAATATTATTAGTTACCCTTATGAAAATTAACCATGGTGTTACTACAAATAAAACTATGGTAACCATAAATTAACCATGGTTTTGCTGCACTAAACAGTTTAACCATGATATTTGTAGTAAACCTGTGGTTATACAAATGGTAATCAATATGCCAAAAAAACATGGTTACTACAATTTTACTATAATAAAACAATGGTTAATTTTTGTAAGGGTAACTTCAAGAACAACGGTACAGCATTCAAGTGCGCTAAGATTGTCAATGTTTATTGAACAGAAAACTCATTGCTAATACTAATATCACTCATATCACTAGCAAATAAATGCCAACTACAGTTGCACATATGACCCATGTTAGTTTTTAGAATATGTTGTGCATTTAGGGATCAACATTACCGTATTGTTAGTAATATAAGATATAACGTCCTTATATATTTTTACTATATTATCCTTATATTTGGACCAATACAGTAATGCAGGTTTATGCTATACATGACATTTTTGGAGTCAGTATTATTTAAGTGAGTAATTATGTTTTGCTTATGCCAGATGCCCAAGAAACCAGTAGTCGACAGGGATTTTATTTTCACAGTCTTGTGTTCATCAAAAGAGGCCATAGTCAAAAATGGCAACATAGCTACTCCTAATCAGAACATCTGGACAGAGCTTAGTAAGCAGCTAGAGAACAAGATCACCGCAAAGGCTCTATACACTTTTGTTAAATTAAACAGACACAACATCTGGACTGCTTTAGGGTTTACTCATGAAAGTGATAATGAAACAAGTGGCAGTAGTGATGACACTGATTTTGAGCCAGGGTCCCTTTCCCCCAGACCAAAAGATTGCTGGACTTTTGATCTTGAAGTTCCATTTCAGAAATGGATTGAATTTATGCCTGAAACAGTTCAGTACAAAAACAAGTTCTCTAAAACACAAAAAAGGGAATACACAATTTTGAAGCCTGGCATCTGGATGCATGTGATAAATCACCACATTTGGCAAGAAGTGAAAAGCCCCTGCACATTTGCCTTTAAAAGAGCCAAGGTCTATCCATCAGCCACAGAAAAATATATAGAAATCAGAGGCAAGTGTAAGGAGTGTCATGGCCACATTCGAAAAGGATCCTATTTTGGCACTGCAGATGTTAAAATACAGCGCCACCTCCAGTGTTTAGCATTAAAGACATTGGATTGGACAAGTTTTTCTGTCACTATTGGAGTCAAACACAAATGTATATGTACAAGTCATTATCAAAGACATCTACTAACCACACTGTGAGTTTTGATGCAACTGGCTCAGTAGTGAGGAAACTACAGAGACCAAATGGCACATCTGTCCATGTCTTCTTATATCAGGGCATTCTGGCAGGTAATGAGAGCTCAAGTGTCCCAGTCGTGCAAATGCTGTCAGAGAGACATGATGTTAATGCAATAACACATTGGCTGACAGAATGGATACGTGCAGGTGCACCAACTCCAAAAGAGGTTGTAAGTGACTTTTCACTGGCTTTGCTCGGAGCTTTGGTCAAAGCTTTTACTCCTCATCCTGATCTGAAGACCTACATTAATGTGTGTTGTGGCGTCTTACTTGGTAATCAGTCTGCAAAAGTGCCACCTTGTTTTGTTCGGGTTGATGTTGCACACTGCATCAAGATGATCTGCCATTGGGACTGCTTGAAGAAAAAAGCACATTGCGTTAAAGATTTCTTTGTGAGGTCAATGGCACAGCTTCTAAAGTCACAATCCATGGACGATGCTAGAGAGCTACTACGCAGCATTACTGTTGTGGCTCTCAGTGAAACAGAGGGCAATGACAGCTCTGGAGTCCACCTCATATCAGAAAGGTGCAAGAAATACCTGAAAGCCCGAATTGCAGAAGAGTGTGTCATCATTCCAGATGTAGAGGGTGAGGACCTGGAAAAAGCAGATCAAACGCAGTGGGTGGGTGACCAAATGCAGACAGACCTATGGCAGTGGGTGACAGAAATATGTGAGGAAAGCAGGTCACTTGCTGTGGCTTATGGAGATCATGATAATATGCACTTCATCCCTGAGATTATTCCCAATATAATCTGGTTTGCAAGCTACTTACCACTCTGGACAGCAGTAAGGATCCCTCAGTTCCGAAGCACCAATATCATCGCAAGTTCAGCCAATGTTGAAGCAGAATTCAAAAACATTAAACGTGGCCTTTTCAAGCATGAAAACTTGCCGATTCGGGTGGATCGATTCATTGCTCGACATCTGTCCTTCATTGAAGGCAACATGCACATTTGTTCTGCAAAACAAAAAAGTAAAGAAAAAGGTGAAGAAGATGCAGCTGTTGCAACAGCGATCATCAAAGAAGCCAATCCTCTACCAACCATAACTTGCAGTGAAGGTGTAAAACCAGAAATGGATGCTTCCTGTTCTGGGAAGTCTGACATTGTCACAATCATCCATCCAACAGATGAAGACTCTGTTGAAAACTGGAGAGGCCTAGCTCTTCCACCCAAAAAGAGAAAGAGGAATTCATACCTCTCTCCTTGTCCTGAATGGCTCCATGCAGATCCATCTGTGAGGGGGAAAAGACTGAAAGTGGAACTGTTGAAAAATGGAAATAATCAACAGCCTGTTAAACTCAGGAAATCAAGAATATCTGTGCTGAACACATGTGCATTTGATGCTTTTTGTCAATGCTTATGTTGTGCTTTCTGTGATAGTGTCACCTTTGCAAATATTGTTTGTGGTGAGGACTCCAACAACCTCCTCCAGCTAGTGAAAACCATCACCACAAAGGGTCTGAATGCACAGGCCTACATACAGAGGGCAGAGCTGCTGAGTGGAATATTCAAACCTGTCCAACTGAAGTCTGGTGCTCTCCAAATCGACGCGCAGTGCCACATCTCCACTATCATTGAAAAATCAGTGACAAAACATGCATGTGTTTACTTCACAAAACAGTGCTCCTCACAGTATTGCAGTCACAGCACACAAGTCACAAGGGAAATACCATTTGTTTGTACTTCTGTTGCTGTATTGCAGGCTTCTGGCATCGCTTATCTTCAGACCGCAGTGGAAGAAGGCCTTAACCTTCCGGAGTCCCCCTGTCTCAGGCCAATCCAAAGTCCATCACAGTGTCCCTCTGCATTCAAGACAGACTCTACATCAGGAAAAGTGCTCTGTGCAGGGAAAGTTTCTCACAGTTACAGTCTAGGAGAACTTATGTGGATTGACACTGACCTGGGAAGCAACTCCATAGAATTTCCTTTGAGTGAATTTCCCTCCAATCTGATGCTCCAAGGAGAGAGATTTACTTTAAGGGCAGTCATTGCTTTCAAAGGAGGCTTAATCCAGGATGCTTTTGGACATTATGTGGCCTACTGCAGGAGGTCTCCATGTGTCTGGGAGATGTATGACGACCTGAGAAGTGGAGTGACAGGAGTGTCAGAAAAAAACAAAATATGCCCACATGCAGTGTTATACACAAAAGATTGATTGCACTGTTTACATGTAATCTCACAAGTATTTTTGTTGTAAGCCACACACCCATGTTTTCCTACTCCTGTTTGGAGAAGTTGTTTCTGCTCTTCTGGAAGTCAGACTTGATGGAGTTTGCACTTAAATCTATTATTCTGTGTGGCACTTTTGGTTTGAAGGCAGACAGTGTGGCATGGCTTGTCAGTATTAAGCGTTTTTAAGTTTAAGTTTTTAAAAGTCCATTATTTGTGTTAATGGATGTCCGATAGTACACTTTAATACAGTTTCACAAGTAAAATAATTTTGACAATTCATTGAGTCATGAGTTTCCACATACATACATGCATATAATACACACACACATATAGACACACACACACATATGTATGTATAAACACAGAGATACAGCAAACATATTATGGTGCGTGTATTTATGACATATACTGTTATTCACGTAATGGCACACAGTAACAAGTAAAAACATTTACCTTGGAGTTGGTGTTACATTCCACTTATCCTGTGATCCGCTGTGTCCGTTATAAGTTGGAAACAGTCGATAGGTAACTTAACTAGGATCCTCTTGGATCTTACCTTGTTACTTTAACTGTATGGTAAAAAAAAAAACGAAACTTTTACCTGCACAAACCAGCACAAACGAAGCACTAACGATTGAGACTATTTTGGGTGAGTTTGGAGCGTGTAGGGGGGCTGGTGACGTCATCGCCTAAAATATAATGTTTAATATTTTAAAAACTAAAGCAGCACAAACAAAACTTTTACCTGCACAAATCAGCACAAACGAAGCACAAACAAACAAGACTATTTCGGGTGAATTTGGAGCGGGTGGGGGGCTGAGTGACCTCAAAAACAACATTAAATATTATTTTAATATCTTAAAAACCAAAGCAGCACAAATCATTTTTTTTACGGCATAAACGGATCACAAACAAACACAGGTATTTGGGGTAAATTTGGAGCGTGTGGGGGGCTGGTGACGTCATCGACCCGGAAATTAAATGTCTAATATTTTAAAAACTGAAGCAGCACAAACGAAAATTGTTACGGCACAAACCAGCACAAACGAAGCACTAACGATTGAGACTATTTTGGGTGAGTTTGGAGCATGTAGGGGGGCTGGTGACGTCATTGCCTAAAACATAATGTTTAATATTTTAAAAAACAAAGCAGCACAAACGAAACTTTTACCTGCACAAACCAGCACAAACGAAGCACAAACAAACGAGACTATTTCGGGTGAATTTGGAGCGGGTGGGGGGGCTGAGTGACCTGAGAATGACCTTTAAATAAATGTTATATCTAACAAACCAAAGCAGCACAAACAAAAATTGTTACAGCACAAACTAGCACAAACGGAGCACAAACGATTGAGACTATTTTTGCGACTTTTGCGTTGGGTGGGGGGCCAACTTCACGGAGGTCTGTTTTCTGCCTACTACAGGTACATCTCAAAAAATTTGAATATCATGAAAAAGGCCAATATTTTTTTTCACTCATTTCAGAAAGTTAAACCCATATATTATATAGATTCATAGAGTGAAATATTTCAAGCCTTTATTTCTTGAAATTTTGATGATTATGGCTTACAGATAATAAAAACCCAAAATTCAGTGTCTCAGAAAATCAGAATATTGTGGAAAAAGTTCAATATTGGAAAGTCATGGTGTCACACCCTAATCAGCTAATTACCTCAAAACACGTGCAAAGGTTTCCTGAGCCTTTAAATGGTCTCTCAGTCTGGGTCAGAAGGCCACACAATCATGGGGAAGACTGCTGACTTGACAGATGTCCAGAAGACAGTCATTGACCCAAATTCATTGTTGAAACGCAAGCTGGTTGTTCACAGAGTGTTGTATCCAACATATTCTAGAAAGTTTGAATGGAAGACAAGTGTGGGTCAAGACACAAGCCAGAAAAGTTGGGGGGGGCTTCTGCTGCGGAGTGGACTGAAAAAAAGGCATTGCGCATTCAGCTCATATCCACCACATTCCAGACAAATCTAGACTGCAACAAATGTCGCATTCCTGTGTCAAGCCACTCCTGAACCAGATACAACATCCAGGCGCGTCTTCCTTTGGCCTGTGGGAATAGAACTGGACTGTTGCCCAGTGGTCCAAATTTCTCTTTTCAGATGAGAGCAAGTTTTTTTATTTCATTTGGAAACCAAGGTCCTGGAGTATGGAGGAAGGGTGGAGAAGCTCATAACCAAAGTTGCTTGAAGTCCAGTGTTTATTTTCCACAGTCTGTGATGATTTGGGCTGCCATGTCATCTGCTGGTGTTGTTCCACTGTGTTTTCTGAAGTCCACAGTCAACAGCAGCATCTACCAGGGAAATTTAGAGCCTTTCCAATGCTCCTTCGCTGACAAGCTTATGTATATGCTTATGGGGTTTCAGTTTCCATCATACCGGCTTTGGCACCTGCCCTACACTGCAAAAGCTGGTTCATTGACCATGGTGTTACTGTGCTTGATTTGCTAGCAAACTCACCAGACCTGAACCCTATAGAGAATCTATGGGGTATTGTCAAGAGGAAGATGAGAGACACCAGACCCAACAATGCAGATGACCTGAAGGCCGCTATCAAAGAAACCTGGGCTCCCATACCACCTCAGCAGTGCCACAAACTGATAACCTCCATGCCAAGCCGCATTGATGCAGTAATTCATGCAAAAGGAGGCCCAACCACGTATTGAGTGCATAGAAATGAACATACTTTTCAGAAGCCTGACATTTCTGTTTAAAATATCCTTTTTTTATTGATCTTATGTAATATTCTAATTTTCTGAGACACTTAATTTTGTTTTTTCATTATCTGTAAGCCATAATCATCTAAATCTCAAGAAATGAAGGCTTGAAATGTTTCACTCTATGTGTAATGAATCTATATATTATATGGGTTTCACTTTCTGAAATGAGTGACAAAAAATATTGACCTTTTTCATGATATTCTAATTTTTTGAGATGCACCTGTATATTCTAGTGAAGTATGCAATTTTAGATGGAGCCCACACTCTATCATTGAGACCCTGCTGGTAGATGCCTTAACTAAAGCATCATGGGGGCAACAAGCATCCTTCTCCATTAATGGCCATTAAAGGTGCATTTAATAGTTCTTTAGCTGAGTTAGCACCCAGCATTTTCAAGTATGGAAAACAGTGAAACTGTTAATCATGTGGGAAAAAAACAAAAAAATAAAAACATTATCTGTTTAGAAAAACATTAATAACATATAAAAAAATATTAATTGTACCTATTTATTAAAAATCCTAACTACATTGGATTTTAGTTCATGAGGAGTGTTCACAGTTGCCAACAATCATGAGAATTTGCTTAATATATACAAGTAAATTGCTGATGCATCTACCATGAATGATGACACTTTGCTTTAACGAATATGTAAAAGATTCTGATTCATGTTTTGTTTTGTTTTTTTGTAAACCTTTAAAACATCTTCTGTGTTGCAATGATTATAGCATTTTGTAGGCAAAATTGGTTATCTTTTCTGAAGTATGTCATTTAAACTGTGAGTTGTGAGTATCTCTTAATTCCTGTCAGGGTCCTGTCACTTTGGTTGGTCTTGTTCTTGGTTTGGTGACAGGATCCTGACACTCATGTGTATTGTGTTGTCCAGAGGTGTCCAAACCTGTTTCTCGAGGGCCAACATCCTGCAGACTGTAGCTCCAACCAGCTCCAATACACAATACAATATGTGTTTAATTAGAGTTGGAGCTAAACTCTACAGGACAGGTTGTTTTTTTTTTTTAACCCTGCAGGAACAAGTGTCCCTCCATGACAGGTTTGGACCACCTGGGGTCTCATTTATAAACTCTCCTTATTTTCATCCTAAAAGTGTACAAGGCTCAAATGCATCTGATTATATTTTAGCTATTTTGCGTGGAAACAGACAGACCTATTTATTGCAAGTGTTACAAATTGTCCTGTTCGCCACGTCACTACAAACAGAATTTTTAAAAAGGAAACATATAAGTCTTACAATTTTCTTCAAGTTGTAGCCTTCAAATACAGTGGTATTTTTTATAATGTTGTAGTGATGACTTCACACGACATCAACACCTCTGTGCAGCTGCGGTTGTACAGTAAGATATTATCATTGGTCCTATCCAAACTGGATAATGGACCGTTCGACCACCGAATCCAGCAGTGTCCGCCATAATATCGAAGTAAGTGCGCATCATTGATCATTGTTCTCGCTAAAAATATTTTCTCATAACATGAGATCTGCAGTTCAGTCTAAAGATGAATTATTGTGCACCTATAGCACTCCTCGCTGTCAAAAAAAGAGGAAAAGTGATCAAGCACATCCACTACAAATATGTCTAAATTCATATAATTTTGGTTTAAGTTCTGCGTAATGACTTTATGTAATTTCAGTCCTTATCTCCATATGAAAGTGTAATATTTAATGTAAATGTATATATCGACATGAAAACATAGCTTAAAATCATTGTTTTCACTTCATTAATTTTCTCACTCAAGGAAAAAGAGTTCGTATGCATGGGTCAGAGTTTGCGTGCAGTCGCGCAAATTTTCCCATCAAGTTTAGTTTTATAAATCCCCCCTTTTGCGCAGAAAGTGGCGTATGCCTCTTTCAGGGCTGGTTTTGTGCATACGCAACAGTTATAAATGAGGCCCCTGGTCTTATCCTTGTGTGAGTATGTGGTCTCTGGCGCAATGTGCCTACTTATACTATGCCCTTAAAGTATGTACTCTTTTGGTGAAGAAAAGTACACACTTTTGAGTGTGTAGCAGAAGAGAACACAAGATTTGTGACATACTATCGTGTCATACAATTGCATCTTTAATGGACCGCTCTGTAGCATACCCAGCTAACAGAATTTTGTTATAAGAACATTCTCTAAATGTTCAGTGTTGGTGCTGGGAACAAAGAAATGTCCTGTTTTCTTGACGTTAGAGGAACGTTTTTTTTTAAAAGGTGTGATGTACCTCAAACATTCTTTCAACTTAATTTTTATTTAAAATTCACCTTTTAAGATTTAGGATGTTGATGTTTTATTTAAAAAAAATCCCGTTTTTTGATGATCACCATCATGGAGATAACTGTTTGCTTTAATTGGGCTAAACCTGTTCGGATTAATAACTAGTAATACTATACATCTTTGACCTTGTGGGACATTTTTTTTGGAGGTCCCCATGAGGAAACACAGCTATAAAATCATACACGATTCAGTTTTTTTATGAGAAAGTAAATTGGGCACAAATTTCCTGGTAAGGGTAGGTTTGTGTAGGGCCAATAGCACATACAGTTTCTGTACAGTACAAAACAACTTACACCTATGAATGTCCCCCATAAACACATGGTACCACAACTGTGTGTGTGTGTGTGTTTTTGGGTTGTGTGGGGTGTCTTAGAGCCCTACTTCAACCCGACCCGTGGGCCAACGTTATTTACACCCATATGCCTTGGCCTTCGGGGCCAATTTTCACATGATAGCTCAGACGCGGGCCGGGCATTGGGCCTGTTTTAGGCTTCTCCTTATTTTTTTATTTTTAGAACATCATCACTTATGGGGGGAAAAAGACATTTGGTAGAACAACCGAGAGCCATCGCTACTCGACTGTCAAGACCGGCTCGGACAGTGGTTTTAGTGTACCCCACCAGCCCCCCAAAGAAAAAAAAACCCCCAAGCCAGCTGGAAGAGTTGCCTATGAAAAAAGAGGATTGGCTTTAAACTAGGGCTGCTCCTGACCAGAGATTAATTACTTAAATTCTAAAGCATAACGAGCCTTTAATATTTAGGCTATTCCCCGTTCAAGCCCCCGCAAAAGTAATTATATGAATGTGTCTGGGGGAAATAGTAAGGAGATATTTGAATAATTTATTAATAAACTAGTGTTTTCTGAGTCAGTGTCGCAAAGATGACGTTAAGGATCCTGACTCGCGATCTCCTCATTAACGCGCCTTTAGAGAGAATTGCATCTTTACGGATTACATAATGAAAGAGTTTTTTGATTTGAATTATTTCGTTTTTATTCCGAGGTAATCTAGCAGTTGGGTGGAGAGTGCTTAGCTTCCGCGGGAGCTGAAT
>JADLZN010000900.1:0-306248 GCA_018155175.1 Sinocyclocheilus anophthalmus | reverse complement strand
TAACACACATGAAAAGAAGGCAAACCAATCAAATGTCTGTCAAATGTGTGTCATGCACTTCCAATCAACCTTGTTATCAAAATGATTTTTCTTTAATTTATGAGAAAATTGGTGCCAAACTAGTTAAGTGATCACCTATTTTGTACTCTATTTGTGTAAAGTGCCATGCAGAAATTTGCTGAGAATTCAAAGATAATTTCCTCCAGCCCACCTTCACCTAGAACCCGGCATCCACTAGTCTATTACACAGCCAGTTATTTATTCCCATAATCCTTTATCTTTTCTTTAAATTCCAGTCTCGTAGTGTAGACAAGCAGCATGCTGTCATCAATTATGAAGTAGCTACAGATGAACATAAAGTTAAAGACCTGGGCAGCCTGAATGGGGTGAGAAATGTGTCCATTCATAATATATATTAATTTTCATTGGAATGCTGGAAAGCATGTGGTGACAGCTGACCTCTATTCCACTTCTGTAGACATTTGTTAACGATGTTCGTGTTCAAGAACAGCAGTATGTTACTTTGAAAATGGGTGACAAGCTACGGTTCGGCTATGATATCCTTTCAGACGCAAAATAAATCACATTTTGATTGTTAGGTTTGATTTGTTACACTTTAGTTAGTTTGTACAACCTCAATATAACATATTGGCTATGTTTAAAAATGTAAAGACCAAAGTATGTACTATGTAATTATGATTGGACCAATTCTCCTTATTTCTCCAATTTCTCCTTAACCCATCTTACATACCAACCTATTTACCGTGGTGCGTGGAGAGTTACATGTTCCAGAGGAAGCGCTGAAGGTAATAAAAATGCAGTAATACACAAGCATTCAAAAGTTTGGGGTTTAAGTTTAAGAAATTAATAGCTTTATTCTGCAAGGTTGCATTAAACTGATCCAAAGGGACATTAAGACATTTATAATGTTCAAAAGATTTCTATTTCAAATAAAAGCTGTTCTTTTGGAATTTTCTATTAACTAAAGAATCCTGATAAAATGTATCACAGTTTCTACAAAAACCTTAAGCAGCACAACTATTTTCAACATTGATATGTTTCTTGAGCATCAAATCAGCATTTTAGAATGATTTCTGAAGGATCATGTGACACTGAAGACTGGAGTAATGATGCTGAAAATTTAGCTTTTGCCATCAAAGGAATAAATTGCATTTTAAATTAAAATACAAAATAGTTATTTTAAATTGTAATAATATTTCACAATATTACCGTTTTTCCTGTATTTTTTATCAATAAATGCAGCCTTGATGAGCAATAAGGATTTTATTTCCCCAAAAAAAATATTTTTACAGACTTAAGGCTTGATATAATCTCTGTCAATATGCGATTAATATGAGTCAGGCCAATAGGACAGTATCTAGTATTCTGTCTTGACTTTCTTACTTTTACTTTAATGGACAGCACGAAAAGTTCACCAGTCAGTTTCAGCTAACCAAGAAGCCTTCGCCATCAGGGGAAACCAGCAAAAGCCCAGAGGCCAAAGGCTCAGAGGGAGGAAAAGATGCTGAGGCCAGACCTTCAGAACCACCACCAAAACCAGAAGAGAAATTGTCAGGTGAGTAGAAGATGGGTTGTATGTGTGTTTACAAAGAGAGACATGTAGCTTACCAAACTCAAGTATCTCAAACTTTCAACAGGAGACATAGCTGTGTTCCAGAGAGGAACCCCTAATAAATTGTTACCTTGATTTATTCTGACTCACCTCTGAAGTTATTTTCTCAAGTAGATTAAGTGAAGGCGTATGTTTCCTCAAATCTGCGTCCAGGGTTAAGTGCATACAAGATCTCAGGTTAGATGGAGCATGGGCATATCAGGTGAGGTTATGGGTTTCTGACTAACCGCTTGAACTTAGTTTAAGTTGTGCTCAGTTACGTTAACCATGTGTATGATTTCAGCTTTAATTAAGTTGTACGTAGTTTTAATAACTATTGGGGTCTAGACTAAGTGTCTAGAAGAACCGCTGATTATTGTTTGAGCATTGCATGGGTAACTGTAGGGGGCTAAACAAACCTAGTATTTAAAGTATATTAAATAGTATTAGCCATAAACCTCTGAATAAGGATTAGAATGGTGAGTTTTGTGATCGTGGAGCCCACGCATTGCGGCCGCCGTGAGGCATCCTAAGCGGCATAGATTCCTAATGAACGAGAAAAAAATACAAAGTAAAGAGTTAATTAGAATAATCGATTGTAAGAATAATCAGAGACCGACAAAAAATCAATTTGCCTTTCAACCTAAATTAGAATTCGATGAGATAATAAAATGGAGTGAGATTGAGTTAAACCTAAATTGAATATCTCTGCGCGCTGAAAAGACCGAACACGCAAGAGACCTTCATCCGCCACTGGATACCTTCGTTGGGCCAGGTGCGCGGATCTTACACATTTACAAATCTCACGTTCATCTGTGTTCACTTTACTCATAAGTCTTGTGTGTCCTAACCGTAGTCTTGTATAACTGAATTCTTGTTTCTGTTCTAGAAACTGCTCTATTTTTATAGTTTTAACTTTACTTTTTGAATGCTGTAATTCTTTTTCCTTTATTATCGGAGTCCCAAATCTTTTGCCATTGATTATCAATGTTGCTTTTAATTAATGTTTCCCTCCATTTTTCAAAGGGAAATATCTATTTTGTCATTAAGATTTAAAGCTTTTTCGCTAATTTGTGAGCTATTTTTTCCCTTGAACTCCTATATGCTGGTATCCAACAGAATTGAACATCGATTCATAATTGTTTAGGTTTAGTGGTGCTGTGTATATTTCTATTCAAATGTAATCTCTAGTTGTTTTGCTGGTATTCATATTCTGTAATGCTGCTGCTGAGTCTGAATAAAACTAAAACTCTGTCTGGTTTGACTTTCTCCACCCACTGTAAACCATTTCCTGAATCTTTAGATCCATCAGTATAGTTGTAAATATTCATAACAGTTTTTATGCATCGTACCAACCTACACTAATTTTTTTTTTAAGGTAAGTGGTTGCAATCAATTTATTTGAGCTACATTTAAGTAAACACGTTTAGTTGACTAACTTTCAACTTTTTTTTTATTTAAATGTAGCTAAAATAAATTATTGCTTACCTTAAAAAAAAAAAAAAAGTAGTATAATTTTCTTTCAGTGTACAAGTATTTTAATTTCCATTCTCTAACCATTCCTGTTTCTTTTCAATCATATCCAAATCAACATTAGGTTCTGGGAATATCCATGGTGGAATTATACTTATGATATATGCTGAAATCAATTTAAATGTATTTATTCCATATTCTTCAACTTTCTTATACATGCATATATTCCATCCAAAACCTTTGCTTATGTTTTTCATATTCCCAAGAATTTTTAATCACAATGTTTATCTCATCTTCCAGTCGTAACCAATAAGAAAGAGGCAGTTTAGTGTGTCTTCAATCTAATGGCATTTCATTGCATTCCACCAATAGTTCATTTATTGGAATAGTTTTCATTACTAATTCTTAATGCTCTGTGTTGCATTCTGTATAATATTGTTAAAACTTTTATGTTACTTCCTGTTTTTAGTTGTAGTTATGTTGTGGTCAACTTGTAGTGCTTATGTTTCATTGGTTCCTTTGATTGCATTTCCTGGTGTGTCTGGTTACCTTGTTATCCTCCTCTGTATATATATATATATCTATCTGTGTCCTAGTTCATTTGTTTGCGGTAGATGCTCGTGTTCTGTTTCCTGCTCTGCTACTGTTCGTGTTCCTGGTTTACCCATGTTTGATTTAATTTTATTCAGTAAATACACCTTCTCTGCAATTGGATCCGCCTCATCTCTCTTGTTCAAGCATTACAAAAATGTTTAAGTCTCAAATTAATACAAATTAATTCTTAAATAAGCCCATGAAACAAGCATGACCAGTTTTATGTGAATCAAGGGAGAGTTTGTATTCTTCACTGAGCACGTTGGAGAGGGAAAAGATTCTAGATGTGACTAAAGGATCAGATTTGGATGATCTGACAGATGCTTGTGAAATTCATATTCTTACCTTACTGGAGTAGTAAAACTTGTTATGCGTCTTCTTCCAAAACTCCCAGTGCTGGTCTAGATTTGTGTTGAAATGGGCCAGTGCTGCACTACAACACACGGCAAACAGCAAGCTCCCGAGCATCATGGCCTGACAAGAGCAAAACACCCGTCAGTTACTGACACGCATTCAAACATCAGTATTATTTTCTAATATATTCTCATTGCATTATGTTGACAGATGGCTGATAATCATCAGCCACAATATGAAGAGATTATTTCAGTGTGAGAGACTTCTGAATCAATACATACATACTAACTAGACTAGGCCTACTGTATATCTCCCATCTCCCACCAGCTGGACAAAACAGGTACCGTTCAGCAAGGACTTTAAAACTGCAGTGAGCTGAACGAACGAGCCGTTCACACAGAAAGCATTTGTGCTTCGAAAAGTAAACAAATTGGAAAAGAGCAAATTGAAGAAAGTGCAAGAATCTAGATTAAAATCTACGTTGGCTATCTGATGTTATAGCTAGCATGAGTGAATCTTCAGAAAATCATGGGCTTTGGACCACACACTGTACTATCACTAAAAATCTCTTTGAAAAAAAAAGCTCTTATAAAAGTCATTAAAACAGGAGAAACTTTAGGGAAAACATCAAGACAAAACAAAAAACAAAAAGACGTCAAAGTGGAAAAGAAAATGATTTGACGACTCAAATTGAAAACATTTCAACTCTCTTTGAGAACAAGTTCTCAAAAGCAGTCACCACCTTAATTAAAACCGAAAGAGAAACTTTTTGAGAGAAAACCCAGACACTTTCATTAAAAAGATTAAATACATAAATGTGGGGAAAGAAAAAAACCCTCATCTATTCTCACCTGTGAACTCTCGTGAAGCTGCAGTTCTGGTCGTCTGTAGAGGCGATAATGAACGATTTCCTGGTTGCTTTGCTTTTTTTTATTTCGTTCCATCACGTGCTAATCTCTGCATATTGTCATATGATACAACCGTCTTTTCGCTTTGCCCTGTCATATGAGTAAATAAACAAACTGAAAATAACCAAATTATTATTGTTGCTTCAAAACAGCCAATCGGAATTCACTACCTACTCTAAAAATCTCAATCTGCGAAGGTGAACATCTTTCTCCCTTTACAGATGTGACCATGTTGGCTGAGGATCAGAAAATGCGTAGCATTGCTCCACTGTCTTTACTAAAAAAAATTAAAAAAAAAATCACTTTAAAATTAGGAATTTAATCTCGATTTTTTTTTTTTTTTTTTTTAAGATTTCTACAGAAAAAGGGGATAAACATCTTGATTCCAAATAAGATTGAAAAAACACACAAAGAAAAAAAAAAAAAAAAAATATGTTGTGCGTCTGGTGACTAATTTTGGAATGCGCTTGAAACTGAGTCTTGAATACAGGCTTCCTACCATGACAGGACATGGTGGCTTCTCTTCTGGTGTGACCAGGTAGGTGGATGGCATTGTCCACATTTATGCAATAATTTAGACACCGTTACTCCTCATGTTACCTTAGCTGTTTTTGCAAACATACCTAAATAGCATATTTCCTCTTAAAAGTTAAGCCAAACAAAACAGATTTAAAAATTCATATTTATTTTGTAAGATTCATAAAAACACATTTAGACATTTTAAAAAAAAAGATACAAATGTAAAACCACATATAGAAACATGCAGTTAATTAACGAAACCAAAAATAGCTAAACAGTGAATTTCATTTGAAATGTTAGTAAACTCAGTGTGCGTTACATAATGGAAGCAGGCATACGCGGGCGATGCCACACATGTTGTTTGGGTTTCTGGCTATACGGATGTAGCCACCATCTCCAAAATGGGTACCCCAACTGTTAAAGTAGAACAAAACAATCAGCATGTGTTTTTTCTCCTCAATGTTTTGTTTCACAGATGTTCTGCTTTTACAAGCCTTTGAGGGGGTACACTTCAAAAATCAAAATCATACCAAGTCATTATGATCACAAATTCTAATGTTTGATTGTACCTGTTTTGACCAGCCAAGTCCTGGCAAGCAATCACACCATATCCCACAGCCCAGCACTGCAATTGGTAACTCTTGTGTAAGGGTGGGTTCATGTAACTCCTGTGGTGACAGATGTGAGAACGGGATTTAACAAAAAAAAAAAAAAAAAAAAAAAAAACAAAAAAAAAAAAAAAAAAAAAAAAAAAAAAAAAAAAAAAACACACAAACACCTTACAAGCCTTATACAAACATTTGAGATCTGGTAATCAGTCTGATAGAAACGCAACAAGAAAGAAATGCTCACCACTGTGATACAGGATAAACTGAGGGCGGGTGGCATCAATGGCCACTGAAATGGGCCCGACATTGGCCAAAGCCTGCTTCAGGGCCTCCTCATCTCCCTGACGAACGAAATGGTACTTGGTGCAGTTTGCTGCATGCTGGGATGGATTGTATCTGCACTGCCCTTGCTGCAGGACACATTTATTTAATAGATTATGCATTAGACCCATAATTATAATGGATTACAGCATTGACGCAAAAAAAAACCCACAACACCTCACATACCCTCATCACACAACAAACTTTTTTTTTTACATTTAGCAATGTAGAGAAAATGCTCTAAATTGGTATATTGGCGGTATGGCCCAGATTTTATGGTAACAGGCCTCGTCACTTCTAATATGACACCAAATAATAGTGCGCTTAATATTTTCCCCATGTAATTACTTGACGTGCAAGTTTTATTCACACAGACCCTCACACACAACTTACCACTCCTTCATAAGGGTAAGATGACTCAGAGTCTATTCCTCCATTATCAATAACATACTGGAAGGCAGAACTCATAAAACCGCCATTACAGCCCTTGTTGCCGTAACTGGAGGAACAGTCCACCAGATTCTGAGGACTGAGGTCGACCAGCTTTCCTGTGGCCTTCATCAGCTGACCTTCAAGAGCCCCAACAGAGCTGAACGCCCAACACGAACCACATGCACCCTGACAGCAGAGAGAGAAGTATGATAAAACTACTAAAACAGGATACACAAGAACTTAATGGCTTGTGAAGCTGCAGAAACAGCATTTTGACCAATCAGTTTTTAGTTGCTGGTTTCTGAATTTCCAAATCAGAGGAAGTAAACTCCCTCAACACTGACTGGACAAACAAAATGAAGGAAGTGAAAAAGAAGAAACAAAAAAGCCAAATTCTGACAGAGAGTGGTCAATTCACTTGACAGGGCAACATCTGAAACACAACCAAGCCATTTTACTTTGGTAAACAGCTAATTAAGTGGATATAAGTTAGCATAGTGTCAAACAGAGTACATTCACACCTGCATCTTCACACTGGAGACATATCCCTTCTCTCTCCAGTCTAGAGAGTCTGGAACAGGAACCCCAGAAGAGCCCACAAAAGTCGCTGTCTGCCTCTTAAAGTTAGGAGGGACACGAGTCATGGCAAATGATTGCAGGATCTCCTCGGTTGTCTGTGAATCAACACGACACATAGGAAAATAAGGTCAGGATGAAGTTACGTTATAGCGGCATAATTTATAGATACTAATTATAAAATAAAAAGCTAATTTTTTTAGTAAAGAAAATAAAAATATAGCCACGTAGCAATGATGGGCCAAAGCCCCAGTGGCTTCAGAAGAACAGTGCAAAGTGGGCACGAGTATTTAACCCTCTTACAGTCTGGTTGTTAGTGTTACACCAATGAAAGGATTACTCTAGAACATCAAAAGTGGGAAACAAACACAAAAGGAATGATATACAAAACTTTTAAATGATCTATAATAATGCTTATAGATCATTATAAATCATTTAAAACATTTATATAAAACTATTGACAGTTGAGCACATATCATCAACTGATGCCATGTATTTGCCATTATGATTGATAGAAACAGAAAAAGGATTATGCTTCAAAGATCTATCCTATGACCAGTGGACAACCTTAGTATTACAGCCTTCATCTCTCATTCTTAATGTCCTGAGATCATGTTGACCGAGTTTGGTGGCAATCGGATAAAAAACCTAGGATGAGTATATCAAATTCCAGAGCATGCTTTAAAATAACCCAAAATAGCTTAGTTCCTGTTGGGCAGAGCACTTACTGTCAGCACAGTTGTTCAGGCTAATATGATCTATGCATGTATAAATGTTGGTGACTGTAGGTGAAATGGTCTATGCTACAGAGCTTGTTGAAAATAGACTAGAGACCTATGAAAATAAAGCAGAATTGCATGCCAGAAGCAAAACTGGAACTGGTGCAAACTAGAAGCTACTGCATGCAGATAACCATGAACGAAAAACCACACACACCATGTCACCCATGTGGTTCATGCCCAGGTCATATGAATGCAGGCCCATGGAGGCCTCCAGGTTGTGAAGGGTGATAAGTTGAAGGTTTCTCTCCCACAACTCCCTCCTTCCCAGTTCTTCAACCTGCAACAAACAACATTCACATTACAGGGTTCACACATGTGACATGTTGTTGTGAGACTGCCATCACTGCATTTATTACGGATATCCTTTGTAAATACTTCAAGCTCAAAGACAGACATTTCAATACAACTCCAATACATGGACAGTATCAACACCACTTCAAAATATAATGAAACCATTCTAGCATCACAAAAACACAATCAAAACAGCGTTATGAAAATGAATCCTTAAGTACATGAAAGATTAGCTTTTGGATCTTAAAGATGCTTGTGAGATTCAGTCTCACCTTACTGGAGTAAAACTTGTTATGCGTCTTCTTCCACAACTCCCAGTGCTGGTCTAGATTTGTGTTGAAATGGGCCAGTGCTGCGCTACAACACACGGCAAACAGCAAGCTTCCGAGCATCATGGCCTGACAAGAGCAAAACACCCGTCAGTTACTGACAATGTATTCAAACATCAGTAATTTGTCTGTCAATTTATTCTCATTGCATTATGTTCACAGCTAGCCTAAACCTCACAACTAAATCAGCCAAAGTATGAACACCTTTCCTTCTGTACCAATCTATAGTTTTTTTTTTTATAAATAATTGTTCATATCTATTGAATGAATCACATGGTAAGTCTGATTTTTCTATAAAAGGAAACAAATTCTGAATAAAATTAAGGAACAGAAGTAGACCAAAAAGGAAGTTAAAAATGTTCAAATCCAAATGTTGCAAAACTGGTTGAGGAAATCAGACTTCATAAATCCAGACATTAAGTTTTTACAGACTCCCCAAAATGCACTGTACTTATGTAAACCAGAGCAATTGCTTGATTCTTCCTGTATCGTGGCATGAAGTAGGCCATTATATCTCGGGTCGTTTTACAAGCCCAATTTTAATCCTAAAAATGGTAAAAAAAAAAAAAGAGTTTTAACCAGATAGATTAATGAGGCAAAATGGCAATTTCAAAGGTTGACCACTCAAACCAAACAAGAGAACACACTGGCCATAATAAGGAAGAAACGGAAATTAAACTAACACTGGTGTGTGATCGACTTCACCTGATCCTTCATTCCACGATACATACACACGACAACTAAAGTGTTTGGTTTTCCACTTTAAACCCAAAGTTACTACAGACAAGTAATAAAACACTGGAAACATTTTAAATCGCTTTGAGGAAATGTTCTCATAAAACCAGTCACCACCTTAATTAAAACCGAAAGAGAAACTTTTTGGGAGGAAAACTCGACAAAGGAGACAAAAGATTAAACACATAAAAGTGAACAACAACCAAACAAAACCGTGTCTCATGTGTCGTCTCACCTGTGCACTCTTTTTAAGCTGCACTTCTGGTGATCTGTGGAGGAGATGATGAACGTCTTCGGTTCCTGCTTCCTGCTTTTATTTTGTTCCATCACGTGCCAATCTCTACCTATTGTCATATGACACAGCTGTCTTTGAAAAAAATATTTTAGCCATATTTAAGGTAATCAAATATAAAATGTAATTAAAAACTAAAAGAGGCTAAATTTAATGTAGTAAATAAAATCATACCGTGTAATGTTCTGATGAATACAATAGTTGAAGAATATAAGTATTTATTATTAAATGTCAATTAATCAAATGATAAAACATAAAAATAAACGTACTATTATTAATATTAAAAATAATTATATGCAATGGTAAGATACATGGCAAATTGCAGTCACTTAAAAATGTGTCCGAGGCTTTGATTAATTATAGCCTAGTTTTGTAAATTGATATTGTTCAATAATAATAAAAAAAGAGGATAGAGGTAAGTCAGCTGTATGTATAACATGGTGTCGATTAACTTGAGTGCGCTTCGCCTGTGTTAATTAGGCTAAGTATCTGACGCGCTCCTCCCGAACCTTGTTAATAAAACATCATTTAGTGGAAATACACCTCCATTTCAAGAAGTTGTCTAGGCACTAGGTTCTGAGCTTCACACGGATCGGAAACGAGAACGTTGCTTGTCTACGTCCTTTCTCATATCTTGTGTTTGGGTCGCCATCTAGCGGAATTTATATTAAACACCGGAGGAAGATATTCCTCGAGCGATACACAGTAACTATTTTTCATTTTAGACTACATATTATATATTTTAGACAAAAATATATAATACTTGATAACAACGTGGTAGTTGAGACCAACACCCATAATTATACAGGAAAGTATACAGGAAACAGAAAGAGAGGAAATCATGTGGTTAAACACTCAAGCACGCAAGCACATGACATATAAAACCCCTGCTGGCCTGGTATCTGGCTTTGAGAGTGTATATGCAACAAGGTTTAGGTCCTAAATGAACATGTGCTTAGAATGACATTTCTTACCACTGCACTGTAAAAAAAATCCCGTAAAAAAACGGTAAAATTACCGTAAAATACCGGGCACATTAAATAACAGTAATTTCCCGTAATTCAAAAATACAGTGTTTTGCTGTCATTTTACATGAGATTTTCTGTATTTTCTCCAGCTTTTAATGTTCAATAAGGAGCTTTACTTAAATACTGTGGAAAGTTAAGTAAAAACCATGAAATTATCATTAAGTTTGAACACTGCTTTAATTCAAATAATCAGCCGTAAGTGTAAAACAGTGTTTTAATCATTTATTCACCTATCTGCAAGAATATACCATCTTAACTGCAAGAACATACCAATATAGTTTGTTCAGAACTGCAATTTACTAATATTCTTTGTTCAAAACTGCAACAATATACCAGTATAAAGATTATCGCACAACTACAACAATATAGCAAGTTTGTTCATAACTGCAATAGTATAAAAATATTTTTAAAAATGATCACAACTGCAACAATATTTCAATAATTTGTTCATAACTGCAATAGTATAAAAATATATTTTTTAAATGATCATAACTGCCAACAATATTTCAATTAAAAAATTAGTCCAAAAGTTAAAATTCGATCACAACTGCAACAACATACCAATTCAGTTTGTTCATAACTGCAACAGTATAAAAATATAAACAACGATCATAACTGCAACAATACACAATAAAAGGAATTGTTCAAAACGGCAACAATATAGCAGTTTGGTAAACAAATAACAATTAACAAAAGTTATAAAGGCCATGTAACGACTGCGGAACTGGAACAATTGGTAGCATGACCTAATTTTTTCCATTCATAAAGCATTTGCTGTTCACTTATAAAATGAGTCATCATCATGATTTGACAAATATTTGTGCTGACCTGGTGCTGATTTTGACTGAAATAATTTAGCTGTATTTAAAATGATTAAATGTGGGCCAGTTAAGGGAATTCCTAGTTAATATTAGAACTTACAGGTCATGCTGAGTGATAAATGATAATTATCTTTTGTTTCTCAGAAAAGAGAATTTTTTTTTTTTTTTTTTTTTTTTTTGTGGATTCTGAATGATGCTGTTTCCAGAACATCCATCGGTTCATGTCACATTGATGTGGTCTGTGGTTATATTTTGGAACAAAAGCTCTGTGAAACATTTACTAGGCCTACAGCTTTCAATCATTCAGAAAGTACACAAACAAACATGCAGAACCGAAAGTGGAGTGTACAGCACTGACCATTTTAAATAGTCATGTTACATTTCACACCATGCAAAGCTTTCTGAAATAAATTCTTATTTAATCGATAAATGTCAATTAATGCCTCTGACATCCAGAGGCCTCGAGCAAAGAAGCCTACAGAGGCCTGACACTCAGAAATGAGGCACTGGCACTGCACATGTGAAATTGTATACTTAATTGTGACTGAATTACTATTGGAAAAATGTGAAATAAAACAAATGTGTGTGTGGGGGGGGGGGGAAAGTTAATACTACTAGGCATCTCTTTAGCACAAATAGTGGCTAATGAATGCATTCTTGAAGTTTCTATTCATCATCTTCAATTTTGCTATTGTGTCATTTTGTAATTATTTCTCACAATTGCTACTTTGTTTCTTTTTACATATGTTAACATTTGCAGTGTACTTTCTTGTTATCTGTACGTCACAAATGTAATAAAATATATAACAAATCAGTTAAATTTTTATCAGCACTTGACATTTGCATGTGTAAAACATAAATTTGCAATTACAAGAAGGTAAAGTTGTTTGTTTGTGAGTGTAATTTTGATGTAAAGTCAAAGTTCAGAGATTTTAATAGGCAGTTATTGAATGTGAAGATATGGGTACAAGATACAAGAAAAAAAAGGGGTAAAGCTGGGTCATTCATCTGGGGAATGGGGAAGTGGTTGAGTCATGGTCATGTGATTTCATGCCACTGAACACATAACTGTCATGACTTTTGTTTAAACAGCCCAGCCCAGTTTTAGTTCAGTATGTTGTTTCTTTTTTTGACTTCTCTTGGTTTCAGCTTTCCAAAATAAAGGCTCTGATGCTTTCTCTTCCACCTCAACACAACTAAAACTAAGTCTTCATACCCACCGGTACGTCGTACAGATACCATGGTTTAAGAACAAGTTGAAATAAAGGTGGTTTGGCATTTATGTTTTATTCTCTGAATGTAATTTATTATATATAATGTTTCTGTACAGAGGTGTGATATTGACTTGTACTAACTGTGTTAGTGTGATAAACATATGATTGAGCCTCACTGAAGCAAAACATTAATGAAAATGACATTAAGATACTTTTACCCAAATATGATGTACTCAAAATTAAACATTTTATTTAATATTGCCACAAAAAAAACTTGATAATCTATATAATCAAAACATCATAAAACAAGTGTTTCAAAGATCAGATCCCACCAGGGGAATAAAAAAAAAAAAGTTTAACAGACTGTATACACAATATCAAAATTTCCCTTATGAATTTCAAATATTGCACAAAACAGTTTCAACTGCACAAATTGATAGGATTAAGAACCTAAGACCCAAGAGGAAAATACACTTAACCTTGTGGTATTCAAATCAACTGCATCTTTCAGAGAGTGTTTCCTCAATCATTATGTAATGCTGGAGCACACTCAGGGGCGTCATGCACTCATGATTTTTGAGAGGGCACTAGTGGGGTGGGGGCTCGCACGCTTGTCATGTGACACAGCAGCCACAAAAGCACTATAACTGATATAGGCTTATGTTTTATCTTTTCCTTTTTATTCGAAATATTCCCAAACATGTTAACTATATCATGAAATATCTCGATTCTCACCTTTATAGATTATGCTAGTTGATAGTGGGCGATGGTCAAAGTAGCCTAATAATGTAGTCTATTAACTATACATAAAAACCTGTTTACTTAAGTAACAGATATGGGTGTCATACCATAACATATTTTTAATACGACAGTTTATATTTAATGTGAATTTAACATTGGAAGTTCATATGAATAAAAACATTGTATAGGCTACTTATCATAACACTTTCATACGGAAAGAGAGCAAAAACATTTACATTATCAAAGAACATTTTCACAGTCTAGAGTCCAAGCACTCTCAAAAACTCCCATTAAAATCACTGAAGCTGTTTACTCTGTGAAATGAATATCTTACTTACAGATTCATACACACATCTCTAGTCTGATTCTAACGTGAGAATTCGCCAGAAAGAGGTATTCAGGCAGCGAGTGAGTGAAGAAAACACCACCATTTTAGCGATGACTCATCTGAACACCTCTGATTGGTCATTGCACTCATAAGCTCAACAGTATTGTGTTTGATTGGTTAATGTGCAGTGCTGTAAAAACGCGTCTGTCTCTGGCGCAGCGTCAGCCAGCGAACGCAGATTTGAATTTTAGAAGCTGATATGACGCGCTCAACGATTTAATCATGCTGGTGTGATTGTATCAAATATAGAAAATATTATTTGGCAATTTTTTTTGTCTTTTGGAACCTGCATTCAAAATCCACTTGGCTTAAAAATCTGAGGGGGCACGTGCCCCCTCACTTTGAATGGGCATGACGCCTCTGAGCACACTGATTGAGTCCCTTTTGTTATTGGTCAGCAGCAGACAAGTTTGGTCCCATGTGTGCTCCCTACTTCCAGCTCTCACATGACAGGGAAACTGGCCAGGCTGGCAATGCCACATGCATTGTTACGGTTACGAGCCATCAGGACGTACCCATTCTTCCCCCAATCTTCACCCCAACTTCAAGAACAGAAACAAAAAAAAAATGGATTAGGAGAATTTTACACTATTACATGCTGAATATGACAACATGGAAATTTAATTATTTATTTATTTATTAATGTTTTTTTTTACTTACATGTACTTTTTTTTAATTAACATTCATTTATTAACATTTTCATTAATTGTTCATTTTAATCATTATGTTTTTATTTAAATTAAATAATTTATTCATTATTTTAAACAATGCTGTGCACTGCTCCCAGCTAATTTTTCGTACCTGTTCTTCACAATCCAGTACTTTTTGCCTTTCGGTGTGGCTCCGTAGCCAACAGCTAGAACTGCATGGTTGACGTCGTCCTTGTTGCAGTTGGGATCATAGTACACACCTAGAAATGGGTTTTGGGGGTCAAGATTTGAGTCTTATCCTTCACTATAAAAATGTCAGCAGAACAACAAAACACTTTGTAGATGATGTAAAGGTATGTTAAGTACCGCTTTTGTAGTACAGGAAGGTGGACTGCATGGCATCTATACCCACTGACACAGGTCCCACCTTTGCCACAGCGGAAGTCAGTGCCCTCTCATTACCCTGAGGAATCTCTTTATAACTTTTACAAGTGGCCGCTTTCGCTGAGCTGTTGTAGGCACACTGCTGGTCCTGCAGGGGGCAGTAGTGAGATGAAAAATCATGACTGTCATTACTTTTTTTTTTTACAGTCGCTAGGACACATTTCTCAAAATGTCCATACGAAGCCAGAGCTTTCCCTATCCAATCTTTTTTCCCCCTCGTCTCAAGAAATATCTGCGTCCACACGAAACCACAAAACCGACACAAAACGATGAAGTATACATGCCAGACCAGTATGTGGCGCTGTAGAAATGGAGAAGAAGACTTGGACTATACGCATAAACCTTGTGCGTTGTATACAAACAAACATGGAACAATACATTTATCAATCTGTGTTAATGTTAGTTAATAAAAAAAACAATCATTCAGTGTTTGTTCATGTTTATGTTGCTGTTACGTGACATAGCAGTGTCTGACTAGGGGTGAGATGTGGGCTGATGACATCATCGTTTCAGAAAACATACGGATTCGCTGTCCACACGAAAACACTACCCGCTGTCACACGAAAACTACACGCTGTCCACACGAAAACTACACGCTGTCCACACGAAAACTACACGCTGTCCACACGAAAACTACACGCTGTCCACACGAAAACTACACGCTGTCCACACGAAAACTACACGCTGTCCACACGAAAACTACACGCTGTCCACACGAAAACTACACGCTGTCCACACGAAAACTACACGCTGTCCACACGAAAACTACACGCTGTCCACACGAAAACTACACGCTGTCCACACGAAAACTACACGCTGTCCACACGAAAACTACACGCTGTCCACACGAAAACCACACGAAAACCACACGCTGTCCACACGAAAACCACACGAAAACTACACGCTGTCCACACGAAAACCACACGAAAACCACACGCTGACCACACGAAAACTACACGCTGTCCACACGAAAACCACACGAAAACCACACGCTGACCACACGAAAACTACACGCTGTCCACACGAAAACCACACGAAAACCACACGCTGACCACACGAAAACTACACGCTGTCCACACGAAAACCACACGAAAACCACACGCTGACCACACGAAAACTACACGCTGTCCACACGAAAACTACACGCTGTCCACACGAAAACCACACGCTGTCCACACGAAAACCACACGCTGTCCACACGAAAACCACACGCTGTCCACACGAAAACCACACGAAAACCACACGCTGTCCACACGAAAACCACACGAAAACTACACGCTGTCCACACGAAAACTACACGCTGACCACACGAAAACTACACGCTGTCCACACGAAAACTACACGCTGTCCACACGAAAACTACACGCTGTCCACACGAAAACCACACGCTGTCCACACGAAAACCACACGAAAACCACACGCTGTCCACACGAAAACCACACGAAAACCACACGCTGTCCACACGAAAACCACACGCTGACCACACGAAAACTACACGCTGTCCACACGAAAACCACACGCTGTCCACACGAAAACTACACGCTGTCCACACGAAAACTACACGCTGTCCACACGAAAACTACACGCTGTCCACACGAAAACCACACGCTGTCCACACGAAAACTACACGCTGTCCACACGAAAACTACACGCTGTCCACACGAAAACCACACGCTGTCCACACGAAAACCACACGCTGACCACACGAAAACTACACGCTGTCCACACGAAAACCACACGAAAACTACACGCTGTCCACACGAAAACTACACGCTGTCCACACGAAAACCACACGCTGACCACACGAAAACTACACGCTGTCCACACGAAAACTACACGCTGTCCACACGAAAACCACACGCTGTCCACACGAAAACCACACGAAAACCACACGCTGACCACACGAAAACTACACGCTGTCCACACGAAAACCACACGAAAACCACACGCTGACCACACGAAAACTACACGCTGTCCACACGAAAACCACACGAAAACCACACGCTGACCACACGAAAACTACACGCTGTCCACACGAAAACCACACGCTGTCCACACGAAAACTACACGCTGTCCACACGAAAACCACACGAAAACCACACGCTGTCCACACGAAAACTACACGCTGTCCACACGAAAACTACACGCTGTCCACACGAAAACTACACGCTGTCCACACGAAAACTACACGCTGTCCACACGAAAACTACACGCTGTCCACACGAAAACTACACGCTGTCCACACGAAAACTACACGCTGTCCACACGAAAACTACACGCTGTCCACACGAAAACTACACGCTGTCCACACGAAAACTACACGCTGTCCACACGAAAACTACACGCTGTCCACACGAAAACCACACGCTGTCCACACGAAAACCACACGAAAACCACACGCTGTCCACACGAAAACTACACGCTGGGCCTTAGTTCACTTTTTCCAAATTCCATCCAGATCGCCTTATCCAAACAACCAAAATACTTCATGTGTCCCAAATCAAGTCATTCTTCCATAAGAGTAGCAGAAGTTGTCACCCAACAAACAAACAAACACACTTTGTCACTCATAAAACAGTGACCTAAAAATACCAATAACAGTGTAGTTTGAAAGACGTAGTCATTGAATCTAGTGCCAAAGCATTGGAAAAAACTAATTTGCATTTTAACCAAATAACATAAATGAATCATTGAAAAAAATGCAACAAAAAAGGCTTAGTACAAGGCTGACTATTACCATTCCAACATAGGGGTAGCTCTCCTCTGAATCAATGCCTTGGTTGTCTCTGACGTATCTGAAGGCATTTGTCATATATCCTCCACCACAGCCGTCATTGTCAGTCACACAGTCCACCAGGTTCTGAGGACTAAGATCTACCAGCTGACCTTTGGTCTTCTTCAGCTGACCTTCCAAAGCCCCAACAGAGCTAAAAGCCCAGCATGAGCCACATGAACCCTGAGGAGAGAGAGAGAGAAAAAAACACTGGAGACAGCCTAAAACACTTATATTCTGGTGGAGAAATTATCTTTTTGACCACTGGATGGCGCTTAAGTACAGTGATAACTATAGTTGGCTTGAAACAACAGATGGTATGGATCATAGTTAGATGGTAACCCTCATTCTGTGGAAATTTGTGTGAAAACACTTGAGAATGAGGATAGGATTGATCGTGCGAGACTTTCTCAGAATGAGGAAATATTACCGCAATATTACTGAAATATTTTGTTATTTCCTCACTTGGTTCTTGACAGAAGTGACGTATCCCAGTTTACGGTAGTCAATTGATTTGGGCAACTTCTCCACCGTGTCATCGGGCAAATATGTGTTAGTTGGGTCCTGGTACATGGGCATTTGAAGTCCCATGACTTTCTCTGCCACCTCTTCTAGTGTCTGCAGAGAGATAAGCATTAGACAAAAAACTTCATTCAAATAGCTGATCAACCCTGAAAAAAGTTATCAAGTTGGATCTAGTTTCAGTAAACATGCCTTTAAAATAGATTATTGATGGAATATTGCTGTTGTCATGTATACTCTGCAAACAGGTTTAGCAAGATTGTGTTATCTTAAACTTAAAGGGGCAGGATCACACATATGCAGATGTTTTCCAACACATAAGACTGGCAAATGTTTGTAAAACAATACATTAAACATTTTACAGCAGCAAAATATTAGCAGATTGAATTAGGGCACTTACCATATCTCCAAAATGGTTGATGCCCAGATTATAGGTATGAATCCCCAGTTCGTACTCTTTGTTATGGGCTTCAATAAACAGCATATTCTTCTCCCAAATCGCCCGTCGAATAGACTCTTCATCCTGTCCACCATAAAACAACACTTGGCTCAAGAGCTTGGTTCTCAAACTGTATATAAACCACCAGCTGATGATACATTGCATGAACCTGAATGTTATATTACAGTAATTCGAATAATAGAGAACTCGTATTTTAGCCAGAAGCAACAGTCTGAAGTTAAAAATCTCCTGATGGAAAATTTGATAACCCAACATTCAGCTTTTTGCTCACACAGAATTAATGATGTACAGAAAGTAATGTGGATTAATACTTGATGAGATGTAAGGTTTGATCAGGAAAACTAATTTCTGACGGCACCCGTTCACTGCAGAGTATCCATTTGTGAGCAAGTGATGCAATGCTAAATTTCTCCAAATCTCTTCCAGTGAACAAACAAACTCATCTACATCTTGGATGGCCTACGGATGAGTACATTTTTAGCACATATTCATTTTTTGGTTGAACTATTTCTTTAATGCATCTAATCTTTATAATGCATGGCACCTTTAAGTGAGGATTTAGGTGGAATTTGCACCTAATACTTAAAACTCTATAAAATAACTTACAAATCCTAAGGCTGTAAGATTGTCTTTCTTTTTTCTTTTTTTATATATTGAGCTGCAGTGCATGTAAAAGCACAGACCTCTTAGAAAGGGACTTAGCCAGTACATTCCAATCAATGTAGTCATAAAAATACAAGCTAGTTTTCCTCTCTTTTTTACCAGAGAAGGGAGAAACAGATGGCTTTTTCATGAAAACACTAACCCAATCTAGTTCATTAACTCTTTTGGCACCCTAAGGAAATATTGTATTGTCTCCATAGGCTGTTACTCACCAGGCCATTGTACTCTCTCTTGTGGGTGAGTTTCCAGCTCTCCCATGCCTCATCCAGTGTGAGATTCTCCAAAGTGTGAGCTAGTCCACACCACACCACCACGAGTACGGTGATTCCACCAAACGCATACATTATTCCCTGACAAACAGACCAACAGTCAGAGGTGTAAAGCCACACTGCACACTATATCACGCCAGCGGCGCTCTTGCAACGTACGTGGCGTGATAACTGTAAACCACAAACAAAAACGAGTGAAGCTTCACCGCAGTGAAACTTGTTCAGGCAGTTCAGAGGAATAAGGATTAAGTGGTGATTTCTGAAATGATCTAGAAGAAATGTACTATTTGTTATTATATTTTTAAAAGTTTTTAAAGTTTTCGTGAAGAATAAAAAGAAAACGAAAGTGATTGCAACAAAGCTTGTACCCACAACTCCAAACGTTTCGAATTTTCATACTTTTTTACAAGTATTAATACAGGCGTTTACAACACTTTACATATAAATAATGTAAACAATTTAAGACGAGTCAAAAAGAAAAACAGAGTGCGGACGAGGAACCTCGGTTACCTGGATGATTTCCAGAAGTTCAGAACAAAAGATGGATGCTGGTTATGAAACTGGGTTAGTGAACGACCTCTTTATATGCTCATAATGCTGGCGTTTTGAGGAAGTTGCTCCTGTTGCGGGAAAAGGAGGAAGACCCGCTTGCCGCTTCATCTGGAATCGTTTAAACACCAGCTCAGAGCGATGATGTCAGGACCCAGGAGTCAGGTTACAGTTTTAGGAAAAGTGGGAAGTTGGGAATAGTGTGAAAGAGATTTGTATTTGAGATTAAAATTAGATGTACTAAAACCAACACTACCAACAACAGAAATGATAATATTTTAGAGATACCTTATATTATTTTTTAGCTTTAAATGATGTGAAATCATGTGCATATACAGTTGCCAGAAAAATAAATTTGCAAGCTGTAGCAATTCATCCATTATTTAACCATTAGTTTTACATAATGCATTTGCTGCAGCTTTTCCTTTATGTTCCAAAACTGCTTAAATTCTCTGTAATGTCTTGGGAATTGCTTACTGACAGCAGTTTTTGATTCTTGCCATTGATTCTCATTAGCATTTATACCTTTGAGCAGGCTAGATGGTCTAACAAAAGAAACAGTCCACTCAGCTTTTCAGGGAATTTTTTGTTGTGATCCTGCAAAAAGGATGGATGTGATTAAGTGATGCACATTTTCTCATCTTGGAGACTGTAACCTTCTGTTTTAGTCATCATCAGCTCACATTTCGCTTTTTTTCACTTTTATTTATATATATATATATTATATATATATTTTTTTTTTTTTGCTGCATTAATAAAGGACACTCAGTTGACTTCTAACTCAACTGATTTGATGGGATCAATAAATAGCATCTCTTTCTAAGCTTGGTTCTCCTAGGGCCATGCTGGCTTGTCATGAACACTTCCGCTTGTTAGTCAACAACCTGAGTTCCCTGTGCAGTGTGTCACTGCATGAGGACTATGTGAAAATTGTCCCATGATGTCTACTGTATAGCCATGCGGTCAGCACTAAGATATAAATGTATGTCGAGGAAAGTCCCCTAATGTTAGTTGTTCACACTATGTGCAGATTAATCACAAACAAACAAGCAAACCTATAAATATCAGAGGCCAAAAGCAGCACAGCCTGCTGACATGGTTACAAGCCTGAGAAGATTACATTTAAGAATGTATTCAGTTTTGTTTATGGGAAGCAAAAAAAGTGTTTCCCAAATGTATTCATCTTAAAAACTAGGATTGGATTAGTCAGATTTGCACAAATTGTTTGTGGAACACAGTTGCTATTAATTTCAACTTAATTTCTCAGTAAAACACAGTGTTCACTGGAATTAATTTGATATTATTACATATTAAACTGCAATATCTAAAAAGAAGGATTGACTTTAAATTTGACCGGATACATTAAATGATTGAAGCATTTTTTGGTAATACACACCTGCTCATTCATGCTTTAGAAAACTTTTGGCTTTTTTATCGTTCATCTGATCAGAGCCAGCGTTGTGTGTGTGTTCAAGTGTGTTTTTGCTACAGCATTAAGGATTAAGCCTTATATATATATCTCTTTTAAAAATTTGTGAGTGCAGATATTGTCGGTGTGAACACAATTAAATTGTTGTGAAATTATTTTGTATATCAGGTATTAATTTAATTAATAATTGTTGTCTTAATATAAATTTAAATAGCTCCAGCATGACAATGTATCAGTCACATACACAGCAAAAAAAAAAAAAAAACAAAAAAATCCTCATTTACTCAGCTAGCTGTTAGCAGCAAACTCTACATCTGTTTCCTGTTACTTTACATTCCTGTCTAACCACAAAACTGAAGAAACCCAGAATGCCTTGCTACAGTCATATGTCTGCTCCCATGACTGTCACGAGACTTTTGATTCAAAGTTTTTTTTTTACAGTTTATTGTTCAAACTGAGAGCTACAGAGCCATGCATCAATCTTCCCTTTTTTGTGGGCACTATTGTATATGTCCTAAACACTACCTAGTCTGGAAACACTTAAATGCCTATTTTTCACATTTTAGCGAAATAGTAAAGTCATCAAAACTATACCAATGGCACAAATGGCAGGTGACCGAAAGACGTTTAACAAATCAAGACTATTAAATCAACTTAACACTCTGGATTTCTTTCAACCAGCCTCATGAGGTGCATTCTGGGATGTTTTTTTAAACATCATCGAACGTGATTCCATGAGCAAATATTTGCATGTGATTTCATATGGGCAAACATTTTAATTTCACTTTTTAATGGGAGTTTTTAATTAATATTTGTAGTATTTTCATAGTTAAATATTACATTATATAATTTTATTATATTATATTATGAGTAAAATGTCCTGAAGCAGAGGGACTCCATTCATAAATCCCATGACAGGAGCTTGTTTCTGTTTTCCCAGTGCCGCCACCATTGATGCACAGATGTCCACATGCTGGGGATTAGAGTTGAGACACAGAGGCCTGGCAAACTATACATTATTGCAGTGTGACAACCAGTCTTTGAAGAGCAAGAGCATGCACATTCACAATTTCAAAACTGTCCCATCTGCCACGTGCACAGGGATCTGAGGGTTTGTGATGGCAGGATTTGACCAATACAAATCAGTGTGCATCCCGTCTTACTCTAAGCCAAGGTCAGTACGGCATTTAAAAAGGCAGGTCAAGAGATTGTTGTGTCAGTGGATACACAGAAAAATAGAGAGAGAGAAATATTCAGCTGGGAATGATGTAGTAGGTTTCAGAAAGTTGTGCTGGGATATGAGATAAACATCCTTTGACAATCCTTTTTAAATGCACAACAAACAGCCGTAAGGCTTTGTTTACAGCATTGAAGAAAAAAAACTAAATGCAAATAATCCCAATTCCTGGCTTTATACCAGACCAAGAAAAAAAGAGAAAATGGTCCACTTTACGTAAAGCTAAGTGCATGCATTGTAATGCATTGTACAATCACATGAATAATTGTAACCACAGTTAATACATTATAACACTTATCAATTAATTGTTAACCTATGCATTTTAAATTCGGTTATACTTATTTACAAGATATTACAATGCACATTATGAATAATTATAATGCATTATACCCTTTAATAACCCTTTATAATGCATTATATACAAAGGCTTTTAGTAAAGCATTACTGAAAAACACACTCTGAATGAGAAATAAATCATTAAAGCGCTCTCATTTATAGAATTTTCTGACAAAACAAACTGTCAGACAGTGGCAACATCTGTGGTTATAATTTAATATTTTATATAGATTAATGGATAAGGTTTAAATATTTTAAGGCTAAATATCTACATAAATAAATAAAGATAGGTACATAATTGTACTTCAAAGATATTGTAAGAAGTGCTAGCTTAGCTTAATATGCAACCATGCAAGGACAAATAGTTGCTGAAACAAACATTGGACACAACAACACAGTAGCTTTTTAACCTATTCAGAGCCTCAGTCTTTTATCTCAGTTCTATTGTTTTAGATAGATTTTTTTGGGCATAATAAATAAAGACAATTATATTATATTATATTATATTATATTATATATCACTGGTAACTAGACTAGAGTACGATGAAAAGACAAAGGGTTTGTCAAAATAGGCCAGTCTTGTTGTGATGTATTACTTTCAAGAAGTTTAAAGAACTTAGAGCTATTAAATGAGGATAAAGGTGAATGTTTTCTATATTAGAGACGTTTCTGCTCTCAGTCCCTTCCTTCATTTGAAATGCTTTCCCTCTAGTGGCCAGATTTAATTAAAATCCTACAGGCAATGTGGAGGGTGTCACTGTTCTCCCAAACCACTAATGTGTGCTACACCAGTGCAGGTATCTCTGTTTCCATTTGACTTGCTCTACCAATGGGTTGTAATAGATGTAAACAACCATGTGGCAATAAATCTGTTGCCTTTAGGGAACATCCTTATGATGATTGTGAGCAAATGGATGCAGTGTCTATGGCATGACTTGCCTGATTCATTGTTTTTGTGACTAAATATCTCACCTCTGTTATTCATTTGTACACTGGGGCCAGAATTAACATTTGGTTCAATATCTGTCCTCCTCCCACAAAAAGAGAATAAAATACAAGATGATGCTTTTACATTAACAGTGCTGGTTAATGTTGTGTGATGCCCATTAAAAGGCACTGAAGTTATTTAAGAATATATGTAGTCTGAATGTTAGTGATTGTGTGGCTTTTTCATCCTGGCATGAGGGTTAAAATAGCTGCCACAGTCTGATTAACCACAGAGATGTTTAACACAAGTTATATAACATTGTTGTCTCTCTACAGATGGTGAAACTTTGCATATTTTAAAATCAAGGCGAATGGCTACAGTTCTTAAATATTATTTAATAAAAGCTGTTTTAGTCCTGCGGTATTCCTGGGAGATCTGACCATGGTCAGCTTAATAGAGGATCTTGGTTGCAGGCCTGCACATCTGACTCAAAGCCTTATGAAAAACAAATAGTGATTTAGCACAGTCTTAATTGTACTGTATTAGCCAATGCTGTAAAAAAAAAGTTACGTTAACAAAAAATGATAATAATACTACAGAAAAACTAACTAACTGACAATTGGCCAAGATTTACCTTACCCCGTAAAGATGTGTATATAGTATATATAATATATATATATCTATTATATATATATATTATATTATTATCAGATATATTCTACAACGACAATGTAATCTTATTGCAAATTTATTTACAGATGTATTGTATTTACTAGTATTGTAATACATAAGAGTAACAATTAGGTTATTATCAATATATTATATTTTATTAGGTATAGGCTACAAGTATAGGAATCGAATATTATTCATGTGGAAATGGGCATAGGCTACCCATAATTCCCTATATGTGCATTGTCTTTTAGTTGATGTTTAGGCCTGTAGCATGAGATTTATAATACATTTTTTATGGCTGATTCTATGCCATTCCGTAACTCGTTTAGTATTGTCACCATATTATTAAGATAAAGTTCTGACAGCCAGCAACAACCTTTTACCTTAAATTCAATAAAAAATGTAATCTTAGTTTTGTATAGGCTACTGTTCTCTATTCGACAAATACAATGCAATTAAAACCAGTTTACCACAAAAAGTCACATTTTGTTTAACACTGTGAGTCTTATCGTATAAATCGATTGAAGCAAACATGTGTCCTATGAGATGTTTTCTACCATCTGACTACAAGCCACGAGTCTCACTCAGGCAACCATCTGCTGTTTTACCTAAATCCGGAGATTTGGCCAAGCCGCGCAAATATCTGTCGTTCTCTCAGAGTGCCCTCACGAGGTGTTATCCTTCATCAGCTCTGCTGAATAGACTAGTAAACACCGATCTGCTCTCTAAAACCGCTGGGGTTGGGATGTTCACTCGTACAGAAACGGGCCGATGGGAGCTGGAAGTTAGAGGAGCGAGTGCAGAGGAGCGTCAGTGCGGAGAACAGCCAACCTAAATTAAGGTTACAATTATCCTACTAGACCCTGGAGGGATGTGTCGTAGACAGAAGGAATTAATGAAGGAGCAAAGCGATTAAAAACATTCGGGTCTTGTCTCAAGACATGCTCGTCGTCTTTCTGAGCACGATGTTAGAGGACATTGTGCAGAAGTGAGGAACTGCTAACCGAGATGGACAGAGACTTGGAGAGCTATGATATCGCTGCCATGCAGATATCGTGAGGGAAGCGGGTGAGTTCCGCTTTGTGTTTTGCGATACTTTATGCAGACTATATTTAAAACAATGTTTGTTTGGAGTTCTTCAGGGTTACGACTAATTTGGAAGTAACTAATTTTGTCACTACCAGACGTGGGTGGCAAAACATGTTGTATATTAAATTATTCTAAGCTAAAAACAAACAAACAAACAAACAAACAACAACAAACAGACAATAAAGTTGACGGCTTTTCTTACACAGTTGTAATCAAAATAATTGTATTTACGTTGGTTTCCAATGTAGAAGTGATATTGTAGAAGGCATATTTACGTTTTCAGTTTGAATGTTTTCTTACGTTTGTTTCTTTTATAAGCTTTTAAAATATTAAAATCATTTGCCTAAAAATATCAGTTATGTTTGTAAAACTGGAGTAGGAAAGCATTGATTTAACCAGATAGATAGATGGATAGATGGATAGATGGATAGATGGATGGATTTATTGACTCGTTCATTGAGTTTCATTGATTGATAGACTAATTGCCAGAGCATGGATTAGACTCGCTGACTCTAGATAGATAGATGGATAGATAGATAGATAGAATTAGATAGATGATAGACCGATTTGTTGGTTGATTCATTCATTTTAATTGATTGATAGACAGACTAATTAAAGCATTGATTAGAGTCATTGACTCTTGATAGATAGATAGATAGATAGATTGATTGATTGATAGATAGATCTGTTGCATTGTTTATTAAAGCCCACTTAACAGGGCCAGATCAGTCCTATGAGGGCACATAACTTTTATAGCCTTTCTTTTAGGAATGAAATATACAACTAAAAATAGTAGTCGGGACCCCAGTGGTCACTGTGCGCAGCAGGTGTGTTCGGCTTTCTGTCTCAGGTCGCACGGTCACTGAGGCTTTTGAGACGCCTGGCAGTCATAGATGTCTTAATTAGCATGAATCAATCTGTGCAAGTTCTCTTTAATGAGATTTCAAATAGCATCCCGCACCGCAAGTGATGTGCAGCACAGCAAATTCCCGTCGCACCCTGCGTGAGCCAGCGCTAAAGGAGCGCAAGCTTTGGGGCTGGTCCAGATGAGCACTTTAATCAGAAGAGTTGTAATGCACAGCAGGGCCTGATTTATCACTAGTTGATGGGGCGGAGTGGTAAAAGCACTTACTTGATCACTGGTTTGTTTTGCTTGGTCACTCGACATTCTCATCACGCCCTCATATGTATCGGCATGTGATTTATGAGGTCTGCCGTTATGAGGTCATTTTGGAGCAGGGTTTAATATCACTGAACAGGTGCAGATGCCCTGTTTTAAACAGTTTTGCCTTTTTAATAAACCACAGCAGGACTACATTTGCGATTTGGGGCCCCTATAAGTCTGCCTCACATTGTGAGCATCATCCTGGTTCTTTGTGTAATCCTGCTGCCCTAAAATGGACCTATTTAAGACTGCTTAAACACTGAACTATCCAGGGCACCATATGACCCTGCTAATGGGTGTCCTGCATTACAACACGCAACCAGATGCAGAGGTCTCCCTGGTGAATTTTCCCAATAGACCAGACCTATCTTTTAAATAAGCAATAGCTGTTTTTCGTGTAAGGACGTTTCATTTGAGAGCTGGATCTGTGACCCTGGATGGGAGGCAATCTGTCAGCATGACTGGGTTGCAACCTCAATTGATGGATTAAAATCAATGGACGTCTAATACATACATGGGTGAAGCAGATGCTGTGCTTTTCACAGATGACATATGAGCCTAAACCACATCCATATGTGTGACCTCTCCACAATCACATTAAAAATCAATGGACTCAGACTTGATTTATACTCTCTTCTTCAAGAAAAGTGCATAACTGGAATGAAATCTGAATCTGGGCCTTCACAAACAAATTATCTCTGTCCCACCAGCGTGTTTACTGTATTGCAGATGCTTTTGCTGCTGAATGTTTCACAGGTTTATATTATACAGCGTATAATGCAAATGTTTGTCATCCGTTGTCCAAAAAAATGCCTAAAATTAACAATGAACTTGAGCACATGTGCAATGACCCAGTTAAATTAATTCATTCAGTTTAGCCTGAGGTGACCTTACTTGCGTGTCCTTGAAAAGTTCTGTTGAAGTTAGTTTAAAACACTGATACACATATGTGTGCTGCCTTCTGGCATGCAGTAGGAACATGTGAGATGATCTCATGTTAATTTTTTTCCACACATATTTTCCTTTTGCATTATATTTGATTCTCTTTGGGTTACACAATGTACATGCACTGACTAAAGTGACCAGCACAAAGCTGAATTATCATAATCTGTCCTTCAGACTGTTGTGATCTAAACCCAGCGTGACCTCTCTCAGCTGCTCCACATAATCATGAAAAACAAAGAAGCATGAACATTCATATTTGTTTGTTTGAGTAAAATAAACACAACATATACAATATATTAGATACCATTTTATGTGACCAATACCTACAGCAATTATTTGTCTAATACACTTTTTCTAAGTTTTATTTCTGCTTTCTGCCGCAAAACTAAATAATTCATACAACAGTAGCACGTTTGAGTTTACTTCTTCGTCAGAACAGATTTAGCATTAGATCACATGCTCACCAATGGATCCTCTGCAGTGAATGGGTGCCGTCAGAATGAGAGTTCAAACAGCTGATAAATGCATCACACAATAATCCACAAATACTCCACATGATCCAGTTCATCAATTAATGTCTTGTGAAGTGAAAAAGCTGTCTTTGTTATATACAAATCCATAAAGACATTTTTATCTACAAACTTCTGGCTAAAATAATTCCTCTATCCATATTATGGCTTTCTCCAGTAAAAAAGTTGTCTTGTCTGAATTATGGGAGAAATCTGCACACATCAAACTCTGTTTCAAACACTGTTTGAAAACAGTTTTTAAACAAATATGACGGTGGATTTTGATGTGAGAGGACAACAGGGAATGTTATTCCTTTACTTAGACGCTTATTTATGGAGTATGGCTTTGGCCCGAGGGTACATTTTCAACAAATTTTCTTTTTTGGGTAACTGTTTCTTTTAAGATATACTTTTGATGTTATGGCTGTAACAGATAAATGTCATATTAAAATTCCATATTTTAATATTTATACTATATTTTCAATACTGTTTGTATTTAATACATAACTACGGAAAACGGAATCAGTCATTTTAAATGTTACAATTGAATTTAGGCATCACAAAATTATAATGCACAGAAAATAAAATAAAAAATAGATATTAATTTTCTGATTTGCTAAAGATATAATTTAAACATTTTATAAAATTAGTAATACCGCTAGGTGACAGAAAGTATAATCTAAATGTAAAAACAAATGCACATTTAAATATTTAATATGTACCAAAAAAAAAAAAAAAAGAGTCGATAACCATAACTTAATCAATAATTTAATAATTTATTTAGTACTGAGCAATGTTGTTTGCTGTCGATTCCCAGGGAATGCATAAACTGATATTAAAAGCATGAAGTGTCTGCAAAATGGGCAAACCCACTGCCATAAAACACATATTTTATTACAGCCTGAAGTGTTTACAGTACAAACTGATTGTTACAGGCCTGTAGCCACCCTTGTCAGATTATCTTCCTCTCACACTCCTTTAGACTAAAGCAGCAAAATCAGTCACACATCCACCGGAGCTGAGAATATAAATGCTTGTATTATATGGTACACATGCAGGCACACAACAGAGATGCTTTTAAACTCCATCCTTGTGGCTTTCAGCAAAAAGCGGATTACAGAAGGATGAGCAGAAGCGTCTTGTAAATTCACTGTGGGCTTGAAATACAAACACTTTGAGGAAGCATCTGTGGTTTGTGCATCCAAGTGTGAACCTGCACCTTCTCTGTTATATTTATTTTTTCGTTGCCCGGGCAAGCTCGAAGGGAACAAATACTCCATGTCCAGAAGATCTGTCATCATCTCCCATTGCTAAACAACACCTGTTTCAGAAAGCTTTTAATACTTGCGTTCATTCACATGGCTGCATTCTGTGGCGGGGGTGGAGAGCCAGGAGCCATAAACAGCCTCTTTCTCACTCAGTTGCAATTGTTGCTGTGAAGAATTAATGTGAGGAATTCTAATTGGAAATTGGAGAGCGGCTCTGGGCAGTTTTCACCCAGCTGGGACGAGAATAGAATGGGCTCCGAGAGACAGGTGAAGTACATTCCCTGGATGCACTTAGAGGTTAGAGATCACACTAAATATGCAGGTCAGAGACCTCTGATATCGTCACTGAAGAGTTCCTGCGATTTTAGACACAGTTAATGTAAGATAAGCCAAAATAAGGATAAAAATAAAATCTCTTGTGGGTTTGGCTGGCATTTTGTGAATATCCTTTAATGTTAAATATTAATTTCAAAACGTCTGGATTCCCTCATCTGTTTGCTGGGCACGTCCCTCTCCTGACCTTTTCGCACAAAAATACACAGCTAAAACTCAATAGTACTTCTTTTAGCACAGTTAAAAGCCCATTGCACGCCTGGAGTCAGTGAAGTGCAAATTGGAGTCAGACTGCAGAGGCTTTAAGTGTTGTGGTTTTCTAATGGAGACAGGGGAACAGCTACAGCAGCAGAGGAAAGGTTTTGCTCCCCTGTTTATAGTACCTGGCAAAGGTCCATGTCATTTACTGTAACCTAATGAAGCCTGTCTGACTCTGATGAGTTTTGATTGTTAACGTGAAAGTATGAAAGTCAGGCCCCAATATGAGAAAACAACACAATGTGTGTGTGTTCAGCTTAGTGAAGGCCAGCTAACTGTGATGACAGTGCATCAGATCGACAAGGGCACACTCAATGTTTGGCAGAGTGTTGTTTGTTAGATAAGAGCATTGCCAAAGCTGGTATGTAGTCGCAGTAGCTGATTATGCAAAAGTTTTACTAAGAGTTTGGGCCACAAATTTGGTCATTTTAATTTTGACAATGTTCATGAAAAAAAATCTATATATATAAATATATTTTTGTGGTTTAAAATATTTTTATGTGTAAACATTTTGTATTATATTATTTTATATTTCAGTATAAGACCACAAAACCAGTCATAAGTAGCACATGTATATTTGTAGCAATAGCCAAAAATACATTGCATGGGTCAAAATGATCGATTTTTCTTTTATGCCAAAAATCATTATGTTCCATGAAGATATTTTGTAAATTTCCTACAGTAAATATATCAAAACTTCATTTTTGATTAGTAAGATGCATTGCTAAGAACGTCATTTGGACAAATTTAAAGGTGATTTTTTTTTTTTTAGATTTTCAAATTAGATTTTCAATAGCCAAATATTGTCCTATCCTAACAAACCATACATCAATGGAAAGCTTATTTATTCAGCTTCTCATTTTAAAACAATTGAAAAATTAAAAAAACACCCTGGACTGGTTTTGTGTCCAGGGCATATACATACACCGCACACACACACACACACACTAAATATATATATATTTTTATTTTTTTTTTGGTGTTTGGCTTAGTGTTATGTTAGAATCATTATTATACTCATACCTTTTGTTCTTTAATATTTTGAATTGGTTTTAGCTTTATTTTTTGTTTTTCATTTTAAATGTTAAGTTTTGAAATTTTTTTGTATGCATTTGTCATTTTTATTTAATTTTTTTATTTTTAAAATGTGTATAGGTAGTATGTATAAAGTTTTAGCTTTTAGTTTTGGATCTGTTTTAGTTGTTTTAATACTACAATTGTATGCTTCTGTTGTCCTCATTTGTAAGTCCCGCTTTGGATAAAGCGTCTGCTAAATGAACAAAATACATATATAGTATATTAATTAATTAATATATCTATATATATATATATATATATTATATCTATATAGTTTTGTTTAAAGAATATAATAGAATAGAGAGTTAGAGGGGTCAAATAAAGATGGAAGAGATGTGTTTTTAGGGCTAAGGACTCAGCTGCTCGGATTGATTTGGGTAGGTCTTTCCACCAGGAGGGAACAGTTAATGAAAGATTCAGTGAAAGTGATTTTGTGCCTCTTTGGGATGGCACAATAAAGCGACGTTCACTTGCAGAATGCAAGCTTCTAGAGGGCACGTAACTCTGAAGTAGTGAATTAGTAAAGGGGTGCAGAGCCAGTGGTGGTTTGGTAGGCAAACATTAATGCCGATTTTATTCGAGCAACTTAATTGTAGCCAGATGCAATTGATAAACAGAGGGGTGTACGTGCTTTTTTTTGGCTTCATTAAAATCTATAATTTTGCTGCCACAATTCTGGATTTTTATCATTTTTTAGAAAAAAAAAAATATATCTGGCTGCAAGACCTTCAATAGAGCATTGTCGCCAATAGTCCAGGCCTGGACGACAAGATCTTGAACAAGGAGATTGTGAGCATGTTCCGAAGGAATGGCCTGATCTGGGTGTTTTAAATGGGTTTTATCAAAGCAACTGAGACCGGGAAGTTTTAATCATGGGTCTGAAGAAAGTCAGCTGATCATCAATCATAACTCCAGGGTTTCTGGCTGTTTTTGAAGGAGTTAAGGTTGATGAGCCTAACTGGATAGTGAAATTTTGATAAAGTGATGGATTTGTAGAAACCACAAGCAGTTCTGATATATATACATCTATATTCTATAATTTCTTTGTATATTATTTTTTATTGAATATATAGAAATATGCAATATACACACAATTCAAACCACATAGTATAGAGAGAAAAGAAGAAAAGAGAGAACAGGAAAAATAAATAAAAATAAAAAGTATGTAAAAAATGTACAGAACAAGAAAATTTCACTTTAATTTAGCTTTATTTGATTGCATCCACAAAGTCAGCTGTTAATTTGTTTCAACCTTGAAATAATGACATCAAATTCACTTAGACTATATTTTCTTGCTGTCATTAATAACAATCAAGATGAGCTTAGCTGTCATACAGTGTGTAAAGGCAAGCAGCAAGACACAGGACATGAGTTTTGTCACCTCCATGTCCAGATCTCGTACACCTGCTGCACTGTCTTTCACAAGTCGACAGAGAGGGATTTGCACCTTTAATTTGTGTAAGCCAGGCTCTCTGCTGTGTGGAAAACCAATATGGTGTCAAAACACCATACAAAAGCCAGGATTGACTCTCTCTCTCCTTTCGCTAGATACAGCATTATGAGTCAGCTTATTTGGCCAGTATAAGGCCTTTGTGTAGAGACAGGGGACGACACTGGACTCGGGGAAACAAGTCACCCTTATTTTAAGTGGTTTCAGCAGGAACAAGTTCAAAATAGAAGCTTTGTGTGTAAACAGGAGATGTGAGAAACCCAGACCCATGTGAATAAGCTATAATAAGCAAGCAAGCAGTGGGAGAGGTGTAATGCAGGACTGCATTAATTGAGATCATTTGTCACAACAAGGTAGGAGTTTATACCCATTTTGTTTCATTCATTAAAGGACTACTGGAAATGTTTACAAATTCAATGTAAACTTATGATTTATTAAGCAATTTAACTTCAATTTAGGTAGTTTTTTTAAGTATTACAAAACAGGTCTGCTAATGTGATAATTTAGGGATGCATCTTCTGATAAAAAAAGTGTTTTCACATGGTTTGCGGCTTTTGTTTTATCCTGATATTGTTTTTGTAATCACTGCTAATGTTTTATTTCAAGCTCAGTTTTGTGCTTAATTTAACAGTTTTTTTAATTGTGTCACCATTACTGAGGTTTATGTGTGAAGTGTTGAGGCTGTTTACCTATAATAATAAATGAAATCTTTATTATGCAAAATGTTCTCTGAATAAGGAGGAAACACACTTTCAGAGGCGAGCAATAAATAAAAACTGTGTGTGATAATGATAAATGATTAAATGATTGCTGTGCTGCACATTGACTTCAGCAGATGCAGGAGACATTTACCATTCAGTGAACGAACAAATCTAAATAGACTAAATAGCTGAAGACACTTGTTGAAAGAACAAATCTCAATCCATCGCATTACAAGTTCAGTGCAAGTTGTGTAAGGTTATATTGCTGTAATAGTTCCTTTTTTAGTGCAGTTTTACTCTTAATTCAGTGCATGTATGTTAAGATCTTACTCTTGATTCAGTGTATGCTGAATTAATTTATATGGAAGTCAGTTTCTGCATACATAGATAAATGATAAGTTTTCATATCACAATTCAGACTTTTCCTGAGAATTCTGACTTTACATTATGCAGTTCTGTATTTTTTCTGCTACAGAATAAAAAATAAAGGTAATTGGGATTTTATATCTCACAGAATTTTTCTTCTGAGCATTTCAAGTTAATATCTTGTCTCAGAATAGTGAGAAAAAAAGTCTGAAATGTGTATATAGAGTCATAAGTACCTTTGAAATTTTTTATTCTGTTGTGGAAACAGGATTGCATGCATGTATTAGTGAGCAGTCCAGTGTTGTGTTCTGTTCTGTTGAATGTCTGATGTCATTTGGCACAGCTCTGTCCATTAAACTAAACGTCTGTCCATGCTGGGTGGGTAATTCCTAATTTGTGTCCAGGCCTATGCACCTGCACCATGTGACATGAGGTTAAGCTGGACTGTAGTGAAAGTGCCCTGCACACCTGTCTTCTCACATCAGATGCTCTAGAGCAGTAGAAAGGGAAATAAGCGTGTTACTGTGCAGCTGTCACATGTCTCGTAATTTTTATTTACCTAATGACGGCGCATTCAAATGACAGTCTCACACCCAAACAGGTCTAGAACATTCCATTGTCGTCCTTCATCAGAAATGGATGAAAAGCTGTTTTACAACTTCCGCTGTGCCTGGATCAGTCGGTCTGTCTAAAAGCAGGGGATTAAAGAGATTGTTAGCACAAATCATCATAACACAGTATCAATCATTTTTTGCTGATTCTTCTCTTCTCTCTGGCTTTAGGTTTTTGGAAGTGTGATGTCTAAATGTGACTAAATGCATCTTCAACAACCACTGAGCCCAACATAGATACCAACCTGAAAACATCTGGTTATGAGAACTGGCACCACAAAAGTCCCTTGGTAAGTAGTCCATTGGTAACAAAAAGTGAGGAAAGCTTGTCTTCTGATTTAATCATTTAACATCTATAACTCTTGAAAATGCTTCTTGTATATGCAGATTAATACCTACTTTTTAGTACAGTTCCATTGATTGATCAAAATGCATTTGGGTCAATGGCAAAACCCACTTTTTTTTTTGTTCATATCTATTAATGTATTCACAAATACATAATTGCAAATGCATCTCATACATACAATGACTAAAAGTAACATCTTCTATGAGAAGCATGTTTTTATTTTCTGCATTAAAGTTCATTTTGATATTTTGGAGGAAATTAAGCAAGAAATACCAAACTGTCCTGACATAACTAATGAAAAGAAAACCTAAAGTAGTCTTGCATTAATTCTTAGAAAAAATATTTTAAAAGCTGCGTCTCTACCTCTCTAAATATTAAAAATATACTTTGTAACGTTGTGAAATATTTTACAACTTAAAAAATGCACCCACATGTAGATTGTAAATTCAAACTTTTCTCAAAAATAACATGCAAGTTTTTCAAAACCAACAAGATTACATTTCTAAGAATGTTCCTTTTTTAAAAACACCAGCATATGCTGGTTAGGTATGTTTTGAAGCATGGCAGCTGGTTTGAGCTGCTTTAAGCTGGTCCTTAGTTGGTCCTGACCTGGTTATAAGCTGGTTATGAGCTGGTTCTGAGCAGGAAATAGTTACTTAGGACCAGCTTAAACCAACTCATGACCAGCTACCATGCTTCAAACCATACCTAACCAGCATATGCTGTTTTTTTCAACAGGGGTTTATATTTAATTTTTTAAAGATTTTTCCTCATATTTGACACATCGTTAACCATTTTTTTCTTTTTTGCAGGAAGGAGGTAAGATGTTCATGGATCTGTGTGGCCGGCGGGGCGCATGGACAGTCCTGCTGTTGTGGTGCATAAACCTATCGGCTGCAGTCCTCACCTGCCCGCAAAAATGCACTTGTTATCTTGACACTTTGGAGGTCAACTGCTCCTCAAGACACCTGACAGGTGTGCCTGAGGGGTTACCAAACAATGCCAAACGCTTAGATCTTTCAAGAAACCAGCTGAAAACGCTGGCCAGGCGTCAGTTCTCCAGCCTGTCAAAGCTAGAGGACCTGGACCTAAGTGAGAATATAATCTCTATGATTGAGGTGGAAACATTTCAGGGGCTAAAGAACCTGCGATACTTGAGGATTAAGAACAACCGTCTTAAGATCCTCCCGGTTGGGGTCTTCTCTGGTCTCTCCAACCTTCGACGTCTGGATATCAGCGAGAATGAGATACTGGTTTTTCTGGATTACACATTTCGGGACATGATTAATCTACAGCAGCTTGATGCAGGAGAAAATGACCTGGTGTTTATCTCGCAACGGGCATTTGTTGGGCTTCAGACGCTGAAGGAGTTGAACGTGGACCGCAGTAATTTGACCTCCATCCCCACAGAGGCTCTGTCGCAACTTCAGAACTTGACCAAGCTGCGTATGCGCAAGCTGACCATAAGCGTCCTGCCCAACAATGCCTTTCGCCGACTGCACCAGCTGCGCACCTTGCAGATCCTCCACTGGCCTTCTCTCGAGACGCTAAATAGCAACAGCTTGGTAGGCCTGAACCTTACCACCTTAATTTTAAGCAACTGCAACCTCAGCGCCGTACCTTATGCTGCGCTGCGTCCTCTCACCTACCTGCAGTACCTTGACTTGTCCTACAACCCCATCACCTCCATACAGGCCAACCTTCTTGGGGAGCTTCTGCGGCTCCAAGAGTTGCACCTGGTAGGTGGGAACCTGCTTCGTATTGAGCCGGGTGCCTTCAGGGGTCTGGTCCACTTTCGTCTGCTCAATGTGTCCTCGAATCGTCTGTCCACATTGGAAGAAAGCGTCTTCCACTCCGTAGGGAACTTGCAGACACTGAGGCTGGACAGAAACCCATTGGCTTGCGACTGCAGGTTACTCTGGGTCATGAGACGACGGCGGCGGCTGGATTTCGATGGCCGCCAACCCACATGTTCGCCTCTAAATCAGCACAAGAAGGCTTTTCGTGACTTTTCAGAAGCTGATCTCCCGGTTATATTTACTTGCAGACAAGCGCAGATTCTGAACCGCCAGCAGCAGGATTTGAGTGTTGTGGAGGGCATGAGCATACGGTTTGACTGCAAAGCAGACGGCTATCCATCGCCTTCTATTACTTGGCTGTCAGCCCAGCAGACTGTACTTAGCTCTGTCGGGAGAGTACGAGTGCTTGCTAATGGGAGCTTGGAGGTGCGTTACACCCAAGTACAGGACAGTGGAACGTATCTATGTACTGCATCTAATGCAGGAGGCAACGACAGCATCTCTCTGAGTCTGCAAGTGGAGGGGCTTCCACAAAACCGCACAGCGTCATATTTCTCAGACGAGGGATGGATGGAAACTTCATTACCTCCTTCTACCAACTCCTCCGCACGGGTGTCAAGTCCTTACCCGTTTGATGCGAAAACCCTCATCATTGCTACCACCATGGGATTTCTCTCTTTCCTCAGCTCTGTGGCGATCTGCTTTGTGTTTATGTTCTTCTGGAGTCAGAGCAAAGGTCAGATAAAACACACTGCCACTATAGACTTTGTGCCACGATCATCCATGGGTGGAGGTGGAGATGGTGGGGACACTGGGAGATTCACAATGAAGCTTATTTGAGCTGGAATAGAGAAGTCATGGTCATGGTTACAATTAGTTGAGCCTTTAAAACTAGTAACTCTTATAGTGGAGCAACTGCTCATTCATAATGTAGCTTGCCAACACAACTAGGTACGAAGCCTTATTATAACATAACAAGTCTGACTGACAACAATGTAAATAGGTATAGTAACTCAACTTTAAAAAATAATAATAATCTCATTCATATTTTGCTGGCCTGATTGACATTAATGTACTGTAAGTAGGTATAGTAACTTAACATTTTATTATTATAACACTTTAGTGGAGAAGTAAGGTAGCCAATATATCAAACTGGTGATAAATTCTGTAATATTGCTAAGCAATGCCAAAGTCTGAAGATGAACACAAATAGAAGAATAATAAATACTCTTATTGTCCGATAGTAATAATTCATATTCAGCAAATCTAATATTTATATATTTTATATATCTATTATATGAGTGTTTTAAAAGAAATTATTTGAATAATATTCCACTATTAAATAATTAAATAACTGTTGGATATTATTGTGGTGTGCCCTTGATTTGGGGTGTTATTGCTTGATTTTTTTAGACTCACAGCTCTTAGTATAATTAATAAAATCTCTTCCTTTGAGAGGGTTCTGATACAGTTAGCCTTTAGAGATATTCATTTCACTGCCAAATTAAAACAGAGCAGGCCATGCGATGATGCATCTGACAACTGTTACAATGCATTTTTAGATATTGTAACTTTTTGTTGCACAAATATATAACCCATATAACTATGTATGTTGCTATAGGAGTCTTAACAGCCTAAAAACGTTATTGTAATTTGTAGCATTACAACAGAAAATAAGTAAAGTAATACGTTTTTAAAAAGTGAAGGATTTTAAATGGATAAGTTAATGATTGAAATGCATTATCATATTGTGTGTGATATTGTACATTACAGCTATTATTCTTATAGGTTGTGGTAAAATTACAAACATTTTGCAGGGTCATTCAGAAATGTCTTTTGTGACTTTTTTTTAACAACATCAAGTGAAATGGCTATGCACAAATGTCATGTCAACACATGTTTATTTACCTAAGATGCTTTGCAATTTATGTAATGTATATAAGTTATATTTCCACATTTTGATGTTTTTGCTAATGCATTTGTAAGTTATCATGTTTTGCATTGGATTATTAAAGACTATGCAAGTCTGCTTGTTCAGAAAACCATCTCGTCTTGCTATCTTTACTCCATAGTGTTCCATTTTAAACCTCCTCATTAAAAATTCAAATTTCTGAGTCCTCCTGGAAGTCTGAACAATTTGCAGGGTTCATTAATACAGTTGACAGCTGTAATTTTAAATGACATTGTGATCATACCTCTTTGTTACTCTGGTGTATGCAGTATAAAATAGTCCAGATGTAAGCTCCATCTGTTTCATCAATGCAGCACCTATAACCTTGAGTGCCTGCAGTTTTTCTTTAGCTTATCTGATTGTGGAGGATAAATGGCATGAGATGTAACGGTGGTGTCAAGAGAGAGAAATCTGCATAATTATCTGCATCAGTCACTGTCTTGTTTGTTAAACAGAGAAATAATTTTCCCCTGCTGCCTCTCATCTGATTACCTAAGATTTAGGTTTGATATTACAGTATTTATGCTGTTTTTTCCGTGTAATAACAAAGTGAAATTGATCTGTGAGGGGTATGTTTTATTATGCTGATGACAGATTATTGTCTGAGCATACAGGAAGGGATGGGGGACTCACAGTGATGTTTTAGGTAGGCCGTTGATTTGTTGGACAGACAGTTCTCAAGCTTTAACTGGATTCTGCAGGGAGAGAGGGAGACAGAGTAAGTCAGAGCAAATCATTTCTGCTGCTGCTGCCCAGAATAACCCAGAAAAAAAAGATAATAATCACGTGTATGACCAGTGGTTTAAACCCTTTAGGATTACCTCTAGATGTCTCAATCTGTTATATAGGTCTGTCTGACTACAGATGTGCTCAGCCCACAAACAGAATCTTGTACAAAAATCAAATTCTCCATTCTCCAAAAATGTGTTACAATTAAAATACAGTTAAACCAAGAGTTAAACTAATAATTTTATTAAGATGACAATAATCATTATATAAAAAAATTGTACTTTAAAATATCGTGTTTAATTTAATGTCTTACTTGACATTTCTTTGTAATTATTTGTGGAATTTATTAGCAATTTCTGAGTGAAAAATTATTTTTACACCATGTTTATTATTTTCAAACGAATGTATTTGTGCAGTCAACATGATCCCATGGTCAAACAAAGTGTGATTACAGTATGTTCAGATCTCTCTGTTTTAGGCTCAAATGTGAGGAACTATTTGTGCCACCACTTTGACCAAAGTATTTGGCACTCATGCCTTTCGGCCACTAGGCAGAGCCAAAGAGAGACATAAATGAGACAATGGCCTGTACCTTTGCAAGTTTGCACAATTTAAAAGCTTTGAAACGGAAATATATCAGTTTACCCACATATTATTTGAAAATACTTATGATAAATGTTGGATAAAAGTTTTTTTTGTCAAATAATCTACACTGAATGAAGAAGTGGCAAAGTTAAGTATCTTTTCAGGCCCACTCTTTCACTGATGCACTGAGCACAGTAAGTATCTGAGCTTCAGGAGTATTGATGAGTTTGAAGAATAGGACAATAACATGGGCAAGATGCAGAGTGAGCTGATCCTAAATACTGATTCTGTCAAAATCAAAATCAGAGTATTCGGCAAGCCTTAACAAAAGCCAAATGAACAGCACACGCGAAAATTTTTTATAATTATTATATATAGTATATAATATATATATCATAAATACACACCATATATTTATCTATTATATTATATATATATGTGTATGATATATATATATTTATATATATATATATATATATATACCCACACACACACTATATTGTAAAGCCTTTGCTAATTTAGTTGTTATAGCACAAAATGTAAAATATTAAAAAAGGGGTAAGATGGTCCCTACTGGAGTTGGCCCCCTACCCGGGTTGAAAAGCCTAAATGTGACAAAACGACAAAATTAAAAATAGTATAGGCATTCATACTGGGTCAGACAGGGGCCACTTATGCTTTTAAGGGGCACACTTTAGCATTTATCTTAAGGTACTTTCAGGATTATTTCAAGTCATTTTTTCTGTCATGTATCACTACAATCTCTAGATGCATAGGCAGAGAGTGAACCAACTCCAGGGTAAGGCTAAAAGCAGGCAAATCTATTAACTACAAACATCATAAACCTGTCTTTTTAGGCAAGTACCAGATATGGGTGTCAGGTCATAAAATATTTTTAATGAGGCTGAATTTGTATTTAACATGATCACAATTTAGTAAAAACATTGTAAGTATCGCAAAATATAGTGAATATAGTTAATTACAGCAGAATTATACAGGGTTACAGAAATTAAACAAGCAAAGAACATTAACATTATCAAAAAACATTATCTCTGACTTCAGTCTAGAGCAAGTTTAAAGGGATAGTTCACCCAAAAATGAAAATTCTTTCCATTAATTACTCTCTCTCATGTCGTTTCAAACCCGTAAGACTTTCGTTCATCTTCGGAATACAAATTAAGATATTTTTGATGGAATTTGAGAGCTATCTAACCTATGCACTGGGATGCTCTGGGTCTGTGCCATGTGCCATGTGCCAAACACCATCTAAGCTGCCAGAACATCATCATCATCCTCCCATCACTATCCCTTCGCTGCATACTGCCATCATCCACGCACTTTTGCCTCTCACCATCCCTACGCCATCTCCTTGTCCACCTCCAAAACCCCCTCCATCCCTCCCTATTCTGTTGCATTAACTTTATCATCTTCAGTCTTTGAAAAACAAAGTGCACAAGTGAATAGCTTGTGTGTGTGCAGTCTTTTTTTATGTATTTTTTTTCTTCAGAAAATTGCATTGTAATTTTTATTTATTCACTGATGTAAAATTCTGTACTTTTTTAGTAAGGCCGGTATAACTGAAATGTTCTACAAATGGAAAAGATAGCTCTGCCATAGCTTTTCAGTCTTTTTTTATTTATGTTTTTTATAATGTATTAAAATGTACTTGAGTATGTTTGTAGTAATACAAATATACTATAAACATACTTGTATTTCAAGTGCATTTTTAATACATTTAATAGTATGTTTTGTTTTTCACCGAAGTATATATGCTGCTGTCCTTTTTTTTTAGTGTACTTTATGAATATTTGTATGTACACAACAATATATAATACATTAAAGTTTTCTAGATATCAAAGTGTGTACGTGTGTGTATATACTGAAAAAAGCAGCTTTATAATATACTAGTAGTGTAATGCTAATGCATTTCCAATGAGCTGAAATACAAAAGTACATAATGTACTTGAAGTACATTAAAACAATGCTTCAAATATACCCTTAACTGTAGTTCATGATGTATTAAAAAGACATTTTAAACGTATTTTAAAAAATACAATTAAATTGCACTAAATATACTTAAAGTGGTTCCATTTTAACACAATTTCAATATATTAAATATATTACAAATAGATTAAAATCCAACTTAAACATATCTTGAAATACACTTAATATACTTAAAGTTCTTTCAAAATAATACATTTAATATGCACTTAGTATAGTATCATTTAAATATAGTAAGTATGTCTGAAAAAGCACAATTTAAATATATTTCTTTTTCACCTGGGCCCCTTCATGTAAACTAGGATAACTTTAACTATGATAAACTGCAAGACATATTTAGTGTCTGTGAGATCTACAAGCTGAAGTGTATTACAGTGAAATACATTTTTCACAATGCATTGCATGTAAATAAATAAATGTAAAAGTGTTTAGCTTTATCTAAAGATGTCAATCCGCGTGATCGCTGTTGTGAGCGCATGTCTGCTCGCTCCATTCTCTCTCTTTCAGGTGTGACGTGAAGGCAATTAGCCCTCAGATTCTCAGAGAGGTCTGGTGAGAGACAGGCAGCGCCCGCTTATCACACGCGCACTCCTGCAAAACACCAGTCTTAATCTAAGACGAGACCTTTATTAACGTGGCGTCACTCCAATTAAAGCATCGCGGAACAACATGAATCTGCTCATACTGGCGACTCTTTTCTCGATGGTTTTGGCCGAAAAATCAGCTCGGCTGAAATTCACCGTAACGGGTAAGATTTAATTTTTCTTCGGTGCAATAGTTTCAGTCTGCATATGGATTCTGTGGAGAGTTCTGGAAATTTCTCGTTCTCAGTCTCTGATGTTTATCTTTACTAAAGCAGAAATTGCTAATCTTATTTCCCCCCCGGGAAAACTAAAATTGCTGCGTAATAAGACTTCCAATTCCATTAGGATATAAGAAACAGAAGAAGTCAGATCACATTGTTAGTAAATGGAAGCAGGCCAAGATGGGGCACTGATTGCTTTACATTGCTGTTTTGAAAACAAAAACCGATTGAGGCTCATATGCACGTCATGACTTCACTTTATGACGTATATGTGGTATTAATCATGGTTTAGAGTTCATAAGCCTATATTAGACTACAATGATAAAAAATACAGTAAACGCAAAGCGTTAAGTACTGACAAATAGTGATGGAGCCAACATTTTAACTGAACATTTTAACCTAACCGAAGGTTCATACAAGGATGCTGGAAGGATTTTTGACTGTGCATCCATACTAACATATCTTTAAGACATGTTAGTAATGTTGTTCAAGAGCGAGTAGTCTGCTTGGGATGTATGAGTAAACAAGCTCCCGAATCTTCCTGGAGGCTACAGAATAAGTAATTTCTGAAATGACCATTCGCTTCCTAACTAAACCTGTAAATCTATTGAATGACGTTGTTGATTTTCAACGCAGTTTTCGTGTAGAATACGCTGCAAGTGGGTTTGATTCAAGAAAATCATAGGACGCAATCTACAGAGCTGCAATGCAGGTGCGCGAGCTAACTGGAATGATGGCACTGCAGCAACTGATGCATTTCCAAGACTCAGGGCACAACATGCGATGCAAGGAAAAACACACTCGCAGAAGAGAATAGCCCATGGAAAATTCCACGAAACCTACCACTATTATCTATTCCAAGCACGTCCACAGTCTTCAGTCTATGTCGATACTGCCAGTATGGGTCATGCGATTCACAAGTGTTTATTTGAAAACATTAACATGTCTCACAGTCATCGCCCTCAGTGTTACGTGATGCTACAACCACTCACAATCACAGATATGAGAAAGCAACGAGAAAAAACAATATGAGTCTCCAGTGCGCTTGTAGGTTTTGACCGCCCACTTCAGCACCATGGACAACGACGCTTCCCCGACTCCTCAATTCAGCGCACGTATTCCCTGAAATCACGAAGGATGCGATGGCGGGACAAATAATCTCATAAGCTAGAGTACTGTGCTATGGAAAACGACACCTTCGTATGCAAATTGAAACCGGATCAGACTGGTCTGCAGGCTTTTTCGACCTCGCCAGCCCCCGCTTCGAATAGCGAGTTATTGATTAAGATGAAATCTCTACCAGCGCAGACCGAGACAAACACCTTTGCAACATGTTAGTTTTATGAAATAATCACAAATCCCCGCTTTATAGAATGTAGTGGAAATAATTTATAGTTTTACATAACTGTTGCCCCGACAACCACATCTGACCGTTTTCTTCATTTAGGTCAGATGAAAAACACCCACTAAAGTGGCTTAGGCATTTGAATTAATCAATTTTGATCATTTAGATCTCAACTGATTGTGCTCCAAAACCCATTTTACCGTGAAAATCAACTAAAATCCCTTAAATAATATAGCATAATGTTTAACATACATTTAGTAAGTGCATAACACCCACAATATTCAAAATGATTTACAACAGGCAGAAAAGGAAAATCGATAGTCTTGTTAAAGGAATAGTTCACCCAAGATGTAGATGAGTTTTTCTTCATCTGAACAGATTTTGATAAATTTGACATTACATCACTTGCTCACCAATGGATCCTGTGCAGTGAATGGGTGCCGTCAGAATAAGAGTCCAAATAGCTGATAAGCATCACAATAATCCACAAGTAATGCACACAACATAAATTGACATTGGACTAAAAACCTGCATATTTTAATCCATCTTTAAGACATTTTTAACTTAAAAACCATTGCTTTCAGCTAAAATATGAGTCCATAAGCAATATTGCTTTCTCCAGTGAAGAAAATTGTTCTTGTCTGAGTCAATCTGAAATATGCACAGATCAAATGTAAACAGTTCAAAACTATTTTAAACAAAGATGTTGGTGGATTTTAATTTGGGAGGACAACAGGTGATGCACTTTTTCACCGGATGAAGCATTATTATGGATTATGGACTAGTATTTCGCATAGAAGCATCTTAATGATGGATTTGTTTTTTACAAACATGCAACTTTTCAATTCACAGTTGACTCACTTTGATAACTGATGGACTGGATTATTTGTGGCTCATTGTTTTTATCAACTGTTTGAACTCTCATTCTGACTGCACCCAGAGGATCCACTGGTGTAATGCTAAATGTTTCCAAATCTGTTCTGATGAAGTATCCAAACTCATCTACATTTTTGATGGCCTGTGGGTGAGTAAATCTTTGGGTGAACTATTTCTTTAATGTATACATTGGTTGCAACACTGTTTCAAATATTCAGTTAATATTAGCTTAGAGTTTGGATGCACAGCCTTTTATCTCAACAATAAAAGATACATGAAGCATTTAATGCATTTAAATGATCTCATATAAAAAGCTTATTTATTTTGCTATCCTAACTATACATATTTTTATGTCTAGTTGTATTTTATTATTTGCATTTTGCATAGTCCTTCCCTGTGACCCATTTTTGAATTGCAACCCTCCTGTTCAGAACCACTATTTTCGTAGTCACACATTTATTCATGCAGCATGTGAATATATACATTTAAAGACTGCCAGAAAATGTTTTATACACTGCATTTCTGTCAATTTCTCTAGAGTCACCTCGGTTTCGCTTCATGAAACCGGAGAACTACACAACGGTTTACCATCTACAGGAAACTGATGTCCTGTATGTGGGGGGCCAAGGGGTCATCTATAAGCTCACCTTCAGTGATAAAGGAGTGCATGACATGCAGGTAGGGGAGCTGACACAATAACCTGGAGCCAAAGTAGATCTATCACTGCTCTAAATCCTGACCTAGATAGCTGGTACGCAGTAAGTAGCAAAAATCTGCTATTATTTATGGAGCAGAACAATGCTTTATAATGGAGGCTCCCTGAAACGATTACTTGTGGTTGCATAAAAGCAAGCATTTCTTGCCAAGGAGGGATAGTTATGGTTTATTATTATTTTATTGTCACCATAAAATTTTATGACCTGTTTCTCACTGTAAGTATAGAATATACCATTAACATGATGAGAAGAATTCATCGCTACATTATTATGTATGCAAGCCAGCATGATTTGTATGTTTTTGATGTGCTCACAGATCCATGCGGTAATGGATGAGAATGCAAAAGAGACGTGTGTCTCTAAATCACCAGCATGGAAGGTAAGAGAAACAATATTCTCAATCTCACAATATTCAGTCAATTCAGACCTCAAGTTGCTTGTGAGAATCGGATTATCTCGACTCATTTAAGCCTAGTGATTCAGTGCACTCACAAATCTAACCACAAGAAATGACTAGTATCCAGTTATCCGTTTCTCATAAACCCTCTGAGTGAATTACACTCATCAGGTTTAGCTGGAGTAGAATAAATACAGAATTCTGAAACTGTAATCAGAACATTTGTGAACATGTTTCCCACACGCTCCTCATTATGCAAGCTGGAGCCTGGCTGGATTCACTGCTCTGGTTCAACATATACAGAAATAGTCATCCATGATGAGCAGGTCATCACTCAGAGTTGACTGAATGAGGCTATTTTTTAAGGGTAATGGCACAGACAGCCAACTGATGAGTGATGGGCTTCTTTAAATATCTAAATAAAGATGGTGGTTAGGAGTTGTTAAGTCAATCATTCTGAAAAACAAACTTGATTATGTTCACAAAATCCAGTTTAGTATAGACAAAAGTAAAAATGTCCACACTGGATGACATACTGTGTTTAACAACTATATCTATTTCTTTAATTTGTAATATATGATGTCTATATGTTTTGCATTGACACATATTGTGTTCTTTCATCTTTCTGTAGCAAGAGTGTGCTAATTTCATCACAGTAATTGAGAGAGTTGGTGATTCGTTCGTGGTGTGTGGGACAAGAGCAGGTGCTCCTAAATGTTGGCTCCTGGTAAGATGCCTTACCTGCCATTATATATGTGACTATCTCAGTCCTGAAGCAATTTAAACTCCATCTGTAAGCAAACCACAAAAGTGTTTAAGATTAAGATGTGTCTTTCTTTGTTAGTGTCTATATTTGCATGTATGCATTTGGCAAAGCAACTTAGACTGCCTTCAGAGGACACATTTAATCAATTCTTGCTTTCCTTGAGAATCAAACCCTTGACTTTGGTGTTGCCAGTGCAATGCTCAACTGTTTGAAACACAGGAAGGCCAAATTATCTACTATTCTGTAATTGCAGAAATGAAAAAAATGAAAAAAACATGCACACCACAGCTGCTCAATGCAGACATTTCACATTCCTTTAATATCACAAATTGTTGTGAAGACACTTATCGAATGTAAGTTGTTTCAATCGCTTTAGCATTTTCTGTGGATTACAGGAAGGAGCAAAGGAAAATGAGACTAGTTTTCCCTGCGAGCTCAGCTGCTTTGGCAGAATTCAGGCTATTTATTTAACTGCTTCTGTATTATTGTGCACATTTTCATAACCTTAGTGTGTCCCTGCCGTGGGTGTGATTTATAACCCAAACCATTTAACAGTTTCCTTAGGATGAAAACCAGACAGAATGGAAAGCAATACAATAAAATGAGAGTTTGACATCCTGAAATGTGGGACGCACATTTGGTGTATGAATAAGATTATGGAAAAAAGTTTTCAGCATATTTTCTACTAAAAAGTGGCCTGATTTCTCCAAGTGCTGCAGTGCCTATGCTGTTTTTTTAATGAAAAGCCTAAGAAGTAGTGAATAATCCCATCATCTCTCTCACCCAGGTAAATGACAGTGTATTGACGGACATGCCGGAGGAAACAGCAGCGTCTAACATCTTGGCACCTTTCCCTTTTCAGCGCTCCATCAGTCTGTCAGCAGGTAGAAAGAGGAGGGGAATGGAGAAAGGGAAAAGAAAGGATATAATGCAAGGAAGACAAGAGAGAATGTTATTTGTTCAAATTTTTCATTTAGTTCCTTCATTTTGATAGGTATTTAAGTACATCAGACTATAATGTAACTTTTAATGAGTAAATTACATAAATGACATCCCTCAGAGAACAAAGATCCATTTGTTATAAACAATGCATTATAGGCTCAGCGCATCAAAACTGGTCAGTTCTCTACTGAAAATATACTGTGTAGCGGATGAAATAACAAAAATAACAACAATCCCTGTAGTATATGACAAAGAGAGCTTTCGCCCTCCTATTTAAAGTTCTAAATGTCAGGTACAAAATTGAGTATTTTATATGCCATGTGAGGTTAGCAGAGCTGAAAGGTCAACACTGATTCTGAAAGAAGTTGCATGTCTCAACAATGTCTCTAACTGTCAGTCAGAAGGAAGTAGAAGCAGCGCTGCCATGAAATTGCTTTGTGTGTGCATTCACAGACCTCTGTTTTTAGTTTGAGTATCAAAGTATTGCAAACATTGCTAAATTTGAATCAAAGTTTAAGGGAATCTTTGATTTGGCAGAACTGTAGTCACAGAGGTTTGGCTGATGGATATACTTATCTCTCTCTCCTCGTTTAGATGGGAATCTGTACTCTGCTCTGTCAGCGGTTGCAGGACATACTGGCTCTATCCGTCGCACATATGGCTCCAAAAAGCAGCTGAAGACAGAGAATAAATGGTTACAGAGTGAGTTGACAGTTGTAATCTAAATTGCATTAGCAAAGATTTTCATGACGGACTGAACTAATGGATTCGCCTGTGCTATGTCAGCTTACTAGTTAATCTGATACAGTAAAGTACTGTAAAACAGAGTTTGTTTGAAAATTCTGGAGGACCCACCCCCCCCCCCACCCCCCCCACACACACACACACAAACAAACAAAAATATACTGCTTTTTAAAGTTCAAAACAGCACGTATGTTCACCAAGGCTGGATTTATTTGATCAAAAATAGAGAAAAAAATACATAATATTGTGAAATAGTATTACAGTTATAAAAATAAGCGTTTCTATTTTAATATATAATTTATTCTTGTGGTGTCAAAGCTAACTTTTCAACCATTACTCCAGTCTTCAGTGTCACATTCTAATATGCCGATTTGCTGCTCAAGAAACATATCACATTATTATCAATGTTGAAAACTTTTGTGCTGCATATTTTTTTGGGAAACTGTGATCTTTGATGAAAAGAAAAGAACAGCATTTATTTGGGAACATATTTTTTTGTGATCATTTAAAAAAAAAGTCTTTACTGTCACTTTTGAGCAATTCAATGAATGAAAGACTTTTGAATGGTAGTATACGGAACATATATTACAATATATATGATAAATTATTCATTTGAATTTGACTAGTAGTCCAACCCCAGTCTTATGTCATTCAGGATGAGTGAATGTTGCATGATATGCCTTTCAAACACCAATATTGATAGCAGCATCACAGTGTTTACAGTTTTGGTGAACTCAACTCACAAATGACAAATTAAATCTCTGCATATTAACATGAGATAGGAGAAGACATTTTAAACATGAAAAAAAATCAAATTTCAACCAAGGTATAGGTTCCAAGGCTAATGCAAGTTTGAGTCTCTGAAAATAATACATTTGCTCTCACCATCTCCCTCAGATCCCCAGTTTGCAGGAGCCGCTGTGATACCACACACAGAGAAACTTAAAGATGAGATCTATTTCTTCTTCAGTGAGGTCAACAGTACAGCCAGTCTAGATGAAGAGCCATACAGGGCTCGCATAGGGCGAGTCTGCATGGTAACAATCTTTTATGCATTCTTACTTCATATACACTGCTGTGAGGACTCTAGGTTTCTGATAACCTTTGCATCTGTGGCTCAGGTTGATGAGGGAGGGCTTCAGAACGTGCTGCCGAACTCCTGGACTACGTTCCTGAAGGCACGTGTGATGTGTGGGAAAGCTGGAACTCCTGTACAGTACAACAACTTCAAGCAGGCTTTCGTTCTGTCCTCTCATCAACGCACTGGGTTGATATACGGCATCTTCTCCAATGTTTGGTAAGCAGATGGGAAGTCAAAAAGTGAGTAGGAAGACATTTGACATCAGGCTGCTGAAATAAAGCCTTCAGCAAGACTACATTATACACCGAAAATACATCCCTATAGATTTTTACTCAAAACATTGACAAAAACAATGTCAGTCGCGCTCACTTCAAGCTTACTTTTTTAAACGGTATATACAAATATTGTTACCATATCAATCAATATTACAATTTTTATTTTTTTAATTTATCAGTATTGGTTCGATCTTGGAAATTTAATGCATGTTTAGTGCACACTGATTTTTCACTATTGTTATATTAACACTGGTAAATGTAATCTTTAGCAGATCTCTGAATAATATACATTTTTCATACTGTTCATTATAATGTTGGGGGTCCTAAATACACTTGTTTCATTTGAAACAACCACATTTTTATTTAGTTTTTTATTTAATTTAATAAATACATTTTTCTAAGTATAGTAAATAGTTAAAAATTTTTTTTTTTTTTTTTTTTTTTTTTTTTTTTTTTTTTTTGGTCAAACATAAAAATAATTTAATTGTCTGTGATTAACAGATCTTAATGTCTGTGCATTGCTGCTGTACTTGACTCATTACATTAATCTGTAACTGATTAAAGCAATAATTCACACAAGAATGAAAATTAGCTGAACATTTACTCACCCTCAGGCCATCCAAAATGTTTGTTGTATCGAACCATGTTTGGAGAAATTTAGCATTTCATCACTTGCTCACCAGAGAATCCTGTTAAAAACAAATCCATCATTCACTAATAATAAATAGTCCATAATTCAGAACAACTTGCAAAAATTGTCTTGAATTATTCCTTTAAGATCCATTTCCACATTTATGTCTTTCCACAGGAACACCACTGTAGTGTGTGCCTACTCCATTGAAGACATTGACCAAGCCTTTTCTACATCCAAACTGAAGGGCTACAACTCACCTCTGTCAACTCCCCGTCCTGGAACGGTACAACACTGAAACATAAACCAGTCAAAGGCAAAATTATGTGCCAACACATAGTCATGTTGTTATACATACAGTATGATTACATTCTGAACATTTATTAAATTATCTATCTACAAAACAAAGGCACAGCCTGATTCTTAATTTTTATGGTTCACCTTTATCCAGTGTGCCTTTAGGAATAACACTCAGGCTCATACCCAAAAGATCCTGACTGTGATCAAGGATCAACATCGATTCAGGATGACTTTGTTAGGACAGTGATGATCTCCCCGGTGGTCGCCTCGTTTTACCAGCCCTTCCACGATTTGACTCTACTGACGTTTACCCACTGTCCCCACCCTGTCACTTGCGCTGTGATCCCCCCATATGTATTTCCTCACACGTCACTCACCCTGATTGTGCCGCCCATTGACAAAGTCTTGGCTGTCAATGATGAACACTACAGCATCATTTATCTGGGCACAGGTACTGTGAATTGCAGGGAATTAGGCCTGTCGCAATAATCAATATATCAACTTATCGCTCAATATATGTACATGACCTCAATCATTTTTGGTGACGCAATATATCGCCCATTATATTTACTTAAAAATTAATGTCACAGTGTTTTTTACATTCCACTTGCGCCTGTGTATTTTGCAGCTTCTCGTACATAATGTGGTGTAGTCATGAGGTGCTAGTTCAAATTTAAAAATGCTTCTACAAAAAAAAGTTTTATCTGCAGATATGGCCTTGTTTGGGATCTGTGCCTTTGTGCATACGGACATCTGACTGCTAAGTAGTGATTGTGTTTTTCAGCAATAGTGTGCACCCTTAATTTACAGAGAAAAGAAAGTCAGGAAAAAATCTGTACATGGAAAAATCCGCAAACAAGTTCTTTGTGCATTTTTCTTTTCTACTTGTTACTTTGCACTTTTTGTTAGAAAATGTTTATTTACTATTTATTCAAGTTTTTTAAGGTATCTAATATTTTGATAATTAATTTCCATGATCTAAATATTATTAAAAATTAAAAGTTTGTTGTCATTCGGAAGTGTGTAGGCCTATGTTGTTACATTATGATTATATATTCAGTAGCATAAAATAGTCTTTAAAATTACAATAATATCGCTTATCGCAATTACTTCTGGGGCAATATATCGCACAACAAAAAGTTGTTATCCTGACAGGCCTACAGAGAATTGCTTTTAAATAGCACGAAACTGTGTAATTTTTGCAAGCTACACCAGTACTTGGAATTTTGATTGAAAGAACAAATATCTGATTTAATATCTATTCTATTTTGCCTAAATATTAAAAATAAATTATAATAAAAAAATGTAAAACTAAAATCAATTGTTTTAAATGCTACAAATGAATTTAGGCATCACAATATTTTAGAATACAACATGGATATTTGTTTTAAGATTTGCTAAAGATTACATTTAACATTGTTATTAAATTATTAGTATTTTTGAAAATTAATATGTGTTAGATGCAGCAAAGGTAATCTAAATATAAAAATAGAGGAAATGCACAGAACTATTAAATATCCATTATTATATATTATATGGATATAATGGATTATATTATATATTATACTGAGTAGTAATACCAATAAATAAAAAAATCTCTACTATCAACAAATATTATACTGTATATGGCACCAATATATTTTAATCTCATTCTGTTATTCTTTTTGTGTCTCTTCCAATGCTATTTTTCCTGTGTCTCCTTTACAGAGAAGGGAAAAGTCCTGAAGGTGCTGCATACCATAGAAGGAGCCTTTATCATAGCACAGTACTCTTTATTCCATGATGATAGTCCCGTTATCAACATGGCCATCGACTCTAAAAAGGTAAAGGCCCACATTTTAAATAAACTAATTCACTTTAAAACAGGCCAATTTTAGCCTGCAGTGGTAGGACATATTATTCCACTGTAATATATTTAGCTTTCAATCACTATTTTTACTTTACAATCAGAAAGTAATTTAAAGGCTGTACACATAGATATTTAAAAGAGTGCCAGATGGCACCTTTCACCTCTGTATTCTACTTTGTGCCAGGGTCATCTCTATATTGGCACAGAGCTTGAGGTGCAGCGCATCCCCCTGGCTGACTGTGGTCGTTACGGAGCCAGCTGCCAGGAATGCATCCTTTCACGAGATCCATATTGTGTGTGGGATGTGTCCAAGAAGAAATGTACTGCAATCCCACGAGACTACAACATTAGCACTGGGTACATATGGACTCACAAATATCCCAACACAATAATGCATTACTGTTTTTCCTGCTAAGGTAAACTATTTTTCTATTCTCCCTATTTGAAATTAGAACCCTTGTTCAGACCCTTGACCACTCCAATGCCTCGGTCTGTGGCTATGCTACAGGTAGGTTGATCAAAAAGACTTCTAAATGTGCAGTTTTATGATTGTATCTCTGAACACTTTTTAGCACTATTTAACAGTTTCAAATTCTTCTTCTTCCCAAATTTCCACTGAATCCAAGTTTTGGATTTAGTCTATATATATTTTGTATTTTCCTGTTGCTTGACAAAAAAATATTTGTACTGGTGTTTGCTGACCTAACAGGGTTTAATGGCAGTGAAAATTGCTTTTAGAGAATCTTCTGTACAAATGATAGAAAAATAAACACCTAAAACCCTAGTAATAAAAAAAAAAATGAAATCTTGTAGAGCACGTTTTCTGTGTTCAGAAGAGACACAAATTACCAGTCATATCATGTCTACAACAAAGTAGAGACCTGCGCGGGACGGATTTTTCCCGCAAGATTCTGTCCCGCGCCCGCCCGCTCCCGCCCACGACATTCATGTTTTGTTCCGCTCCCACCCACAAAAGCCCGGGTAATCTATATAGATTTTTTTTAGTACATCGAAGAAATTTACATGAAATGTTCTGTAACATCTCTTAAGCTCCACAACATCCCAGCATAAACGCTCCCGATAAAATATTTGTTATTTAGGCTAAGCATCAACATTCACAATCACAAACCACTGTTATTTTTAACAGAAAAGCAAGCATGGGCTGCTGCGTGCATGGTTTGGCATGGCAGAATGCGAGCAGCGCTTCCTTTATTATCACTAAAAGTTGACATCTCAGTCAATCGTGATCTCATAAAGCTCTGTTATAACACAATAAATATATGCACAATTAATCTTTCACAGTGTCTACACTTCGTGTGTTAAAATGAGAGGATTTTCACTGCGGTGAGTAGATTCTAACTTAATCACCTCTGGTTGGCCATTGCGTTCCAGAAATCAACAGCTGAGTCTGTGATTGGCTACATTGCGCAAACATTTAAACGTGTTATAAATAGAAAATATGCTTAGCTTGCGCATGTCAATCATTTTAAATGTTAATATTAGTTGTTCTTTTTGCAACAGATAAATAACAATGTATATGTTTATACACTTTATATTTAGATAATTTCTATTTTGCAGGAGTCCCACGAATCATTTTATTCTCCCGCATCCCGCACACACACAAGTCTCTTCCCGCCCGCACCCGCACTCGCCCATCAAGAGTTGTCCCGCGCCGCACTCTGTTGTGTTGGGTCCCGCAGGTCTCTACAACCAAGGAAGACATTTAACATAAAGTAAAATAATAATTTTAAAATAAAATACTTTTACATTGTTACAAAAATGTATTTCAAATAAATGATGTTCTTTAACTTTATAATCAAAGAATCCTGAAAAAAAATTATAAAACAGTTTCCACAAAAATGTGTTAAGCAGCGCAATTGTTTCCGACAATGATGATAAAAATAATAATAACTAAAAGTTTGTCATGCAAACTTTAAGTTGGCTTGAGAAAGCCAGACCAGAAAGTTTGAAAATGATAGATAGATAGATAGATAGATAGATGCTAAGGACCTCAGAGTGGTTGCTAGGGTATTCTAGGTGGTTGCTAGGGTACTCGGAGTGGTTGCTATGACGGTTGCTAGGATAACTGGGGTGGTTGCTAGGTTGTAGCTATGTGGTTGCTAAGGTACCCGGGTCGGTTGCTTGGGTGTTGCTATGCGGTTGCTAGGGTAACCGGGGGAGTTGCTAGGGTGTTGCTATGCGGTTGCTATGGTAACCGGGTTGGTTGCTAAGGTGTTGCTATGTGGTTGCTAGGGTACCCAGGGTGGTTGCTAGGGTACTTGGGAGGTGTTGCTATGCGGTTGCTAAGGTACTCAGGGTGGTTGCTTGGATGTTACTAAGCGGTTGCTATGTACACGGGTGGCGTAGGGTGTTGTGCTGTACGTTAGCTAGGTGCCGGTTCGGTTGCCAAGGATGTTGTATGTGGTTGCTAAGACCCGGTTCGGTTGCTAGGGTGTGCCTATGCGGGTTGGTTAGGTACCTGGGTGGTTGTTGGTGTACTAAGCGGTGGCCTATGGTACCTGGGGGGTGCTAGGGTGTGCTATGTGGTTGCGTAGGTACCCGAGGTGGTGCTAGGAGTAGGGTACTTGGGTTTGGTGTGGCTATGCGGTTGCTAAGGTACCTGGGGTGGTTGCAATTGTGTTGCTATGTGGTTGCTAGGGTACCCGGGGTGGTTGCTAAGGTGTTGCTATGTGGTTGCTAGGGTACTCAGGGTGGTTGCTAGGGTGTTACTAGCATGTTGGTAACGTGATTAGCAAGTCACTAGCATGTTGCTAGCATGTTTCTAACATGATTAGCAAGTCACTAGCATGTTTGTTAGCAGTTTTCAGCATGATTAGCAGTTACTAACCTGTGTTAGCATGATTAAACAAGTTAATAGCATTTTGTTAGCATGTTTTAGATGATTAACAAGTTTTCTAGCTGTTGTTAGCATGATAGTACATTACTAGCATGTTAGAAATGATTATCAAGTTACTAGCATGTTGCTAGCATGATTATAGCATGAGTAGCATGTTACTAGCATGATTAGCACGTTATAAATGGTTGTAGCCTGTTTTGGGCATGATTAACAAGTTACTAGAAAGTTTCTAGCATGATTATAATTTTACTAGCATGTTGTTAGCATGATTCGCAAGTTACTAGTATGTTGCTAACATGATTCTAGCATGATTAGCAATTACTAGCATGTTGGTAGCATGTCTATGCTAATCCTGCTAAAAACCATTTGATTCAGTAAAAAAAAAACAGCTAAAAAACAGCTAAGACCAACCTGTCCTGCTAAAAAAGTGGCCAAACCACTTTAAAACCAGCTTGGGAGACCAGCCAAAGCAGCCAATCAGCATAGGCTGGTTTTAGCTGTTTTTTCAGTAGGGAGTTGTTAAGCTTTGCTATAGCAATAGACAGCTTAAAAATGAAAGTCTATGGGATTTTAGGTGGATTTGATAGTCTGGTTTACGAAAACCATAAGTCAGATCAGTCTGAAAAGATATAGCAACCCAAGTCAGACTAGTCTGAAGGTCTGACCCGAGTTTGGTTGTTTGTAGCTTTAAAAGTCTAGGAGGAGATACGTTTTAAAATGTGGTCTCAGAAGAAGAAAGAAGAAGAAGAAGTTTAAATAGGATTTCAGTAAGTTGGCTTTCTCAAGCCAACTTAATAAATGCAAGAATAATAATAATAAAAGTTTCTTGAGCATTAAATCAGCATATTAGATCATATGACACTAAAGACTGAAATAATAGCTTCTGAAAATTCAGCTTTGCCATCACAGGAATAAATTACAATTAAAATATGTTAATATAGAACATGGTTATTTTAAAGGGGTCATATGATGCAATTAAAAAATTCTCTTTGGAGTGTTACAAGCTGTTCGTGAATAGACAAGATCCCTAAAGTTACAAAGACTATAGTCTCAAACCCAAAGATATATTCTTAATAAAAGTTAAGACTCGTCCACACCCACCTAAAACACCTTGTTCAAACACGCCCCCACATATCTACATCACAACGTGGGAAGTTTTGCATAACGCCGCCCAAATGTCCACACAAAGAAAGAAGGCGTAACTTTTATCTTGTTGTAGTATTGTTGCCTCCGCCGCCATGTCGTGGAGACGTTGTGTTTCGTTGTGAAAGCGAAACTACTTTGTTTGACCTACCAAAAGAGGACACAAATAGAAATCAGTGGTTAAGTTGGGTTTACAACACTGTTCCAGAACAGTTCACACCAAATATTCAGATGTGTGCAGCATTACGGCGGGGACGGTTTCTGATCCGGGAAAGTAGCCTACAATGCAAATGCCCCGTTTGTAATGGGTTTTATTGGTTTTGTGTCGTAGCGCCGGGACACGGCATCACAGTATGATAAAGGGCATAACATTTCCGTCACACACTTTAGGTATTCAGCCAATCACAATGCACTAGATAGCTGGCCAATCACAGCACACTTCGCTTTTCAGACTGATGAGCTTTGTAAAAATGTACGCGTTTCAGAAAGGCGGGGCATAGAGGAGAAACAAAAATGTTCAGTAAAAAAATAAAGTGTTTTTTTAACCTTAAACCGCATAAACACATTGCATTACACCAATTACACAAAATAATGTTATTTTTAGCAACGTCATATGACCTCTTTAAAAAGTAAAATTAATTTAAATAATATTACTGTTTTTACTGTATTTTTAGTCAAATGAACCAGTCTCATGAGCATAAGAGACTTTTCCCCCCCCCCCCCAAAAAATCTTATTGATCCAAAATTTTTAACAGTAGTGTATATATAAAATTAAAGTATTTTTATTCAAAATGACTTAATCACACAAAGATATTTCCTGTCATCCTGGGCTACAGCTCCAAAGGCACGTAGCACCATTCCCAAACAGGTTTTAGTGGATAAAGATGGACCTGTCCTGCTACCGTGCCCCGTGCGCTCCTATCATGCCACTTACCGCTGGGAGAAAGACAACTGCATCAAGCAATATCCTTGCACCATCTCCGGCTCCTCCTGTGTGCTGGCGCCCACCCCTGACCTGCCTCTGAAGGAGGGCGTGTTCCGCTGCATGGTGGAGGAGAGCGGCCTGCAGCAAGAGGTGGTGTCCTACAAGCTGGTGTTCAACAGTGGGCCCCTCTCCACCTCGCTAGCCTCCACCCTGGGGTCGACTCTGCTGCTGGCTGCCACGGCACACTGGCTCCTGTAGATCCAATGAATCCTGGGGGCTCAAAAGGAAACAAGTTTAATACTAAGGTCAGCAGAGCATGAGTACCTAGGCCGGTCCGACTAAACCCCAGGGGAGCAGCTGGTCTCTGTATAAACTGTGTTTCTTGTTTCTTATTCAGAGCAATCACAAGTTTATTCTTTTCTTTAAAGGGCCGAGAAAATGCCTGAAATCATCTCATACCAAACTTCAGTGTTATGTAAAACTTATGTAAGTGAACTATTTCATGCCATCAGCCTGAAAGCATTTAGACTTATATACGGTATATTCAATATCTAATACATGAGATTTGTACTGCATAATACATTGCTTGCAAAATATTAGAGCCATCATTCAGATGTTTCAGAGGACTGCTTTGCTAACTACACTCAGACATGGAATCCAGATTAGTTCTTGGTTAATTTTCTTAGCAACACCACTTTTCAGAAAGGTTCAGTTACATAAGTTAAGAATAGGGTATCATGAACTAACTATGAAGAATTTTTACAGCATTTATCAACCAGGGTTAATGTATTATTATTTAATATTCTATTATTCATTGTCAATTCATGTTTGTTCATAATACATTAACTAGACTGACTGCACACTATATAAAGGTGAAAAAAGTAAAACAACATTTCTTCATTTAAACAACTTGAGATGCTAAAATGCATTAGTGTATGCAGAAATTAAAATTGTATTCATTTATGCGGTTCATTTTTAGTTCATGTTACCTAATGATTTAACCAAATTGAACCTTATTTTAAAGTGTTACTCTTTCGTTGGTATGTAGAATTGCTACAGATGTGTTAGATGTGCGAGTACATGCTGAAACATGAATATATTGTTACAAATCCTTCGACTTTTCCATTGTGTGCCATTAGGACATTTCTGAAGCCTTAAAACAAGGATGAGTCCCTTTTAAGCTTTAAGGGTCACATCCTAAGCACAACTTGCAAACTGAGCAGAACCTGCAGAATCTGCTGGCTTTGTCTTTCCATTGAGTCAATCCGACCTGACGCAGAATGTTATTTCAACATGATTTCAGGAGTACATACAGCTGACATACAGTTTGCGCCTGTTTGGCAAGTTTGAAATCACTCACCAACCACATTTAGAATTGTGAACTGAAAAACAAATCCATACAAAACTGACACAGATTCGACTGCTTTTGCTCAGTGGATGGACAGGAAGAATAACCAGATTTTACAGTTTATCTCAGTACATCACTGTGTTTAACAAACAGACATAAACACTCTTGCATCCTTGATGCCTGTACTTTTCATGCTCATGAAATACATTTCGCGGTCAATAAGCTTCAGTACATGTAACATGGAGTTGCATTTTGTAGTCGCAGTGTACAGAGGCTTAATTATGCTGTAGTTTTAATTGTAATGCTCTGCTTATGCTGTTCTTCACCATTGCTGCCTATGGGAATAGGAAGTATTCCTGATGGCTCTAAACAGTCATCCTGCACTAAGGTGCTCAGAGTGTAAATCTGTCTGTATTTTACTTCATAACATTTCATTTGATCATGACTTCAGCCAATCAAACTTTTGGGTGGTTATCTTATACACATTACAAAAAGGAACAAATAAAAACGCTCATACAAGAACATTCTAGCACACTTCTAATCATCATCTGCACCTCTAACACACACCCCACCACTATTTCTGTTTTTCTCCCTCTTTCTCACTCAGAGCAACTGACCCCAAATGCCAATTTTGTCTTTAACCTTGTTCTTTCCTCACTATATTTTGGGAGCAGGACAATGGTGTTATGAAGGAATTGATCACTAATTAACCAGAAGTGCATTGTGTTTTCAGATGATGGATGTTGTGACTTTGTTTTTGTATTTAGTTATGTAGTTATGTCTTGTGTCGCTCTGTTTCTTGCTCTGCTGTTGACATAATCTGCTAATCCTAAACTAAAAGGAGCCGGGTTTTTTTTTTACCTCAGTTTGAATCTCTGGGTTGACGTTTGGGCAAACCTAAGTGTCATAAATGAAAGCCATGTAAATAGTCCAGGGACTGACTGCAGTGTTGCTTTACACATTAGTGCATTAGCCATATATGCTAGTGTGTGCTAACCTTCTGTTTGCATGCATGCTGAATGCCACAGCACTGTCACCCTCTCTGTGTACTCGTACCTCTGTCTCTTGGCCTAATGTGCTACACTGCACTAAATGAAGGAACGTTGTAGTGCCAAACCAATGTTGTGTCATTTTCGTCAAAGAGCTTTTCTAACTTTTCCACTGTGCTTCGAAGCCAAACGTTTACCTTTCTTGACACACATATAGCAGTATCTAGATATACACACACGACACACACACACACTCTAAAATACTTCTGGCAGTGTAAGTGACACAGGGCCCTTCAATGTAGATGACACAAAGTAACAACTGTTACATGTTATGTTTTTAAATATTTTTCTTTTACTCTGTAACTGCTGTTTAAGGCCATTGTGTTTTTATTGTCTGTCTGTCATTTGCTATGCCTTGTGTTTTTTCGCCCGAGACTTGTGGCAAGGAGTGTTTTCTCAAGTAGGGACGCTCAGCACGGTTTACTGCTCAAAAGCATCTTGCAGTTGTGTAAGCTTGCACTTAATAATTCATATTTATAACTGGTTACCAAAAGTCATAGCAATTTTTTTCTAAAGGGATTGAAGACATTGTAAAATACAGAAACATATAATTATACATTAAATGTTTCCCTGAAAATGTGCATTAAAATAAATAAAAAAAGACTAATTCATACACTTCTTTTTTTCTCGGCTTTTTTGTTTTTTTTTGGTATTTGTTTTTTTATGGTTGACAATATTGTTTTATTATGTTTTGACTATTTTACCATTTACATTGGTACAGATAGCAATGTTGTGCATTTGGATAAATTGTTGTTTTTCACATCTATATAACATGTTCAAAACATTATTGGGGATACCAATGCAACTAAAAAAGAATAAAAAAAATATAATCTATTATAACACAAATGATCTGAAAAGTGGTACATTAAACACATCAAATATAGCGTTGTAATTATGGCACAAAATCATGATATTACACAATGTAAGACAACAACCAATAGGGAATTCCTTTGGACTTAAATAGGCATTCTAGACATGTTTGGTATATGTTAATTTAGCAGTAATGTCTTGGCAGAATAGGACAAATAGTGCAAGATTGTAATTGCACGTTCTTAGAACAACCGAGAGGTGTGCGGGCTTCTGGAATCAATCGCAATCTTTGCATGTTAGCAGCCAGATATTTAAAAATGATACAGATTCACCCATACGCTGAAATGTTTGCCATAATTTATTAAGGAATAGTTCAATGAAAAGTTAAATCTGTTACACATTAAATGGTTATATTTACACTTCTTTCTTCTTTAAAACACACACACACACACACACACACACCACACACACAAAAGATATTGTGAAGAAAGTGAACTTCCATTGTATGAACCAAATCTATATGTCCCAGAAGAAAGAAAAAGAAGTTACACATTTTTGGAATAACAGGGACGTGAGTAATATGATGATCAAATGAATGTTACACGTTGTAGGTGGGAATACCCTTGCAAAATTCCTCACGTTTTGTTCCAGAAGGATAACATATGCCTGTTGAGAGATGCCGAGAGAAGAACCAAACTTAAGCAAAACACTGTAAATCCCACTATTTCTTAAATTGAATTGGTTACTAAGTTGTCTACTTCAAACAATTTACACATAAGCTAAAATGTTTGTTTGCAAAAATGTTTAAACACAATATGATAAAGTAATCTGAATCACAGTTAATTCACTATATTCTATAATTCACTATATCACTATATTTTAATTCACTATATTCTAAAAATCAGGTTGCACTTGAAGGGACATATCTTCTTAAACTTAAAGGGATAGCTTACAGAAAAATGGGAATTCTGTCATCATTTCACCTTCATGTCATTGTATGACTTCTTTCATTGGTGAAACATAAAAGTAGATATCTTGAGAAATGTCATACTTTTTCATACAATGGAAGTCAATGGCAACCAAAGCTTTTTGGTCATTTAACATTCTTCAAAATATCTTATTTTGTGTTACACCAGAAGAAGAAAATCATACAGGTTTGGAACGACATGAGGGTGAGTAAATGATGACAGAATATCCATTGTTGTAGGCCTACCGCTTTAATGAGATTTTTTCCCAGAACGGCCGTTTCTGTTTCATTCACCAGCCACCACAGCGAACCATTAACGGGGCGGAACATCGCCGCTCGCCATTTTAGGACAGACAGCACCGCCAGACACAGACTGAAGGAAGGAGCTCAGTGAACGCTGATACGATGTGCTCGAACGTCCCCTGAACATTTATCATATCTAAAGGGACCACTGGAACGCCTGGACCAACTTTATAAGTCATCTTGCTAAGTTTGAAAACTCGAAACTTTTTCCAGTTCGACAGAGGTGAGCATTAATTTGTCTTATTATAAAAAGAAATACGCTATGCTATATGTTTTCTTCCCACAAGGATTATTCATTAATCATTAAAACAGAACGATGAAAATCTATATACCTGCCATGTGTACATTTAGCCTAGCTACCGACTTAAACCATTGTGGTCCGTATGTAACTAAACTAAAAATCCACCTGTGTTTGTATTAGCTGCCAGTGAACGTTTGTTTGTCTTTAAAAGTTTATCAAATTAGTCAAACTTTAAAGCGTAGACTGGTGTACGGAAGCAACTTTATAAACACCGGTTTATCCCTCCTCGTCGATTTTCTCCCTCCTGCTAATTTTTATTGCCACAATATTTATTCTAGTGTCAGTGCGATATAACCTAACTTTACCCTACCAAACGCTGAACATAATTTCCGCGAGCTTCACATCCCCAAATACCTCCAAATACTTGTTGACTGCTGAAGGACTCTTGCGCGCCTCAGATGTGCTTTTTCCAGGTCAAACCACAGTTCTCGGTCAAACACACTTTGTGTACAATATAGCTGAGTAGGGGAGAGTGGGGACGGTTGCAACCATTTTTGCATTTCCTTAATTTTCTCAGAGATGTTTTGTATTGGAAAGCCACGTTTTATACATAAAAGCCACCTCTGTCAGCAACCCACCAACACTGATGTAACATGTCTACTGTAGCCTACATATGAAAATATACATACACGTTATACTTGAATAGACAAAATCAAATGTTGCAACTGACTCATAACAGGGGTCATAAGTTAAACTGCCATTACATTAAATTGGCTGTATAAAAACAAAGAATAGTAAATTAAAAAAAAAAAACATTTTCAAGTAACAACCATGTCTTGGTTAATTATTACAATACATTTGAACTACAAAATATTAATTTAATCAAAATCAAGACACTACAATTTAATAATAGCCTATGTCTGTTAAAGTTTACTGAACTGGGGCCAGTTGCATAAACATAGCCACTATATTAAAGGGGTCATTTGATGCTGCTAAAAAGAACATTATTTTGTGTATTTGGTGTAACGAAATGTGTTTATGCGGTTTACGGTGCAAAAAAACACATTATTTACACATACCGAAATTCATTGTTCTCCTATATGCCCCCTTTCTGAAACGCGTTGATTTTTACAAAGCTCATCGTTCTCAGAAAGTGAGGTGTGCTCTAATTGGCCAGCTAATTTAGTGTGTTGTGATTGGCCGAATACCGCAAGCATGTGACGGAAATGTTACGCCCCTCACCATACTGTGATGAGGCCCTGTCAGGCCGGAGCCATGATTCAAAAACATGAAAACTCATTATAAACGAGGCATTCGTTGCATCCAGTGGGGAAAATTAGGGATAAAAGACTTTACTGTCTTTTTTCGTGTAAACATAAACCATGTCTGCATTTGTGATGAGAGAAATGACAAACAACAAGTGCTACTCTACACTACCCAAAAAACTCGCTTTAATATAAAAAAATATAAAACTCTTTAAATATAAAAAACATACAATCTGTGAGTCAGAACAGCCGGGCATTGTAGTCTACGTTCCAGGATCAGCAAACCTCCATAAAATGTGCTGCACACATAATATTTGGGTTGAAGGGTTCTGGAACAGTGTTGTAAATACAACTTAACCACTGATTTCTAGTCGTGTCCATTTTTGGAAGGCCAAACAAAGTAGTTTCGCTTTCAAAACGAAACACAGCCTCACACACGGCGGGCTAGAGTGAGCGGCGGCGGGCGGGCTTGAGTGAGCAGAGGCCGGGGGGCTTGAGTGAGCGGAGGCCGGCTTGAGTGAGCGGAGGTGGGTGGGCTTGAGAACGGCGCGGCCTGCGGATTCAACAAAGGAGCGTCCAGAGGCTTGTGGCAACCACATGTGACGACCCCGGGATGGACTCTGCTTCGTCCACGGGGAAAGCCGATCCGGCGATCCACAGCGCAAAGTTGTTGTATTTCCTCAGCAACCAGCACGGATCAGCTCCAGGCATGACGAAGCAGATATCGTCCTCTTTTGGAAGGCCAAACAAAGTAGTTTCGCTTTCACAACGAAACACACAGCGCCTTCACGACATGGTGGCGGCAACAACAATACTACAGTGAGAATAAAAGTTACGCCTTCTTTCTTTGCATGAACATTTGGGCAGCATTATGCAAATCTTCCCACATAGCGACGTAGACATGTGGGGGCGTGTTAGAACAAGCCGTTTTAGCTAGGCATGGCTGACTCTTAACTTTTATAAAGATTATATCTTTGGATTTGAGACTTTAGTCTTTGCAACTTTACAGATCTTCTTTATGCACCAAGAGCTTGTAACACTCCAAAGAGAAAGGAAAAATTTAAATCGCATCATATGACCCCTTTAAGACTGTGTCTTAAGAACTAGTTTGACTCACAAGCAGTTAACCAAGTGGAAATCAGTCTTACAAATCTACCATTTTATGAAACTGACTTTAGTGTGTGTGTGTGTGTGCATGTGATGTATGTGTGTGACAAAGAGAGAGTGAGAGAGAAGGAAATTAGTCCATATTAGACTTTAGATAAATTACTTTTTTTTTACCATGAAAATTGTATATTTGAAAATTGTCATCATTCTTCCAGAAAGAATGAAGGGCTAATTGAGCATGTACAGTTTGAATATCATCTCTGTAGCTCATTCCTGATTGACGAAAAAAAGCCATGTGGCAACTGCCCCTTGTTGCAACCATCCTCACTCTCCCCTACAGAAAACAGAAACATTTTAGGAAAAAAGAAGGGGAAAAAAAGAAAATCCTGCTTTGCCGATGAAACATTGAATCACTTAATGGAACTCGGCAGGGAACTTTTTTGGGGGGGGCAAGGAACTAAAGACAATAATGAAGGGTCTGTTCTAGAGGGCAGAGCTACTTTAAGTTACTTCACTTAAAGCAGACAAAGAGCACTTAATAATAATAAGACCACATTAAAGCATTTTGGAATGTTTTCATGAAGACTTTGTATTTGTTATTTTTACAGTAAAAACACAAATAAGATGTACTAAGTTATTATGCAGATCTTAAACAATAGCAAGATATGAGACCATAATTTAAACATGATAAATATAAATCCATGATCTTAAATGGATGGCAATGTGTTCATTGTGTGTTATAAGCACATAAACTTAACCACAAATAAGTATTATAATACATTAAAAATGTTCTTATGATTATTTACAGTATAAGATGATGCAACATATTATAAGGTTTCTTATAATGCATTATTCATTCGTTATAATGCTTTAAGAATAACCTTATAATGTATTATAAATACAGGTTTCATAGAAAGTGTTACCGTCAATCCTTCTATCAAAATCTTCCACTTCACTGAAATAGTTATCAGAGAACAATCACTGTTGGGTTAACAGAAATATCAGTAACAAAAGGTGGACTGGCATTGTGCAAAAATAATTCATATTCTACTCTGACCTGTAATGATAATCCGGACCAGAAAGGAAGACCTGTTCAGCCTCCTGCAATGAGAAATTCCGGAGGACAGCCAGGGCATATATGATGGCCTATGAAAAAACAGTTAATTTAAGTATACTATTATAGCACTACTGAACAGCAAGCCATTATACATTGGTCCATACATGAGTAGCACCAGCATGCAGTTTATACAGTAGATTTTGTAAGTGCAGGAGCAGTTTCAGTCCAGAAGGCAAACCGCTGACCATGCCTTTCAAACATCAACCAGATTAATCTAAAGTACTGCCATGAAGGACAGGCTAATAACACATATTGTGGTGCAACCAAGTAATGAGCCCAGCTTAATTATGAAAGATGATTTATACTTAATATGCTAAAACAATGAGTATCAAACAAGTTTTCACACTAATACAGTAAACTACAGGTAAATCTGACACATCTCACATCAACATGCTTTTATCATCTTTTTAAGTTTAATTAATGTGCTGGCTAGATTTACTTATTGTAGTCATTATGTCAACAAGGTTTAGCTTAATTAAATCATGGCCACGAATTAAGAACATCGTAATAATCAATAAAACTAGCAATCGGGAATTCATTATTATTTCTTAGCAGTTCTCACGTTAACTACGTAAACTTTGCATCGTTTTAAGGTTATAAAATAAAACTTCATTGAAAATCGGTAAAAAAAAAACGGAAAAAGTTACTCACTCTGATTGCTGTCCATGTCGTCCATCTTTAGTGATCCAATTCGGTAGGTGGCGCTGTTACAAAAGAATAGGGTCCTAGAACTGCGGTCCTGAAACTGCAGCCTCCGGTTGTGCAGGAACATACTATTGATTTTATCTGCATTATATGTTCTGTAAAAAAAAATTTAATATCGGCGGCATATTCGGTATATCGGCGACAGGCTCATGTCGGCCGATAATATCGGCAAAACGATATATCGGTCGGGCTCTAAAAATAAGTATTGAAAACGTCACCATTTTTCTCAGTAAATATATTTCTAAAGGTGCTGTTGACATGAACCGTGTCGTTTTAAAAACCCAAGTAATCCATACATTCAAATAAAACAACAAATAGAAATTAAGAAATTAAGTTATGTGTAATAAAATGGAATGACCCAGGGAAAAAGTATTGAACTACTGAAATGTATTTAATACTTAGTACAAAAGCCTTTGTTGGTAATGACAGCTTCAAGACGCCTCCTGTATGGAGAAATTAGTCGCATGTATTGCTCAGGTGTGATTTTGGTCCATTCTTCCAGAGAGTCTTCAAATCTTGACATTTCTGTGGGCCTCAACTCTGATCTTTAGTTTTTATTTTCTATTGGATTCAAGTCAGGTGATTGGCTGGGATATTCTAGCAGCTTTATTTTCTTTCTCTGAAACCAATCGAGAGTTTCCTTGGCTGTGTTTGGGATCATTGTCTTGCTGAAATGTCCACCCTTGTTTCATCTTCATCATCCTGGTACTGTAGGTGTTGGGACTGAACCAGCTAATATTAATTCCCACCGACTAGGGGCAGGATTGCTTTCTAATCACTGATTACACTGATGGCTTTCCATGCCTTTTTTGCACCTGCCTTTCTTCATGTGTTCAATACTTTTTCCCTGTGTCATTCAATTTTATTACACATAACCTAATTTCTGAACTTATTTGTTTTGTTTTGTTTTGTTTGTATGTTTGGATTACTTGGGTGGTTATGGATATCTGGTGAAAATTTCATGTCAACTGCACCTTTAGAAATATATTTACTGAGAAAAATGGTGACGTGTTCAATACTTATGTTACCTGCTGTATGCTCACATTTTCAAAAGTCAACATTAGTTGTTGTACACAAAGTGTATTGTGAGAACGTTTCATTTTTCCAACACCTGTACAACAACTGACAGTATGACTGATTCACAACTGAAACAAACCATTTATTGTCTGCCAACTTCTTTCTCATTTCCTCATTGTCAGCCATTCTTATATAGCTATTACATATATAATTATACTGTAGTTATAATAATTTCTTATCCTTTCCAGTAAACACAGCATATTTAAGTAAATTCTGAGCTTGATTTGCTTGCTGGACCTCGTCCATGTCATTAAGCATTCTTACTATTATAACATGAATCACTGAAACTGAAAGGTTGGGTTGCTAATAACGGAAATATTTTTCCCTATCCTCTGTTTCAGGTCTAAGCAAAGCCCATGAGAATGTTTGTTTTACTGGTTCTTCTCAGCCTCCAGGCAGTTGTGCACATTAAACCAACTAAAGCCAATCAGTCCTGTAAAATAACATCTGATAGGCGTTCAGCAGACTGTAAAGGTCTACGGCTGGACCATGTGCCTATAACAAATCTGACTGCTTCTCTGGAAGAGCTCGACCTTTCTTTCAATACCATACAGGTCATCAGCAAACAAGATCTGTTCAAACTTAGTCATCTGCGAGTCCTCATGCTTAATTTCAACAACATCTCTCTAATTGTGGATGATGCCTTTCATGGAAACATTTTTTTGGAGAATCTAAACTTATTCAATAACTCTCTGACAGAAATTCCATTCAAAGCTCTTAAGCCGCTCACAAATTTAAAGGTTTTGGAAATGTCCAATAATTTGTACACACAAGCATCTTTGGATGCTTCTTTTTTGAATTTCACAAAGTTAAAAGTGCTGTCCATTGGTGGATCGCTGGTCAATAGTTTGGGAAGCCATGACATTTATGTGTTGAAGAACATCTCATTGGACAAGTTTGCTATTAAAACTGGTACTGGTTTTAAAAGTTATGAACCTGGGTATTTCAGCAACCTCGACACAAAAAACTTGTGGTTCGATATAGCTTTTGACAAAAAACCAGATATGCTTCCTATGATATTGAAAGATCTGGCAAACAAGACTTTTGATGTGCTACGTTTCCGAAACCTTTTTGAATTTCAGTACTATACTGGTAAACAAGATATTTTTAGTGGCCTGCAGTATGTAAAGACTCAACTCCTAACCTTCTATCGAGGTAAATTCAATGAGGAAGTTATGAGAATGGCTCTGGTAAATTTGGAAATCAGTTCAATCAAAGGCCTGGAATTGCTGCTCATCGACTTTGCTCGTTCACAGAACAGAACACAGGGATCCAGTGTAACAAACTTGACCTTGGAAAAGCTGGTGCTCTCGTAAGTTATATTGACTACTATATTTTTCAATGTTGATTTTTTTTTAAATGCTTAAATATTTATCCTCATGCTACTGTTTTTTAATGAATGCAATTAAAAAAAAACACATGTATATATCAGGAACTGAAAACCAGATCCTTGTTAGAATCCTTCCATTTTCCCCAAAAACGGGTTTAAATGACATTTGTTGCTTTTACCATTACATTGTATTAAGATACTCGATTACACTTTATTTTAAGGTGTCCTTGTTACAGTGTAATTATTCATTTAAGTACTGAGTAATATTAATTAACTACATGTACTTACTATATATGGTTAGGATTATTGTTTGGCTTAGTGTTACTTGCATGTAGATATGATTAATGTATTGTTATTATAAAAGTACATGTAACATGGTCCAACGACACCTTAAAAATAAAGTATTGCAGATACTCTACTAATATACTAAGTTGTTTTTTTGTGTGACTCAGATACTGGTAGCTTACAACAAACTGAGAGACTTAAATCAGTGAAGTCACTGACTCGTTGTTCATACGATAAAGTGTAGCTAAAGATATACATTGTTGTATTTATCAGTGGCATTTATTAAAAATAAATTAATGAATCAGAATCAGAATAAGCTTTATTGCCAGGTATGTTTACACATACGAGGAATTTGTTTTCGAGACAGAAGCTTCCACAGTGTAACAGAATGACAGTGACAGAACAAAACACACAGATAATAAAAATAAAAATAGAACAAGTAAATAAGGAATAACAATATATAAACTGACAATTGTATGTGCAGGTATATTAAAAATAGACCGTTTTGTATGTACAGGTACTGTATATCATGTGCAAATTTGAGGTGTAGACTGAGTATGAGTGTTAGATAAATAAGTGTATGAGTGTATAAATAGTGTGTGTTCCACAGTTATTGTTAAGTGTTCATGAGATGGATTGCCTGAGGGAAAAAACTGTTCCTGTGTCTGGTCGTTCTGGTGCTCAGTGCTCTGTAGCGTCGACCAGATGGCAACAGTTCAAAGAGGGAGTGTGCTGGATGTGAGGGGTCCAGAGTGATTCTGCCGGATGTGAGGGGTCCAGAGTGATTCTACCAGCCCTTTTGCTCACTCTGGACGAATACAGTTCTTGGAGAGAAGGGAGGGTTGTAACAATGATTCGCTCAGCAGTCCGGACTACCCTCTGAAGGCTTCTGAGGTCAGATTTGGTAGCTGAACCAAACCAGACAGTTACTGAAGTGCAGAGGATGGATTCAATGATAGCAGAGTAGAACTGTTTCAGCAGCTCCTGTGGCAGGTTGAACTTCCTCAGCTGGCGAAGGAAATACAACCTCTGCTGGGCCTTTTTCACAATGGAGTCAATGTGAGTGTCCCACTTCAAGTCCTGAGAGATATTGGTGCCCAGGAACCTGAATGACTCCACTGCAGTCACTGTGCTGTCCATGATGGTGAGTGGGGGGTGTGCAGGGGGTTTTCTCCTGAAGTCCACGTTCATCTCCACAGTTTTTAGCGTGTTGATCGCCAGGTTGTTGAGACTGCACCAGACAGCCAGCTGCTCGACCTACTGTCTGTAAGCAGACTCGTCACCGTACTGAATGAGGCCAATGAGTGTGGTGTCATCTGCAAACTTAAGGAGATTGACAGAGGGGTCTTTAGAGGTGCAGTCGTTGGTGAAGGGAGAGGGGGGGGAAGGGAAAAGAGCAGTGGAGAGAGAACACAACCCTGAGTTGCTGATCGTACGGGTGCTGGATGTGAATTTCCCAGCCTCACTAGCTGCTGACTGTCTGTCAGGAAGCTGTTGATCCAATGACAGACGGAGGTGGGCACGGAGAGCTGAGGTAGTTTAGGCAGGAGGAGGTTTGGGATGATAGTGTTAAATGCTGAGCTGAAGTCCACGAACAGGATCCTAACATAAGTCCCTGGTCTGTCTAGATGTTGCAGAACATAATGCAGTCCATGTTTACTGCATCGTCCACAGACCTGTTTGCTCTGTAGGCAACCTGAAGAGGATCCAGCAAGGGTCCAGAGATGTCCTTCAGGTGGGCCAGCACCAGTTTTTCAAAAGACTTCATGACCACAGACGTTAGAGCGACAGGTCTGTAGTCATTAAGTTCAGTAATTTTGAGGTTTCTTTGGGCGGGGATGATGGTGGAGCCTTTGAAGCATGAAGGGACTTCGCACAACTCCAGTGATCTGTTGAAGATCAGTGAGAAGATGGGGGCCAGCTGGTCAGCACAAAATTTCAGACAGGCTGGTGTAACACAGTCTGGGCCTAGTGCTTTTTCCTTTTCTGCTTCCGGAAGACCTGGCGCACCTCCTCTTCACTGATCTGAATTAGAGTTGTGGGGGAGAGGGGGGTTGCTGGAGTTGTGAATGGTTGTGTGGAGAGGTGTTTAGGGCGGGTGTGGGTTGTCTTTTCAAACCTGCAGTAGTTATGTGTTACCACATATTTGGTGTAATATATAGTTTTACAAGTTGTAAAAACACTCTTTTTGCAAGAAATGTTTTAAATGTATTTATTATTGAAATTATCTCATCATTTGGCAGTGGAATTGCATTTCTTTTTATTTTACTTACATATTATATTTTTTATTTATTATTATATTATTCCCACAACCGTCAAGATGACTAAACAAACAAACAAACACAAACAGCATCCTAACACGTTTCACGTCATTAAAAAGCAGGTCATATGGGTTTTTGAAAAAAAATCTCTTTTGCAGTTTATAACATAGTTATCCTTAAATGAAAACAATCTACAAAGTTGTTAATCAAAAAAAGTGCATGATAAATAAAGAAATTGTCTCTCAAAAGAAAGAGTCGACACTGAATCGCCTTAACGAGTCGTCATATTTTCAAATCTTTTGCCTGTTACCGGTATACATCACTGGGTAACACATTTGCATAATCCCCGCCTGCCCGAGAAATACGAACAGAGTCTGTCCTGCTTACTGAAGTAGTTCTGATAATTCGCTGTGAACCCACTATTTCCTAAAAATGTGCGATTAATGTAGACTGACGTTATTACTTCGTTTAATAATAAAGAATGTAGTGTAGCACACAGACTTTATAATCATTGTGAAATTGCTGTTTATTTTGCTGCACCAGATGTTATAGGATTAATGCGGGAGAGACGAGCGAGTTAGTTTGGCTGGTGCGCCTGTGATACAGCTGTTCTGATTAAACGTTAAAACAGAGCATCTTTTGTCTGGCGTTCTTCAAACATTACAGTAGACATATTTTGGTTTACAAACTGTATTGTTTCATCAGTTAGTCATGTTAGCACTCGGCTAACGTATCCACCATTATTGTTTTAAGTGTTCACAGTTTAGCAGCTAAACTTTAGCTGTGGGCACGATCTAAAATACAAGTGTTCTTGTATTTTATGACATTATTATACGAATGGATTGGAGCACTATATTATTGTTTTATGTAAAGGTGCTTTGTCAATGGTAGCACTGGCCTACACTTGACAAGGGACTCTCTCGTGCCAATAACAGCAGACTGTCCAGCTGACCAAGCAGAGCAGAGTAGGCATATGGAAGGGAGGGGTTTGCTCCGAACTTGCTTGGAACTAATCGTTTCGAAATCATTGGCAAATTACTCTAAAATTAAATGTATATTCTGAAAAAATTACAATGTTTTCTGACCTTAGATGCATTTAAACCTGTTGTAGGGGACTCCGACACAATATTAGGACACTTTAAAAAACCATATGACCTGCTCTTTAAAGTAATCTACGTGTTGTTGCACAACTTCTTGCACAGCAAGTGGTGCAACTACGAACTTTACTTTGCCCAACAATTATTATATTATAATTATTTCTTAAAAGTACAAAAATAATTGTTAAAGGGGTCATATGTGATTTCAAGTTTTCCTTTCTCGTTGGAGTATTACAAGCTCTTGGTGCAAAAAGAAGATCTGTAAAGTTGCAAACACTAAAGTCTCAAACCCAAAGAGATACTTTATTCAAGTTAAGACTCGGAAACACCACCCTCAAAACGGCTCGTTCTAACACGCCCCACATATCTACCTCACTATGTGGAAATATTTGCATAATGCAAAATGTGCACGCAAAGAAAGAAGGCAATGTTTCAGTAACCGCAGTTAGTGTTGAAACAGCATGTCAGAGAGACGCTGTGTGTTCTAGGCGAAAGCAAAAGCACTTTATTTGGCCTTCCGAAAGTAGATGCATTTAGGAATCTTTAAGATTACTAAATACAGAACAGCAATGCATTTTATGGACAAAAAAAAAACCGTTTCGTGAACCTAGGAGAGGAGAAATTCTGACTTTGCTATGACAATCTGGCGCTTTTGAATCAGCTAATGTTTTGTTATTAGTTTAAGTATTTGATATTGATTGTTCAAATGCGGAGTTTTGCGGATTGTGTGTGTGTGCGCGAGCAAGAGAGCAAGAGAGAGCGAGAGAGAGAGAGAGAAATGAGGCTTGGAGAGAGGAGAGAGGGGGGGGGGGGTTAAAATTCACATATACCAGCTTCAATAACTGTGCTGTCAAGCGACTCTGTTCCCCTTTCGGGCTCGTTCTTTACATTTATTGAAAGATGAAGCTCGCGATTATGGTAAGGGGAGTTACAGTTCCGACGAGTGCTTGCGGTGTTCGGCCAATCACAATGCACTGGGTCAGCAGGCCAATCAGAGCACACTGCGCTTGTCGGAAGGAGGGACTTTGTAGAAAACGAAGCGAGAGGCGGGGCATAGAGGACCTACAATAATGTACAGTATTTGAAAAAGAATGTGTTTTTTGAACATTAAAGCATGTCAACATATTCTGTTACACCAAATACACAAAATAATGATCTTTAAAAAAGCATCATATGACCCCTTTAATGGAACCATCAAGGAATCAGAATCATTAATAGGAATTGGCATAATTGATTCTCATTCCTCTGTATGTATTAATCTTAAAGGAAAACTCATCTTAATTATTTTGATCTTGCTGTTTTGTTCTACAGGGACATCAGTAATCCAGATATAATGCGTTTCGACTGGAGCTTTACCTGGCTTAATCATGTCCGCCAATTCATTGTATGGAATGTGAACTTCAACAGCGTGCCATGCGACTCGTGGCCGGAGATGCAAAGTGTTGAGCTTCTGGACATCTCTAACAACCAGCTGAGGGACAGTTATATTTATAACCCACTATGTGACATTAGAAACGCACTGCACAAGCTTGAAACCTTCAAAGTCAGTCGCAATCGACTTACCAGCCTCAGTGACTTGGCATCTCTGACCAAAGACTTTGTCAAGCTGACTACAATCGATATGAGCCACAACCAGCTGCAATATATGGGAAACCGTGACTGTTCCTGGAGACCGACCATTACCAAAGTAATCGCTCATCATAATAGTCTGACGAGTGACAGTTTTAAGTGCCTTCCCACTTCTGTAAGCTTCCTCGATCTTTCATACAGCAGCCTAGACCAGCTTGACATGGACTATTTTAATAAGGCATCCAATCTGACCGAGCTCCTCCTCAGCGGCAACAAGATCAAGTTCATTCCTTCCGGTTGGAGGAATCCATACTTGAGGATACTCGCTTTAGATGGGAACTCCTTTGGACTTGTTAGCATGACGTCTTTTAAGGACATGCCTAGCCTACGTATCCTGACCGCAGGCAACAACCCTTACCACTGTACCTGTGATCTCTATACCTTCATACAGGAAACCACAAGCAAGGGCAAAGTGACCATCACAGACTGGCCAAACAACTACAAGTGTTACCATCCCGAGCGTCTTCTCAACACAATGGTATCACAATACTTCCCTGGTCATTTAGCCTGTAATATTACACTCGTTATCATCATCTGCGTGTCAACAACGGCGCTCGTTGTCCTTGGTCTGACGCTTCTGTGCTACATTTTTCACGTGCCATGGTACATAAAAGCTACATACCAGATAATCAGAGCCAAGTACAGGGCCCATAAAGAAGGTTCAGGCCAGGCTGTGGACTACACCTTTCATGCTTTCATCTCTTACAGCCATGCGGATGCAGACTGGGTTCGAAACCAGCTGCTCCCTTGTCTAGAGAATTCTATGCCTCCTTACCGCCTCTGCATCCATGAAAGAGACTTCACTCCAGGAAAGTGGATCATTGACAACATAATTGAGAACATTGAAGATAGTCGCAAGGTGTGTCCACACACATTTATGTTCTTCAAAGATGCCTGGCTAAATGATATAGATGCCTGTTACAAAAGAAACATGCAATGTCACCATTCTTAAAATTATTGGAACAAGGATTCTCCAAAAGCTTTTTTAATGAAGACTTCCATCACCAAAGTGTAGTGTGGATGTAAATATCTAAAGCTTCAAATTATAGAAGCCTATTTCCATCTCAGAGTAAAAAAATAAAACGTTGACTATATATCTCAGAATTGCAACATTATTTCCCATAACTACGACTTCATATCTCACAGTTTCAACATCATACACTACCATTCAAAATTTTGGGTCGATAGGATAAGCCTCTTATCTTCACCAAGGCTCCATTTATTTGATAAAAAATAACTTTAAATAATAATTTTAAATGTGATTCATATTTTATTATATTTAAAATGTATCTTTTTTATCTTTCATAAATGATTCTAAAATGCTAATTTGATGCTCATAAAACATTTTAATTATTATTAATGGTAAAAACAGTTTTACTGTTTAACATTTTTTATGGAAACCGTGATTTTTTTTTTAAGGATACTTTGATGAATAGAAAGAATTTATTTGAAAGAGAAATCATTTGTACACGAATGTAAAAGTCTGTAATTTCAACTGATCCTTGCTGATTAAAAGTATTAACTTCTTTTAAAAAATCTAACTCCAAACATTTGAACAGTTGTGTATTTCACAACTGACACTTTCACAGTGTGACTATATTTCGCACCATTCAACTTATCTGACAATTGTAACTTTATAACATACAGTGTAACTTTATATGTTGCAATTGCAGCTTTATTATATTCTTAACTTTATATTACACAGTGACTTTATTTCTTATTGTAAATGTCTCACAATTACCTTTTTTTTTAATCTGAGGTGGAAATGGGCTATCATATAAAATAACCCCTAAAAATAAATGAAAGAGCAAATAATCTAAAGTTCTGAAATATTTTATAAATTCCCAAACCGCATCCTAAAATGTTTTCTTGTTATTAAGGTAATCTTCGTGTTGTCGCGGAACTTCGTGAACAGCGAGTGGTGCAACTACGAGCTCTACTTTGCCCAACAGCGGGCCATTGGCAAGACGTTCAGTGATGTCATCCTGATTGTGAAGGAGCCCATAGACCCCACTTCTCTTCCCAGTAAATTCTGCAAGCTCAAAAGGATGCTCAATACCAAAACCTACCTAGAGTGGCCCCAGCAACCAACAGAACAGAGCTTTTTCTGGGTCCAGCTGAGGAGTGTTTTGGGCCAACCAAACATCATAAGACAGCGTACGACCAGCCGGCATAGCCGCCTGTCTTCAGTGAGGTCTGTTTCCCTGATTGAGCTGCCACAGGACCAGAGTTCTGCAGGTACAGATGAAGATGGCCACCAAATCAGTGATGAGCCTTCTAATAGATGTCAACAAACTTTAGAGAACTTGCTTGAAGGACATAAATAAGGTTATAGGTGGCAGAGATGACCAGAAAGAACATGCAGCTGTTGTTTTCCCAACATTCAGAATATGACTTGAATTATGGTTACTGATCTGCAATGATGTTAAGCTAAGATTAATCTAAACCAGTTTGTCTGCCTCACTTGTTGCAGAAGGACTGGAAAAAGTTAATTCTGACTCATATGTTCAGTCAGTGAGCAAAAACAAGTTGACAAACCACATGCTCAACAACACACATGCTCAACAACACACATGATCACTCTGACAATCAATACAGTTCTATTTACTTTAGTATGCAAGTATATACTTATCTTAATTAGGGTAGTGAACTGCAATACTATTCACTATGCCAGTATATAATTGTCATTTAGTAATGTTTTAATATATTTAAATGAAAATATTTAACATTTTAAATTATTTTGTAAATACAGACTCTTTTCAGATTTTATACATTCATTTTCTACCTTGCTTTGTCAGACTTTTAAATGTATCTATTTTTTGTACATATAAATGTATTTTGTATCTGTGAATTTGTGATTAAAAAATGTGATACCTTCGTTTTGATAAAAAAACTAATGGTAATGGCAGGATTGTGAATAGATAGATGGAGAAACAGATGTGCTTGATTGATTTCTGAGGTGAAAATCATTATAAGATAAAGTTGCCATGGTTACCACATAAAATAGTATCATTCTTGTAAAAAAAATAAAAAGGTAATTAGACGGTGCCTCTTGAAAATTCTTATTAATGATATTAATGGCTGGCACCACAATGTTCTGTCTCAAGGCAGTTTGAATATAATTTCACTGTCATTCCATTATTCTTTATGATCTTTATTAAGCATAACCTGTGCCCCTCACTCTGAGTTTGATATCCCTGCAACTAACTTCACATTCAACTCCAGTAATGATGTTTTTATGTCTGCTCTGTGCATCATGTTATCCGATTTGCGGTCTTGTATGTTTACCTTCTCACATGATTTTTCTGAGTGGAAACATTCAGAGCGATAGTAAATGTGGTGGAGTTTAGTCACACTGTTTTGTCTGGTTGGTGTGAGTCTGTGGGTGGTAATGTTTAAGGTATTTATTATATATATTACTTATATATAGATATATATATATATAGATATAGATATATAAGTGAATAGTTTATTACAGTTTTTGTTAATAGTTTATACATTTCTGGTTGTGTTTTTTAATTTTTTTTTGTCTATATAGTTTTTATTATTTGTTATTTTTTAGTTTTAGTTTATTTAGTTTTAGTTATGTTAGTACTTCAGGTTAAGGCAACTAGTTAAATAAAATATATTTTTTATATTTAAATGTATTTTAGTTAACATTTATTTTCCTTAAAGTAATGGAAATGTTTTAAGTTTAGTTAACAATAATAACCCTGATCATAACAATTACATTTTTTCACAAATACAATTTTATATGTCATTAATAGATTCATTCTAGTCACATTTATTACTGTGATAATGAAACACCAACTTGAGCTGCCACAAACATGCCTCACTCCACCTCATAACATTGCGCAATATAAGATTCCTTTAGTCTGAAACAGACATCGTTTGACCTGGTTTAAACCTTAGACTGAACCAAAAATGTTTTAATGAGACGAAAAGTACTCAAGTGAAATCTGAGAGAATGATGCCAAGAATTCATCTTGTTGGCCTCAAGAGAGCACATGAGTAAACATAGCAAAGCTTCACATTGAGCCTTTCCTTACAAAAAAAGAAGCAATCATCAAAATCAGTTATATGTGAAGTGAATTAATTTTATATTTGCCTTGATTAGTGTACTAGTAAAATAATTTCAAAATCAAAATCTAAGTATGCACCTGTGCTCTATTGTGAACCTACAAAAACTAGTTAAACATGAGATAGCATTTCATGCACTTGAGCACATTGTTAGAGATCTTGGATTGTGTGGGTGTGCGTGATGACGTCATTGGACGTGCGTGCTGCGGTTGGAAGAAGCTCCGCCCACTTGGCTATTTCCCCCACACAGGTGAATGGACGCTATTTAATGAATGAGCTCAAGTAACTTTTCAAGCGCCAGTTGCCACTTCTTTGTCTAGGTAAGTTGAGAATTATGTTTGTTTTTATAGACTTAGCCTACTAATGTTATGCTGATAACTTTCTGGAAATATTGTATATACGCCGTTATTTGTAAACATAAATTTGACAATGGTTTAAGACGTTTAAGAATAAATGTCACTTTAATATAACTGTTTAATGATGTCAAAGGTTAATGCATGTAATGAGACCCTTTCATTTAAAAATATTACTTGGCACATAGATAACTCTCCATGTAATACGAATAAGACAGTTTTTACTACATAAGCCTACTTCTAATGCCCTAATTCTTGTAGGCTACTAACTTTAATTAAACTCACTTTAATAGCGCTGATGGAAAGTTATTGTTCATTAGCGCGTTTGTGGATTGTTTTACAGTCTAAATGTTTTGATGTTAATTTCTCATTCAATGTTACTTTCTTCTATATGAGACTTTAGATTTAATAGCAGTATAATATTAAAGGCCTACATGCCTTAATGGTGGATAAGTAGTCTCTGAGCCTTCAGTTCATACAAAAGACTAATTGAATAATTGATGTATACCTGTCTTCCATCTCCCTCATGATTGTCATCAGCCTGCCAGTGCCAAAAGGCCTGTTCACTCACAGATATTAGATTCCCCAGTGGCTGTGTAACCCCATTCTTGGGGAGATGGTGGGGCCCCTGGGGTCAGCAGGTGTCTGTGCAAACAGTACATGCTTTTAAGAATCGAAAAGGGCTATGCATTTTCACAAAATGTGCTTTTATTGAATACAGACAATGCATTCAAATGAATTTGAGCATGTATTCCACCAAAACACCAGCATAGATCCTCCAGTGTTCACATGTGGACTGTTAGACTTGGAGACTGCAAAATGTTTTTCTTTTTTTCCAGAGTATATTTTCTAAAGAGAAAAACAACAACATGGTTTCAAAACTGGAAGCAGCAATGGAAGGCCTGATTAAAGTGTTCCACACATACTCTTCCAAAGAAGGAGACAAGTACAAGCTAAGCAAAGCCGAGCTCAAGAGTTTGCTTCAGGGAGAACTCAGTGACTTTTTAGCAGTAAGTTTTAGCCATATTAAGTAGCATTAACATTTAGTAATATTAATGTCTCGCATGCATAATGGAAGAATAACTCTGTCCTGTTGTAGGCAAGTAAAGACCCCATGGTTGTGGAGAAGATCATGTCTGATTTGGATGAGAACCGGGATGGAGAAGTGGACTTTCAGGAGTTTGTTGTGCTGGTGGCTGCTCTCACAGTAGCATGTAACGAGTTCTTTGTAGAGAGCATGAAGAATTAATGTTTTTCCATGTCTCTCTTCAGCTGTGTGACATTTTTGTAAATGTTATTTATCAGAAATAAAGACTCTAGTGATATGCAGACAATATGTGTGTGTATGAAATATGGAAGTACAGTTGTGGAAGTGAACCGTCAAGTGTGCACAAGATGCAATGTTTTGTTTGGAGCCAGTGGTTCTTAACCGAAGGGCACAATATTACTTAATGATTTACAATAAGACAAAACAAGCGTAAAATAAGCTAAAATACATTATCAAGATTTAAACTGACATTATATTTCTTCTGTTGTTCCCTTGACAATTTATTCTTAAAGAACCAGCAGGATGTCTTGAAACACCTAAATATGAGGGAATTTTGAAAGAGTGATTTCCAGACCTGGAAACGTCATGGAAATCAAATCCTAAAAGATCTTTACATTTTAATGAAACTTTGACCTCTAAAATATTTTATTTGGTAAAAAGTGTATTTGTGAGTTTTAAACCCTGTAATCACAACTGTCTAGAAAAGTCATGTAAATTAACTGAAAAACAATGTAAATGTATTATGGATTTAAATGGTTAATTAAATTACTTTATTGAACCATTCTAATACATCAACACTTCTAGTTGAAATGAGCAAAGAAATGAGTCTCTGTGACTGCAGCATACTTTACATACTAGAAATATCATGGGGGCTTTACAATACTGTCTTTGAAGGTTTGACCCGATTTTATATTAAGAGTGCCATCTATAGGTTAAAAAAAGACATGTCAGCCTTTTAATTAAGTGTTTTATGTTTTTATTTACAAATAGAACATTCATATATCTGCGATCATACAGTAGATTCTGGGTCTGAATATGTCTTTTGTAATAGAGATGAACCATAGACTATAGCAACTTTGCCCAGTGTAATATAAATCCAGTGCCTTAAAAACAATTACATAAAATAAAAAAAACACAAAACAGTTTGAGCGTCTTATGTCTTTAATAGAGTTAAAAACTATTAAAATATTAAAATTTCGAATTTAAAAGAAGAATTTTCCTCTCCTATTAAGACAAAATCTCATTTAAAATGTGAGTTTTTGTTTATAAGTGAAGGAAAGCATGACGGGAAGAAATGACTGACAATGAGCCATTAATGGCTCACTCTGGAAAACGGAAAATCAGACCTCTAATTTCAGTTTTCAAATGTCAGATGGGGTGGGTGTGTGTGGTAGGGGGCGGTGTTTGCATTTACGGGGAGGCAAAATTTGGGGTAATTCGATAAAAAAGGTGTTTACTGTGGTATAATCAATGTAGGATGGGTTGTGATTCAGAACTTGATGAAATAGCTCGGGGTGATATGTGTTAAGTCATGCGCTTTGCTTCTTGGGCTTGACGGCCACCAGTACCAGGTTTCGTGGGGAAAAAGCAGCATCAAAGAGTGGGATGAGTTTTACCTATCGTAAGTGAACCTAATATAACAAACAAAGACTGAATTCCTAATAGGGCCCATAAGGTGAATTGGTGAAAAACTGATGTCGACACCGAGAAACGTTCATGAAACTTTATTGATCTAATTTACGCCACATCAAAGATTTTATTTGTAGATACGATTTTTTGATAAAAAATAGCTTAACCAACGTACGAGAAAGTCATGATAAATAAATGATAATATGTAATAATTAATCATTCAGGGAAGGGAAACGTTTGAGATGTCCTATCTCTTGTAAAAACACACACACATATACAAATAGGTAGAAGAGTAATAAGATAATGTAAAAAAGGTATATTTAATTACATAACCAAACATGGCAGAAAAAATACAGTTTGGTAAAAAAAAAAGCTATGTGGCATTTCACTCGTAGTCATATGATACGGGCGTCTGCATTATTTACCAGATCTCTCGCTCGAGGAAAATCAGCTGGTCCAGTAACGACTAAAGTTTCCACCACGGTCGAGGACGAACCAGGCTGAGGACGCCACCCCGGCGTTACCCTGGTGCGCTAACATATGCAATCGGGCACAGGGGACAGGGTTCAAATGAGATCCGACAAGATAGGCCCACCTGGCAATGGCCGAAACGGAGCATACTGTGATAAAACACAAGATACGGATAAATTGCAGCTGTCCTATATCATCAATGTACTGGGAAAATATGAGTTTAACACGTTTCCTAGAGATTTCGTTATTGGTCCATTTACTGTCTACTGAACTATTTCTCAATCCTTATGTTCCAGGAACGAAGCTCCGGTGAGTCACATATACGCCATTCTTTAAAGGGTTACTGGAAACCAAAATGCCCTTGATCTTGTCCCATATAGAGTCATTGTACTATAAAAACATCATGGAAGTTGTTCAGAACGCAAAACTTTGCTCTTAGTCAAGAAGGCAGCTAATATTGAAGGCATCTGCCAAAACGACGCTTTTAGAATGTATTCGATACTCATATGACTGCGTTGACATATATTCTTATCAGCGTATTTGTCTTATCGTTTTAAAATCGCAGTAGATTGTTGGGTCCATGTAAACATGACGTAGTGATTCATGATTGTGAGAAGCAGAAGAGGGGTCAACGCTTGCTTGTACAATCGAAGCCTGTTTATCCCCGCCACCGATCGTGCATGTAGTTTTACGAAGAGGCTAATGCGACAGGTCGTATAGCAGGAAACCAAATGATGAAGTGGCTGCCGGAACTACAACAAACACTGTGCAAGTGCCAAAGGCTGTGTGCAAAAAATATGTCTTTACATTGCCTTCCACTGAATCCCAACATGCGAAAAATGGAGGAACGTTTAGTTTTAAGTGCATGTAAAGACCGAACATCAGTAAGGGGACCTCTGTTCACGGTTCCTTTTACACGGCGAGGGTCTTTTATAAACAAGGCACAATTCGACGCAGGATCTTCAGAAAGACTGAAACTAAAAGACGATGCAGTGCAAAATGATCGGGTTACTGTTAGCACAAACGATAAAGTAATTGTTTTATTACTGGGCACTATTGAACTGGTCTTTAAACAGATCTTTGATATGTTATGTCTTCGATTGTTTAACCTAAAACACACAGCGTCCATCTGTGATGGATGTAGTCTGTCACACATAGGTGTGCGGCCAATCATAGCAGGTGGGGCGGTTGTTAACTTTGTCGGATTCTACAGGGTACCATCGCAACGCCTACACTACAAACAGAGCGTTCTGATTAAGGGGTTCATAAACATAGCAGAGAAATTGGCCTATTGTTCAAAATTATTGTGTGTTTGTGGATGTAAAATAACATTGAGTAGCACACATACGCAGGACCTCCAGAGACACAGTGCAACAAGAAAAACAAGGCAGTTCCCCCTTTAAAGAGTTATATGGGTCTTAAATATAAAATAAAAAAAGCACTAGTCTGTCGAAAATGACAGTGGCGTGGGCTTTATCCTAACAGTCTGGAACACCTGGTCTGCGCATAGCGGCCTCTACATCCGCTCGGATGATGTTGTTCTACAGGATGCTTCTGTATAGCATTGGTCCGCATAAGAAAAAAAAACCGCTCGCCTGGCCAAATCAGTCAATGAAGAAGTGTGGGGACTAGATGGTGTCCCATGCGGGGGATTGGCATGACCGACGTCGCCCGGAAGACAGGAGAGCGACTACTAGGCCAAATAATATCAATAAAGGACAGGTGCGGGGACAAACTCACAAAAGCGGTGTGTAATCCAGCGTACCGACAGATCACTTGACGACATAACCAAAGTACCAAAGACATGTCGAAACCCGCACAGAGTACGGGGCAGAAATGGATGGAAACAAAGAAACAGCAGAGTTTGGGGCTCCGGGTTGAATTTGTCATGAGCAAGCAAGCAACAAGAGTAAATAGAGTACCGGGTGTGCGCGGGCAGTGAGCGCAGATGCAAACTAACAACAGAGGGAGCCAGGCGCCACAAGCGACAAGACCGATGAGGTCAAAAGCGACCAGAGGTTTTTGGCACACACATCAGGACGGGAGGTTTGCACAGGTAAGCAGGTCGGGCAACCAGCCCGAAGTGGAAACCCCCAGGGGTTATAAGATTTTTGCGAGAGGTGGTCGCGGCTGATCATTTACAGGGCAGGTGTGGTTGGGAGTCGGCATGTAATGGTGACCCTAACTGCGGGGTTGTAATTGTGGCAGGAATAGCGCGCAGGACCGGCGCCCCAGGCCGGACCGAAAACGTATGCGTTCTGCATGAGATGCCCAGGGGTGGGGGGCTCGCTGAATGACGGTGCACGATTCAGGGGGGTGCACATGGGGCCACAAAAAGAACGACCCACGATGATATAATAGAAGAACACCAGGAAAGCCTAATGGTTACCCACCACATGCCCACCGGAAAAGGCAAAGGACAGAGAACACAGTGAGGGCTAAGATACGTGACATAGGGCCCGGACTAAAAACAAGATGAGCAAGTAAACGACGAAACCTGGGTATTAGCAACAGTTAGAATGGCAAACTACAATAAAAAGACGGCCCAAAAAACATGGTCTGAGTGATAATGCAAGCTATATGTGTGTGTATCAATCTTAATGTAATATCAAAACAATGTTTACCAAATAGAAAATACATAATTAACAGATTATTTAATAGAATACTTCATGAGTGTAATACCTTTTGATTCTCTTTGGCGAGTGTCAATAGAAGCTGTCTATCAAATTTGGTAGCCATGAAAACAAGGTTAGGGTCAGCCTCAATTCCAGTGACATCCAGGCCGAGTCCAAAAGACAGAAACCGTGTCAAATGGCCCTGGAGGGATGGATCAAATTAAAGTGAATAATTTGCATATTTATAATTTAAAGACTGGCATTTTTACAATAATAAAATTAAACATGACATTACTTGTACCTGTCCAGACCCAACATCAAACACACAGCTACAGTTAGCCTGATCACACAACTTCTTGACCAGCTAAGAAAGACAGTTCAGCAGGAAAAAAATACATTTTAAATGATCTTTAGATTATCAAATAGTCTTAATGGAGTCATATTTCTTTAATAACGGCATTCAGAATCTTTCCACATTGACATTACATGCAGTATAATGTACCCATACCGTGCCTAGTCGGCGGATTTCGTGCTGCTTCTTGGGCTTGACGTGTTTACGGAAAATGTGTCCTAACAAAGAACTCTGACTCTGGTTCGACTGAAACTCCTCTGGCACTGCTGCACCCGTGTCCTGACCATGCCCACTTGGTGCTTTACGTGGAAACGACAGCGCGTGTGCTGCTGTCCGCAGTGCCAGTAAAGACAGAGGCCACACAGATGGGTACCTAACAGACAGAATAAATACAACACCTTTGAATTTACTTCCATTTATATGTTTACTATATAAAATAGTTCAAATGTATTATATGTTGAACTGTAAAAACGACAGTTCACACACACAATATATATAATATATTATATATATATATCTACGATATATAAGGTCGCCTCAAAAATTTGAATAGCTTGAACTGTTTTTTTTTTGGGTAACTTATTTCAAAAAGTGAAACTTTCATATTTTCTAGATTCATTACATGTAAAGTAAATATTTCAAAAGGTTTTTTTTTTGTTTTAATTTTGATGATTAGAGTTTACAGCTCATGAAAGTCAAAAATCCTGTATCTCAAAATATTATAATATTTACATTTGAGTTTCATTAAATTACGTATAAATTCTGGTTATCTCTTGTTCTTTGAAACCACAATAACTGGGAAGACTACTGACTTGACAGTGGTCCCCCGCCCCCGGCCCAGGGGAAGATGCAATCATTGACCACCCCCACAAAGGGAGGTGTTAATGGTCACAAGAAGTCAATGGTTACTGAAAGGGGTTGGCTGTTCATAGATTAGCTGTATCAAGCAAGTTAAATGATTGTGTATCGTGGAAAAGCACTACACAAATAACCTTAAATTTGAATGCAAATGTGACTGTGACAGGAAGAAAGTGGATAGTGAAAGGTGCACAAGCAACATGGAGCGGGCGCAAGCCTTGGAGAATACTTTTCCACGATAATTCTAATTTTTTTAGTAGGCAGCGACCTGTATCTAGATCTGAATTGGTGGCCAAAATTATTATAACACCTGAGCAGCTCGAAATATTGAATTTTTTTTGCCTCCACAAAAGCAGGATTAGTCATTTCATCATTTTCATGGAAACATTCAGATGGTTGGTCTGGAGCACAACAATATCAATGGAGGAGTCGTACTGTTTTTAAGTCCCCTTTTAGAATTTAATATGTTGGGGAATGTCGTATATAATATATATATAATATATATATATATATTAGGGATATTATGAATGTTTGATTATGAGGTAATATACAATATATACAAGTTTATTATAGTTAACAAAGCAAAAATCAAGAAAAACAAAACATTATACTGAAATAAATAAACGCAAAAACGTTTAATAAAAAAAATTATTAAAGAAATACACTAATGAAAATGACAAAATACTACAATTTTAAACAAAATTCAAATGAAAACAGAAACTAAAATATAAATCAAAATAACAATAAAACCATAAAAGCAACACAATGACACTAAAATAACACTGGTACAGAGTGAACAATTTTGTTTTGGGTTTAGTCTGTTATCACCACTTGATGTCCAAGAATAAAATATTGTCCCAACGTCAAAACCATTTTTGCAGACAAACACATTTCGCTTGCATCTAATTAAAATTTGTTCCCTTCATGCATTTCTGATCTGAAGAGTTCAGGCCAAAAAGCATCTGGCGCTGTCTGAAATTTTCAGCTAAAATTATCATTTTTTTTAATAGGCTCCTTTTTAGTTTCCGTAATTTTACTCTAATGGCAATGTATAGATCCTTCTTCTAGGCAATTAATGAAATGACTAAATATAGGATCCTGATACAAAGGCTCATTTTTAAAGAAAATTACAGGCTTTTTGTATCTTAACTCTTTCATCTATGTATGCCACAGGCTTTTTCTACGTCAATGGCTCAACGTGTATTTGGCAAAAATTTGTTTTTCTGGCTTTGTACATTATCTTAATGTGTCAGGGAACTAGAGAAGATCAAAGAATACAACTCATTACCCGCCTGGCCTTTAATCTCTTTATCCCACGATCCGATCTGTGGTGTGTAAGATCACCGAGGGGGCGGTCCTGCTCAGCTCACAGGCAGGAGTGGGTGGTCCCAACACTCTCACTGATAACTCCTGCGTTGGGACGCACAAACACAATGAACACTTTCACATGCAGCTCAGTTTTATCTGAAAGACACCCACCGCGGCTTACAACACGGATGGTCCGTTTACTGTTACGGCGCTCAGCACTTGATTCCCTTTGAGCTAACTTCACAGACAAGCGATTTTAATGCACAAACACTGAAATAGTACAAGAGGTTGTTGATGTTATTATATTATTTATGAGTTGATATGTGGCTGTAGGCTGACAGGAGCGAAGTCAGCTTCTCCGCTAGTTCTCTTTGCTCCTGCTCTGAAAAAGCCGCCACAAACATTTCTGCAGCACTAAAAAACACCATGCAGGTTTAACTGGGTGCCCTTCAATATTCCGGAATCATTTAATATAGAAACTTCAGTGGGAACGTATTAAGACTTTGGTGTTTACATGTAGCCATCCGACCACACGTGTCCACAGGGCACCGCTAGTGAGTGGTTCCCCGATTCGTGAACAAATCAATGATTCGGTTGAACTGATTCACAAAACCGACCTAAACGATTCATTCACAATTGGGAGTTGACTCTTAATTGATTACAGCAACAATGCGAGGTGTTGTGAGTGGGAGTTTTTTTTTTTTTTTGTACTAAAAATTGGGTAAAATAACCATACACCTTATAATAAAAACAGCGTCGAAAACTTAAACAGTAAACAGAAACCTTTAGAATCACTGAAGTAGGTTTTGAACTGGTTCTTTGAAATGAACTGTTCGAAAGAATCGAACTTCCCATAACCGTTAAACTCCGACCCGGAAGTACATATGCAGGCACACGTACGACATGCTTATTTTGAACACAATCATAGAAAAAAAATAAAATAAAATCAAAGATCGCCGTTTTGGGGCAAATAATGGTATGTGTTAGGAAATGTTGAAAGTTTATGTCTATACGTTATAGAATCGCACAATTTATTTCGCTAGCGAATTGGCTAGATAAATTATCCATCATGGAAATTTGCTTTGATATGCAATTCAAGAGCAATGTTCATAATCAGTTTATTTTAAAGACATTAACGACCTGTTGTTTTTATCCAAAACTTACAAGACTCAGGAACTGTAACAAAAATCAAAATGTCAAGTGTGTTCTAGTAAAACTGTCAACTGTCCCTATATTGTGAATAGATACTATTGTCTTTGCATAGCTTTAAAAACATCGTTTGTCATAAAAGGGGTTTTAGACTTTTACATGCCACGTTCAACCAATATGATTCGTCGTCTGAGCTTATTTTAAAATACATCTATATATTTTAATGTATAAAGACCAATTTTATACAGTGAAATGTTATTATAAAGATGTGTAAAATATTATTTGGATCATTTTGTAAAATATTATTTAGTTCGTTTCTGTTACATAGTTAAGTTTTTTACGATTCATTGTAGTATTGTACTGTATTATTTATTTAATATTTGTTTTAGTTATTTATTGTTCATACATAATTAAATCAATCTTTTTTTTTTTTTTTTTTAAAGGGGTCATTTGATGCTTTTTTAAAGATCATTATTTGTTGTATTTGGTGTAACAGAATATGTTGGCATGCTTTAATGTTCAAAAAACATTATTTTTTTCAAATATTGTACATTATTGTAGGTTCTCTGTGCCCCGCCTCTCTCAAACACTTTGTTTCCTACAAAGTCCCTCCTTCCGACAAGCACAGTCTGCTCTAATTGGCCAGCTGACCCAGTGCATTGTCACTCGTCAGAAATGTAACGCCCCTTACCATAATCGCGAGCTTCATCTTTCAAAATAAATGTAAATATCAGAGCCCGAAAGGGGAACAAGTCGCGTGACAGACAGTGCGATGCTTGTATTGTTTTTGCAGTACACACCCCGGTTTAAGACTGAAGTCCACTGTATTTGGGGGGGGTGGTGACCCCGTCTCTCTCTCTCTCTCTCTCTCAACACACACCCACACACACACACCACACACACATCCCACACCATTTGAACATTAATACAATAAAACTTAAACTATCACAAAACGGTATCTGATTCAGAAGTGCCAGATTGTCATAGCAAGGTCAGAATTACCTCCTCTCCTAGGTTCACAAAACGGTTGTCCATGAAATGCATTGCTGTTCTGTTGTGAGTCATTTTAAAGATTCTTAAATGCATCTACTTTCCGGAAGGCCAAATAAAGTGCTTTTGCTTTCGCCTAGAAACACACAGCGTCTCCCTGACATGGCTGCTTCAACACTAACTGTGGTTACTGAAACCCCGCCTTCTTTCTTTGCGTGAACATTTGAGTGGCGTTATGCAAATCTTCCCACACAGAGACGTAGACATGTGGGGGCGTGTTAGAACGAGCCATTTTAGGGGGGCGTGGCAGAGTCTATGTAACAATTCTAAGGAATTGGCAATAATTTAATAAATTGATTGCTGTTATTGCAGATAGAACTGAATTGATCAGAAGATTTAGAGATCGTAAAGGAGGTGGCGGGTTGTGGTGAGAAACAACAGACAGGCACAAAGTTAAATTTGTACTTGGAATGTAATTGTTCCTTTTGATATAAAGTGGAAATAATAAACAAAACAAAAGAAAAGAAAGTAATTTACAATGTCATACAATAAAGATCAACTATGAAAACTTCCCTTGAGGGCGTCGGTGAACTACAATGAACAATAACCATGTGGTTCACTATGGCCGCTTAGACTGAATGAAACTAAACAATAACACATACATATATCATTTTTACAAGAAATTATATCAGTTATTTACCTCTATAATCGTATCTATATAATTTTACTCTCACACAGGCGTATGTTACCAACAATGGCGTCATGAACGTGTAAAATGTGACTCAACAATATTCAATCGGCTTCTTCAGATACTGGATGGCTCGAAATAAATCAATTCTAATACTTTGGTACACTTTTCGGAGGATTTTTTATCTATATCTCTTCAATTAGATCGCGAAAATCAGATCACGTTTTTTCTTCTCGGTCTAGCTCATCTCTTCTGTCTTTGCGCATGCTCGTCACCACGCAGGGGGCGCAACGACAGAGAGCGCTCATTGGTCAATAACTAATCTTCTAAATAGGATAAATTGACCAATTTTTTTAAATGTTCTTTAATAACCTCTACACCTCTTTTCAACATTTATTAGAGAAATATGATGTTACTAAACTGTGAATAAATTAATTAATTCCCTTCAATTACACTTCATTTAACCGGGGTTACATTCTCCCCTCCTGAACTCATGCAAGCCCCTTTGCATGTTCTGCTTGGCTGACTGGTTACCACACCATGTGAACCATTAGACATTAAAGGAAAGATGGTCAGATCTTCATCTCCACCAAGAGATTTAACAAAAGCTGAATTCAGACCTTGAAACAAAGATTGAACCACATATATTAATGGGTTTCCTGGCTGAAAATAAGTAAGTCGGTCTGGTTTCTCTCTCGGTCTGACAGAACGTCTTGGCAGAGCGTCTGTGTATTCTATCTCATCTTCTGAGTGTTGTCCTGTTTCTTTTCCAGGAAAATCTGAATTCTCAACAACACCGGTTACTTCAACTCCTTTATCAACAGAATTACCCTTTACAACTTCAACTTGGCCTTTATCGGGTAAGTTACTTTGTTCAGGGACTCCAGGAACATTGACAGATATGTATTCACCTGGAGCATTGACAGGTATGTTGTCGCCAGAAAGTTCAACAGGTAAGTATTCACTCTGGTCTCCTTGCAAAATTTCGTCATTTGGAAAAGTTTGTTTGGCAGAGTTATCAGCAGAATCACCATACACGGTTTCTTTTTCTTTGCAGATTTCATGAACTGTAGAAAAACGCACATTTGGAGAATGATTGTACCCACAATATGAATTTTCTTCTTCTGAATCAGAAAGAGAGTTGTCATCAATTAACGGAACATCAGGACTCTGTCGTGTTCTAGGTCTTGAGATGGATTTGTTTAGTGTGGGTGTTTCAACCTCTGGAGATGGTAAAAATCCACAGGGGAGCAAAAGGTCTCTGTGAAGAGTACGCAGAGGACCGTCCTTTCTCTCCGGACGAATGGTGTAAACTGGCAAATCAGCTGCCTGATTCACTACAACATACACCTCAGACTCCCACTTGTCTGCCAACTTGTGCTTCCCACGTAACCTAACGTTCCTTACTAACACTCGATCACCAATCTCCAAAGAGCAATGAGTTACAGATTTGTCAAACCTAGCTTTGTTCCTTTCTGCACTTTTTGACATACCACGTGATGCAAGTAAATAGCTCTCTTTCAGATTGGTTTTCAGGTGCTTGACATACTCCGAGTGAGACTGACGTGGGCTATCATTAAACGGCAATCCAAAAGGAAGGTCATCAGGTAACCTGGGTTGACGCCCAAACATCAATTCATATGGAGTAAACCCAGTAACCTCATGTCTCGTGCAATTGTACGCATGAGCTAATGGCTTTACAAAATCTCTCCAATGAGTCTTGTCTTTTTCTTCTAAGGTACCCAACATACTGAGCAAGGTCCTATTGAAGCGTTTGACAGGGTTTCCCCTGGGATGGTAAGGGGTTGTTCGAGTTTTCTTAACACCTGCCATTTCACAGAGCTCTTTAATGGTGCGCGATTCAAAATTTGGGCCCTGATCGCTATGAAGGCGCTCAGGGAACCCATAGTGCACCACAAAGTTCTCCCAAAGGCATTTCGCTACCGTTCTTGCTTTTTGGTTGGGTGTAGGGACTGCCACAGCGTACTTGGTAAAGAAGTCGGTGATTACCAAGATGTCTCTTGTATTACTTTTGTCTGGTTCTAATGAGAGAAAGTCCATACAGACTAACTCTAATGGTCTTGTGGCTTGAATATTAACCAATGGTGTAGCTTTCTGAGGCAATGCTTTCCTCCTCACACAACGACCGCATGTCCTGATCTTTTGTTCTACCTCAGCAGCCATCTTTGGCCAATAAAAGCGAGACCTGACCAAATCTAGAGTTCTCTCTACCCCCATATGACCCATACTGTCGTGCAAACTGCTCAATACAGAGGGCCTCAGTTCTTCTGGAAGCACGAGCTGGCAAGTAACTAAATCCTCCACCTGCCGTTTCCGATAAAGCACTCCATCTTTTAACTCAAGGCGGTTCCATTCTCTTAGAAAGAAAGGAAGGCCTGGAAGTTCCTTCCTCACTGTTGGTGACGGTTTTTTTCCAGACTCTAAGTGAGATATTACTTCCCGGATGATGGGATCTGCCCTTTGTTCATCACAGAGATTCCTTGACAAAGATACAACCGGTAACCCCTCAAAATCACCCTCTTGCTCATAGCTATCAGGTACAGCATCAGGGTAAAGTGCAAGAGATTCAACGAAAGTGGTACCAGACCCAATGTCCGTTGGTTGTCTGACCAGGTGCTTCTCACAGATAGCCTGAACTACTTCACTTGTGGCATCGCAAGAATCTGCAGCCTCTGTAAGATGATGCTGCATAAACTGTTGAATCCGTTCGTACTCTTTTTGAGATACAGGGTTTTCGGCCAACTCTTCTTGAGGTCGCCTCGATAGACCATCAGCATCAGCATTTAGTTTACCTGCTCTGTACTGTAACTTAAATGAAAAAGTAGAAAGAGCAGCAAGCCACCGGTAGCTAGTTGCGTCTAGTCTTGCTGTTGTAAGTACGTAAGTTAAAGGGTTGCTGTCTGTAATGACGGTGAATTGGCTGCCATACAGATAGTCCCTAAACTTTTCAGTTACTGCCCATTTAAGTGCAAGGAACTCAAGCTTGTGTGCCGGGTAGTTTGACTCACTGCGGGACAAACCCCTACTTGCAAATGCAATGACACGCATCTGCCCCTCCTGTTCCTGATACAGGGCTGCTCCTAACCCCTTGGTGCTGGCATCTGTATGTAGACAGTAGGAAAGTTTAGGGTTTGCAAAACCCAACACAGGTGCCGTAGTAAGTTTGTCGATAACGGACCGAAACGCCACCTCACAGAGTGAAGTCCAACGACCCCCGAAGGGCTCTTTAGGATTGTGGTACGGACCCTTACCCTCGTTCGGTTTACCACCTTTCCTAGTCGGCGGATACCCCACGGTTAGGTCAGTGAGTGGTTTCACCACCCTAGAGTAATCCTTAATAAATCTGCGGTAATACCCCGAAAAGCCCAAAAACGACCTTAATTCTTTAAGGTTTTTGGGACTCGGCCAGGTTTTTAAGGTTTGTACTTTTTCCGGATCTGTCTCTACTCCGCGCTCTGACACGATGTGCCCTAAGTAACGAACGGAAGTCTGGAAGAATTTACACTTTTCAAGGGCAAGTTTTAACCCATATTCTCTGAGTCGAGAAAGAACTTTTAACAATCGTCTTTCATGCTCTTCTAAAGTCTCAGAAAATATGATTAGATCATCCAGAAAGACAAGCACTTCCTTCAGATTAATGTCCTTCATGCACTTTTCCATCAATCTCTGGAAAGTACTTGGGGCGTTAGTGACCCCTTGAGGCATGCGATTAAATTCACAAAACCCCAAGGGGCAGACAAAGGCGGTTTTGGGTTTGTCTGCTTCTTCTACTTCTATCTGGTAATACCCAGACTTCAAGTCGAGCACCGAAAACCATTTTGACCCAGTTAAGGCGGAAAATGTTTCCTCAAGATTGGGTAATGCATAAGCATCTTTCACTGTCTGGAGATTTAACTTCCTATAGTCTATGCACAACCGTACATCTCCGTTTTTCTTCCGCACCACTACGATAGGCGAAGAAAAAGGTGACTCGGACTCTCGAATAACTTTGCTTGCGAGAAGATCGCGCAGATGTCTGCGGACAGCTTCCAGATCTTGTGGATGGATTGGTCGTGCCCTATGTTTAAATGGAGTTTCATCATGCAACTGAATACGATGTTTCGCCTTTTGCGTATGCCCAAAGTCTAAATCGTGTTGACTGAAAACATCTGGCATTTCTCTGAGCTTTGCAGAAATGCGGTCCCGCCACTCTTGTGGCAATGAGGACTCGCCGAAATTCAGAGCAAAGTTGGACTCCTGAACAGGTAGGTGCTTGCTAACAGGGGAAACATTCGGCTGAGGAAGCACAGACTCAACTGCATGCAGCTCTGCTATTATGCATCTCGGAGGAATAGCTATATCATGCTCGGTTTCGTTTTTGAGTACTACAGGTAACCGGACAGGCTGACTATTAGAAGGGGTAAGTAGGCAGCGTTTTACAAACACACCACCAGGTAGAGAGGAATCAGATGGGTGCTCTACTACTACACACTTATCTACACAACCAGGTACTGCAACAGAACCTTCCACAACAAAAGTTTGACCCACGGACATGACCTCGGGTACGTTGCTCCTTAATCTTACATAACCCAGAACGCCACTTGTGTTCTGCTTTCGTCTCATTTCAAGAGTTTTCAGAACCACCCTATACCCAAATAAGGATGGTTGGTGCATTGGGGATTTTGCATTTAACTGCTGCTCATAAAGGATGTCAAGAGTGTTTGTTCCTATTAAAACCAAGGGCTGAGAGTAAGATTTTACATCTGGAACAACTAAGGCTACCGTGGCCACCTCAACAGTCGCACCCAGAAATTCTTCAGGAAAAGTAATGTCTACCTTTATGTAACCTTCGTACGGAACAGAAAGGCCATTGGCACCTTCTACCTCCAGTATATCGTCAAGAGAGTTAATTGGATATGCTGAGAGGTGTTGTTCATAAAAGGACTTCGGCACAGTTGTGACCTGTGATCCAGTGTCTAGTAGACAATGACATTTCTCACCAGCTATGCTGACTTCAGCGACACATCTAGCACCGACTAGACCCTTGGGTAGGCTTGCACTCTGGTTCCTAGGAGTTTGACATTTCTTGAAGACACGGTTTACAATGGGACAACTCGGTTTAGACTCAGCTCCTGTCTGTCCTACAACAGGAACTGACTCTAGTTTAAATCAGAGCTAGTGGTGGAATTCTGTGATTCCCACTGTAACGGTTTCTCCCTTAACAGTCTACGTTTTGTAGAAACAAGCTCAGGATTTGGCTCAGAGGTACAGGATGATGCAATGTGGCCATCCTCACCACATGTGAAACAGTACCACGGCCTAGGTCTATCAGTCGGCTTCCTGTTGACCGAAACTACACTCGCAGCAGCGCCTGACTTCCTTCGATCAGATGGTGCAGGCCTTTTGCCTACCTCTTGTGACAGAGCTTTCTTTGGATGTTTTGGTCGGATCGCAAGGTTGGCTAACTGACTCTGAAGCTTAACAATCTGCTTCTTTAACTCGCGCGTTTCAGTTTCAAGAGGGCTTACTCTTTGGGCTTCCACCTGCTCTAATTCAGCAGAAACCCACACTTTCTGAGAGTGCATAAGTGCTCTCTGCTTAGAAGACCCAAGATGCTGCTTCATTCGAGTTGCTTTGACAGTGTGTTTATCCTCCTCTGTACGAAGCATAAGCAGAAGCTGTGCAAAAGAAGGAGGATTGTTTCGCTTTTGCTCTAGTCGCAGTTCGGTAATTAGGTCATTATCCCAGCAGCCTCTGCAAAACTGCTTAAGGAGATGCCTGTCTGCCTCCTTTGGAATTATACCACCTCTTTTGACGGTTGCTCTTAATGCTGACTGCAGCCTATACAGATAAGTGGACGGCCTTTCACCCGCATCCTGCAGAGTATTCATGAACTTCGCTAACAATTCTTCCCCATTCTCCACAGCCCCGAAAGCGGAATCCAACAGCTGGAGGCAAACGGAAGGGGGAGATTCAGGATTCAAATGCTTTATAACATCAGCTGCAGGAGGCAAAAGACTGTCTAGTATCCGCCAAGACACATGCAAATCGTTCAAAGAAGGATCTTTCAAAATAAATTCGACACTAGAACGCCAAATGTCATAATCTACCTCGTTGCCAGGCCTGGGGCATTTTCCGGAAAATACTCTGAGCCTGGGCTGTACCTGCCCTTGAGCAGCCACTTCACCACTCCGCACGACGTGCTCAACTACAAGTCTTTGGACTTCAGGCAGATTAAGAATGTTGGATGAAGCGCAAAGTGTTGGCTCAATCAAGTTGATAGGAATAGGCTGGGACGGTACGTCATCTGTCTGACTCGGTGGATCCAGGATTGGGTAGGAATTCCCGTCAGGGGACACCCAATATGGTTTCTCACAGGTATTTCCACTAGCACTACCAGGTTCAGTGGGTCCTGGTGTGAGGTCAGCACTCATTTGTGACAGCATTTCACTCAGAATAGACTCAAAGTTGTTTCCACTCAGCTCTGCTATTTCTTTCAACCTTTCTAGGTAGGACTTGGTTATGCTACTACCCAGTTGCTGTGTAAACACACTGGCTAACGCTCTCACATGGCACTTAATACCTGGTTCGCTTGATAGCTGGTGAATATACGGCAATTTAGGTCCTAGGGACTGCAGCGCTCGATCACTGTCATACTCAATTATCACGTTTAGGTAAAACTCAGATTCTCTGTCATCGATACGCACGGTTTTGACAACTGACCCGTATTGTTTCAGAGCATTAAATAATTTGTCATCACTTCCAGTTTCAGTTAAGCCACTGACTATTATGGAATTTGGAATTTTAATCCCTTCAGCTTCGATAATTTCCATTATCATTGCTTGCTTGTGAGCAAAAAACTAATTTTGCCTATTATATGTGCAGCTGTTAGTTCTCAGCAACAGCGCCTCCTCCTGGCTGGCTCGCCAAAGTTTATGTAACAAGTGTCTAAGGAATTGGCAATGATTTAATAAATTAATTGCTGTTATTGCAGATAGAACTGAATTGATCAGAAGATTTAGAGATCGTAAAGGAGGTGGCAGGTTGTGGTGAGAAACAACAGACAGGCACAAAGTTAAATTTGTACTTGGAATGTAATTGTTCCTTCTGATATAAAGTGGAAATAATAAACAAAACAAAAGAAAGTAATTTACAATGTTATACAATAAAGATCAACTATGAAAACTTCCCTTGAGTGCACTCTTCTTTTTTTCTCCCCCAAAACATATACACAGACCGGTCAGAAATGTCAGAAGGAAATAAAATTAAAAAATAAATGAATGAATAAAATAATTGACTTTTCTCTCAAATTATCACAGCTGCCCCGATAAGGACTTCGGGGTCAATCAAATGGTTTATGGGTAACCATATACCATCAATAGTTCAATGTTCTGTAAAGTACTGATCAGTTTCTTCTCTTTTCCCGTCTCTTTCTTTTTTTTTATTGTCAGTTCCCTCAAGGAAGGGAACTTAATTCTTTAGATTAGGATCGTCTTGCTTCATAAAGCAAGGCTGATAATTGAAGGAAAGGATATTGTCCTCTTCTTTATGATGTGTCGTCTTTTTTCCTCTGTAGCAGATTTGGTTGGCTCGCATTTCAAATGTGAAGTTTCACAAGATGTCACAGAAGATCACAGGGGTGTCACGAATCCGTAGAATCAAGAAGGAAAAAAAAATAGAAAAAAACACAAAGAAAAACCTGCTGACACAGACCAGAAACATCATTTAGTGAATTCAGCATACTTTCACATGAAAGATCAAACTCCATCAATAACAATTCCCATATAAAAAAAAAAAAAAAAAAAAAAAAAAAAAAAAAAAAAATACAATTACCAATACCATTTCTTTTTTTTACAACAATGGTATATATACAACTCTTTTTTTTCTTACTCAGGCACGTGACCAACAACGGCGTCGGTGAACTACAATGAACAATAACCATGCGGTTCACTATGGCCGCTTAGACTGAATGAAACTAAACAATAACACATACATATATCATTTTTACAAGAAACTATATCAGTTATTTACCTCTATAATCGTATCTATATAATTTTACTCTCACACAGGCGTATGTTACCAACAATGGCGTCATGAACGTGTAAAATGTGACTCAACAATATTCAATCGGCTTCTTCAGATACTGGATGGCTCGAAATAAATCAATTCTAATACTTTGGTACACTTTTCGGAGGATTTTTTATCTATATCTCTTCAATTAGATCGCGAAAATCAGATCACGTTTTTTCTTCTCGGTCTAGCTCATCTCTTCTGTCTTTGCGCATGCTCGTCACCACGCAGGGGGCGCAACGACAGAGAGCGCTCATTGGTCAATAACTAATCTTCTAAATAGGATAAATTGACTAATTTTTAAATGTTCTTTAATAACCTCTACACCTCTTTTCAACATTTATTAGAGAAATATGATGTTACTAAACTGTGAATAAATTAATGAATTCCCTTCAATTACACTTCATTTAACCGGGGTTACATTCTCCCCTCCTGAACTCATGCAAGCCCCTTTGCATGTTCTGCTTGGCTGACTGGTTACCACACCATGTGAACCATTAGACATTAAAGGAAAGATGGTCAGATCTTCATCTCCACCAAGAGATTTAACAAAAGCTGAATTCAGACCTTGAAACAAAGATTGAACCACATATATTAATGGGTTTCCTGGCTGAAAATAAGTAAGTCGGTCTGGTTTCTCTCTCGGTCTGACAGAACGTCTTGGCAGAGCGTCTGTGTATTCTATCTCATCTTCTGAGTGTTGTCCTGTTTCTTTTCCAGGAAAATCTGAATTCTCAACAACACCGGTTACTTCAACTCCTTTATCAACAGAATTACCCTTTACAACTTCAACTTGGCCTTTATCGGGTAAGTTACTTTGTTCAGGGACTCCAGGAACATTGACAGATAAGTATTCACCTGGAGCATTGACAGGTATGTTGTCGCCAGAAAGTTCAACAGGTAAGTATTCACTCTGGTCTCCTTGCAAAATTTCGTCATTTGGAAAAGTTTGTTTGGCAGTTATCAGCAGAATCACCATACACGGTTTCTCTTTCTTTGCAGATTTCATGAACTGTAGAAAAACGCACATTTGGAGAATGATTGTACCCACAATATGAATTTTCTTCTTCTGAATCAGAAAGAGAGTTGTCATCAATTAACGGAACATCAGGACTCTGTCGTGTTCTAGGTCTTGAGATGGATTTGTTTAGTGTGGGTGTTTCAACCTCTGGAGATGGTAAAAATCCACAGGGGAGCAAAAGGTCTCTGTGAAGAGTACGCAGAGGACCGTCCTTTCTCTCCGGACGAATGGTGTAAACTGGCAAATCAGCTGCCTGATTCACTACAACATACACCTCAGACTCCCACTTGTCTGCCAACTTGTGCTTCCCACGTAACCTAACGTTCCTTACTAACACTCGATCACCAATCTCCAAAGAGCAATGAGTTACAGATTTGTCAAACCTAGCTTTGTTCCTTTCTGCACTTTTTGACATACCACGTGATGCAAGTAAATAGCTCTCTTTCAGATTGGTTTTCAGGTGCTTGACATACTCCGAGTGAGACTGACATGGGCTATCATTAAACGGCAATCCAAAAGGAAGGTCATCAGGTAACCTGGGTTGACGCCCAAACATCAATTCATATGGAGTAAACCCAGTAACCTCATGTCTCGTGCAATTGTACGCATGAGCTAATGGCTTTACAAAATCTCTCCAATGAGTCTTGTCTTTTTCTTCTAAGGTACCCAACATACTGAGCAAGGTCCTATTGAAGCGTTTGACAGGGTTTCCCCTGGGATGGTAAGGGGTTGTTCGAGTTTTCTTAACACATGCCATTTCACAGAGCTCTTTAATGGTGCGCGATTCAAAATCTGGGCCCTGATCGCTATGAAGTTGCTCAGGGAACCCATAGTGCACCACAAAGTTCTCCCAAAGGCATTTCGCTACCGTTCTTGCTTTTTGGTTGGGTGTAGGGACTGCCACAGCGTACTTGGTAAAGAAGTCGGTGATTACCAAGATGTCTCTTGTATTACTTTTGTCTGGTTCTAATGAGAGAAAGTCCATACAGACTAACTCTAATGGTCTTGTGGCTTGAATATTAACCAATGGTGTAGCTTTCTGAGGCAATGCTTTCCTCCTCACACAACGACCGCATGTCTTGATCTTTTGTTCTACCTCAGCAGCCATCTTTGGCCAATAAAAGCGAGACCTGACCAAATCTAGAGTTCTCTCTACCCCCATATGACCCATACTGTCGTGCAAACTGCTCAATACAGAGGGCCTCAGTTCTTCTGGAAGCACGAGCTGGCAAGTAACTAAATCCTCCACCTGCCGTTTCCGATAAAGCACTCCATCTTTTAACTCAAGGCGGTTCCATTCTCTTAGAAAGAAAGGAAGGCCTGGAAGTTCCTTCCTCACTGTTGGTGACGGTTTTTTTCCAGACTCTAAGTGAGATATTACTTCCCGGATGATGGGATCTGCCCTTTGTTCATCACAGAGATTCCTTGACAAAGATACAACCGGTAACCCCTCAAAATCACCCTCTTGCTCATAGCTATCAGGTACAGCATCAGGGTAAAGTGCAAGAGATTCAACGAAAGTGGTACCAGACCCAATGTCCGTTGGTTGTCTGACCAGGTGCTTCTCACAGATAGCCTGAACTACTTCACTTGTGGCATCGCAAGAATCTGCAGCCTCTGTAAGATGATGCTGCATAAACTGTTGAATCCGTTCGTACTCTTTTTGAGATACAGGGTTTTCGGCCAACTCTTCTTGAGGTCGCCTCGATAGACCATCAGCATCAGCATTTAGTTTACCTGCTCTGTACTGTAACTTAAATGAAAAAGTAGAAAGAGCAGCAAGCCACCGGTAGCTAGTTGCGTCTAGTCTTGCTGTTGTAAGTACGTAAGTTAAAGGGTTGCTGTCTGTAATGACGGTGAATTGGCTGCCATACAGATAGTCCCTAAACTTTTCAGTTACTGCCCATTTAAGTGCAAGGAACTCAAGCTTGTGTGCCGGGTAGTTGACTCACTGCGGGACAAACCCCTACTTGCAAATGCAATGACACGCATCTGCCCCTCCTGTTCCTGATACAGGGCTGCTCCTAACCCCTTGGTGCTGGCATCTGTATGTAGACAGTAGGAAAGTTTAGGGTTTGCAAAACCCAACACAGGTGCCGTAGTAAGTTTGTCGATAACGGACCGAAACGCCACCTCACAGAGTGAAGTCCAACGACCCCCGAAGGGCTCTTTAGGATTGTGGTACGGACCCTTACCCTCGTTCGGTTTACCACCTTTCCTAGTCGGCGGATACCCCACGGTTAGGTCAGTGAGTGGTTTCACCACCCTAGAGTAATCCTTAATAAATCTGCGGTAATACCCCGAAAAGCCCAAAAACGACCTTAATTCTTTAAGGTTTTTGGGACTCGGCCAAGTTTTTAAGGTTTGTACTTTTTCCGGATCTGTCTCTACTCCGCGCTCTGACACGATGTGCCCTAAGTAACGAACGGAAGTCTGGAAGAATTTACACTTTACAAGGGCAAGTTTTAACCCATATTCTCTGAGTCGAGAAAGAACTTTTAACAGTCGTCTTTCATGCTCTTCCAAAGTCTCAGAAAATATGATTAGATCATCCAGAAAGACAAGTACTTCCTTCAGATTAATGTCCTTCATGCACTTTTCCATCAATCTCTGGAAAGTACTTGGGGCGTTAGTGACCCCTTGAGGCATGCGATTAAATTCCCAAAACCCCAAGGGGCAGACAAAGGCGGTTTTGGGTTTGTCTACTTCTTCTACTTCTATCTGGTAATACCCAGACTTCAAGTCGAGCACCGAAAACCATTTTGACCCAGTTAAGGCGGAAAATGTTTCCTCAAGATTGGGTAATGCATAAGCATCTTTCACTGTCTGGAGATTTAACTTCCTATAGTCTATGCACAACCGTACATCTCCGTTTTTCTTCCGCACCACTACGATAGGCGAAGAAAAAGGTGACTCGGACTCTCGAATAACTTTGCTTGCGAGAAGATCGCGCAGATGTCTGCGGACAGCTTCCAGATCTTGTGGATGGATTGGTCGTGCCCTATGTTTAAATGGAGTTTCATCATGCAACTGAATACGATGTTTCGCCTTTTGCGTATGCCCAAAGTCTAAATCGTGTTGACTGAAAACATCTGGCATTTCTCTGAGCTTTGCAGAAATGCGGTCCCGCCACTCTTGTGGCAATGAGGACTCGCCGAAATTCAGAGCAAAGTTGGACTCCTGAACAGGTAGGTGCTTGCTAACAGGGGAAACATTCGGCTGAGGAAGCACAGACTCAACTGCATGCAGCTCTGCTATTATGCATCTCGGAGGAATAGCTATATCATGCTCGGTTTCGTTTTTGAGTACTACAGGTAACCGGACAGGCTGACTATTAGAAGGGGTAAGTAGGCAGCGTTTTACAAACACACCACCAGGTAGAGAGGAATCAGATGGGTGCTCTACTACTACACACTTATCTACACAACCAGGTACTGCAACAGAACCTTCCACAACAAAAGTTTGACCCACGGACATGACCTCGGGTACGTTGCTCCTTAATCTTACATAACCCAGAACGCCACTTGTGTTCTGCTTTCGTCTCATTTCAAGAGTTTTCAGAACCACCCTATACCCAAATAAGGATGGTTGGTGCATTGGGGATTTTGCATTTAACTGCTGCTCATAAAGGATGTCAAGAGTGTTTGTTCCTATTAAAACCAAGGGCTGAGAGTAAGATTTTACATCTGGAACAACTAAGGCTACCGTGGCCACCTCAACAGTCGCACCCAGAAATTCTTCAGGAAAAGTAATGTCTACCTTTATGTAACCTTCGTACGGAACAGAAAGGCCATTGGCACCTTCTACCTCCAGTATATCGTCAAGAGAGTTAATTGGATATGCTGAGAGGTGTTGTTCATAAAAGGACTTCGGCACAGTTGTGACCTGTGATCCAGTGTCTAGTAGACAATGACATTTCTCACCAGCTATGCTGACTTCAGCGACACATCTAGCACCGACTAGACCCTTGGGTAGGCTTGCACTCTGGTTCCTAGGAGTTTGACATTTCTTGAAGACACGGTTTACAATGGGACAACTCGGTTTAGACTCAGCTCCTGTCTGTCCCACAACAGGAACTGACTCTAGTTTAAATCAGAGCTAGTGGTGGAATTCTGTGATTCCCACTGTAACGGTTTCTCCCTTAACAGTCTACGTTTTGTAGAAACAAGCTCAGGATTTGGCTCAGAGGTACAGGATGATGCAATGTGGCCATCCTCACCACATGTGAAACAGTACCACGGCCTAGGTCTATCAGTCGGCTTCCTGTTGACCGAAACTACACTCGCAGCAGCGCCTGACTTCCTTCGATCAGATGGTGCAGGCCTTTTGCCTACCTCTTGTGACAGAGCTTTCTTTGGATGTTTTGGTCGGATCGCAAGGTTGGCTAACTGACTCTGAAGCTTAACAATCTGCTTCTTTAACTCGCGCGTTTCAGTTTCAAGAGGGCTTACTCTTTGGGCTTCCACCTGCTCTAATTCAGCAGAAACCCACACTTTCTGAGAGTGCATAAGTGCTCTCTGCTTAGAAGACCCAAGATGCTGCTTCATTCGAGTTGCTTTGACAGTGTGTTTATCCTCCTCTGTACGAAGCATAAGCAGAAGCTGTGCAAAAGAAGGAGGATTGTTTCGCTTTTGCTCTAGTCGCAGTTCGGTAATTAGGTCATTATCCCAGCAGCCTCTGCAAAACTGCTTAAGGAGATGCCTGTCTGCCTCCTTTGGAATTATACCACCTCTTTTGACGGTTGCTCTTAATGCTGACTGCAGCCTATACAGATAAGTGGACGGCCTTTCACCCGCATCCTGCAGAGTATTCATGAACTTCGCTAACAATTCTTCCCCATCCTCCACAGCCCCGAAAGCGGAATCCAACAGCTGGAGGCAAACGGAGGGGGGAGATTCAGGATTCAAATGCTTTATAACATCAGCTGCAGGAGGCAAAAGACTGTCTAGTATCCGCCTAGACACATGCAAATCGTTCAAAAAGGATCTTTCAAAATAAATACGACACTAGAATGCCAAATGTCGTAATCTACCTCGTTGCCAGGCCTGGGGCATTTTCCGGAAAATACTCTGAGCCTGGGCTGTACCTGCCCTTGAGCAGCCACTTCACCACTCCGCACGACGTGCTCAACTACAAGTCTTTGGACTTCAGGAGGATTAAGAATGTTGGATGAAGCGCGAAGTGTTGGCTCAATCAAGTTGATAGGAATAGGCTGGGACGGTACGTCATCTGTCTGACTCGGTGGATCCAGGATTGGGTAGGAATTCCCGTCAGGGGACACCCAATATGGTTTCTCACAGGTATTTCCACTAGCACTACCAGGTTCAGTGGGTCCTGGTGTGAGGTCAGCACTCATTTGTGACAGCATTTCACTCAGAATAGACTCAAAGTTGTTTCCACTCAGCTCTGCTATTTCTTTCAACCTTTCTAAGTAGGACTTGGTTATGCTACTACCCAGTTGCTGTGTAAACACACTGGCTAACGCTCTCACATGGCACTTAATACCTGGTTCGCTTGATATCTGGTGAATATACGGCAATTGAGGTCCTAGGGACTGCAACGCTCGATCACTGTCATACTCAATTATCACGTTTAGGTAAAACTCAGATTCTCTGTCATCGATACGCACGGTTTTGACAACTGACCCGTATTGTTTCAGAGCATTAAATAATTTGTCATCACTTCCAGTTTCAGTTAAGCCACTGACTATTATGGAATTTGGAATTTTAATCCCTTCAGCTTCGATAATTTCCATTATCATTGCTTGCTTGTGAGCAAAAAACTAATTTTGCCTATTATATGTGCAGCTGTTAGTTCTCAGCAACAGCGCCTCCTCCTGGCTGGCTCGCCAAAGTTTATGTAACAAGTGTCTAAGGAATTGGCAATAATTTAATAAATTAATTGCTGTTATTGCAGATAGAACTGAATTGATCAGAAGATTTAGAGATCGTAAAGGAGGTGGCAGGTTGTGGTGAGAAACAACAGACAGGCACAAAGTTAAATTTGTACTTGGAATGTAATTGTTCCTTCTGATATAAAGTGGAAATAATAAACAAAACAAAAGAAAGTAATTTACAATGTTATACAATAAAGATCAACTATGAAAACTTCCCTTGAGTGCACTCTTCTTTTACCCCCAAAATATACACAGACCGGTCAGAAATGTCAGAAGGAAATAAAATTAAAAAATAAATGAATGAATAAAATAATTGACTTTTCTCTCAAATTATCACAGCTGCCCCGATAAGGACTTCGGGGTCAATCAAATGGTTTATGGGTAACCATATACCATCAATAGTTCAATGTTCTGTAAAGTACTGATCAGTTTCTTCTCTTTTCCCGTCTCTTTCTTTTTTTTTTTATTGTCAGTTCCCTCAAGGAAGGGAACTTAATTCTTTAGATTAGGATCGTCTTGCTTCATAAAGCAAGGCTGATAATTGAAGGAAAGGATATTGTCCTCTTCTTTATGATGTGTCGTCTTTTTTCCTCTGTAGCAGATTTGGTTGGCTCGCCATCAAATGTGAAGTTTCACAAGATGTCACAGAAGATCACAGGGGTGTCACGAATCCGTAGAATCAAGAAGGAAAAAAAAATAGAAAAAAACACAAAGAAAAAAACCTGGCCTGATCACAGACCAGAACATTCATTTAGTGAATTCAAGAATAATTTCACATGAAAGATCAAAACCAATCAAAATAACAATTAAACATACAATTACAAATACCATTTCTTTTTTTACAACAATGGTATATATACAACTCTTTTTTTTCTTACTCAGGCACGTGACCAACAACGGCGTCGGTGAACTACAATGAACAATAACCATGCGGTTCACTATGGCCGCTTAGACTGAATGAAACTAAACAATAACACATACATATATCATTTTTACAAGAAACTATATCAGTTATTTACCTCTATAATCGTATCTATATAATTTTACTCTCACACAGGCGTATGTTACCAACAATGGCGTCATGAACGTGTAAAATGTGACTCAACAATATTCAATCGGCTTCTTCAGATACTGGATGGCTCGAAATAAATCAATTCTAATACTTTGGTACACTTTTCGGAGGATTTTTTATCTATATCTCTTCAATTAGATCGCGAAAATCAGATCACGTTTTTTTCTTCTCGGTCTAGCTCATCTCTTGTCTTTGCGCATGCTCGTCACCACGCAGGGGGCGCAATGACAGAGAGCTCTCATTGGTCAATAACTAATCTTCTAAATAGGATAAATTTACTAATTTAACTTCTGCACCTCTTTTCAACTTTTATTAGAGAAATATGATGTTACTAAATTGTGAATAAATTAAATAATTCCCTTCAATTACACTTCATTTAACCGGGGTTACACTAACTTACTGGATAAAGTATATCTCTTTGGTTTTGAGACTTAGTCTTTGCAACTTCAGGGATCTTATCTATGCACACTCAGCTTGTAACCTCCAAAGAGAAAGGACAACTTGAAATCGCAACATATGACCCCTGACGTAATTAATTTATTTAGTTAATTTTTATTAAATATATCTTGTTCATTATTTTTTATTATTTAAACATTTTGTACACTTTTCTACAGAATGATTATCACAATCATTTTGTGTGGTCACGTTAGTTCTTTGCCTTAACAGTTGTTTTCTTTTTCTTTGTCTCTATTTAAGAGTAAAAGAACATCAAGAAGACACCTGCTGTAATCAACCTCTGAGGGTGTACAAGAATGTCAGGACTTACGTTGAACCTGGTTTGTGAGCCTAGTCGAGGAGGCAAATCAGGTCAAAACAGAGGAAATGCCAAGCATGAGTGTTTCCTTGGAAGGAGACATTACCTGATGCACAAGGGTTTGTTAAAAGAGAAACAAAATAAAAGGCGAAACAAAAAGAACAAGCTGAAAAAGTCAAGAAACACGCAGCTCAATGGAGGTGATCAATCAAAACCAGGTGCTATTTTTCCTAAATTTACATCTTATCTGCCTAATAAGACCAATGAGCCTTCTAGTTCTGCACAGACTTTTTCAAGGAAATCCACATTTTCATTTCCATTCACTGCCTCCACATCTCAGAGGCATCCGACACACCAAGCGGCACCCCGCACTCTCGGACCTTTAAAATACGTGGCGTTGGACTGTGAGATGGTGGGCACAGGACCGAAGGGGTGTCGCAATGAACTCACCTGCTGCAGTATTGTCACCTACGAGGGTGATGTGATTTATGATAAATATATCAAACCCATCAATCCTGTGACGGATTTCCGCACTCGCTGGAGTGGAATCAGGAGGCAGGACCTACTCCATGCCATTCCCTTTGATCAGGGACAGAAAGAGGTATGAAAGAGCATCTCTACTTCAATGATCATGTTATATTGCATTTATATGTATAGAAGACACTTTTATCAAGCAAATAAGCTGTCGTTGTCACGTGAAATAAATGTTAACTGAAATAAAATATTAAAAAACAAGCTTATTTTACTTCAGCTAGTTGTCAGAGCATCCTTTCCCATTTCCTTTTAGTTCTTGATGTCATAAAATAACTAAAACTGAAATAAGAATGATTACAAATGATATAGACATATTTTTAAAAAACTAAATTATTAAACTTTAATGAAAATGGAAATGGAAAATACAAAAATAGATATTTTTAAAACATTGCACACCCAGTACATTTAATGAAGGCTTTGAGGCTTGAGTTATTATTATTTTTTTTTAAGATCACAATGTTATATTGTTGTGGACACTATTATAATAATAATAATAATAATATGTAACATTCCTAGTGGATCAGTAAAACTATCACCATAGAAACATCAAAGTGTTAGAATCTTTGTTTTCGGATTTAAAACTATGGATTCAGTATATATTGGTAGAACAATATCTTATCAGTTATCAGCCAGTGTTATGTTTTAAAGTTTTGTGCCTGAATTTAGATGTTATTGTTTTTATATAATTTTATTGATTTATTTTTATTGAATTATTTAGACAGAAATATCATCCATTTATTCATTGTGCTCAAAATAAACCAAGTAATGACAAACCAGTATTAGTCTGATTGATTTTGTAATCTACACTCTTAAAAATAAAGGTGCTTCAAAAGGTTCTTCAAGCGATGCCATAAAAGAACCATTCAGTCAAAGGTTCTTTAAAAGAACCATCTCTTTCTTACCTTTTTTATAATCTGAAGAACCTTCTTTTGCCCCAAAGACCTTTTTGTGAAACAGAAAGGTTCTTCAGATGTTGAATGTTCTTTATGGACCATTTAGACAAAAAGGTTCTTCTATGGCATTGGAAGCGCCTTTATTTTTAAGAGTTTACTACATTGTTAGATTGCTCCAGATTGGAAGATATAACAGGGAAAGTGTTGTTGCCATTCCATCACTAATGACTTCCAGTCTTAAAATATTTCCATTCGCTGGCAACACGAGATACGGCAACGGATCCACTCGCCAGAAAGCTGGCTGCCTGTGAATGAATGGTTTCCTCTGCGATACTACTAAAGCTTTCTCAAAGACATACAGGTGGGTTGTACTCTCAGCACAAACGTTGTGAACGTCTCCACAGCTTGATGTCAGTTTCACCGTGCCCACACAGATCCGTGCTTTAGAGGAGTTCAGAGCGGTCACACATTGAAGACAGGGTTATCGGAGTCAGTTCAAAGCAGCTTTGATCCTAGGATGAGAGGAGGACGAGTCGACTAGTTTTATAAAGGCAAATAAAGACGGGCTTGGGCCTTTTAATTTTTTTTTCCCACTGAAAAACTCCTCTTTAATATTTTCGACAGTGAGGAGGCCACTCAATCCGTAGAAGATTGCCCAAAGCCACCATGGACTTTTTCCAAAGTAGTGGAAAGCATTTGTGGAAGCAAAAACTCTCAGCTTTCAGCCTGTTCAGCTAAAGCCATTGATCTAGCTCTGAAATCAAAAAGTAAAAGCTTTTTAAAGATAGATTTTTTACTTCCACTTCCACCCGCCTTTTTTATCAGCTAAATCTCTCAGCTATGCTTGGTTTAAAACCACTCTATGGGCGTTCTTCAAGTTTCTGTAAAAAAAAAAAAAAGTATTTTAATTTAACTATATTGGTTTTGTTGGCTGTTTAAAACAAATAATTGGACATCATGATAAACTGTCCACATGATGTTTTGAGTTATGTTCAGAATCTTTACAGAAAGTAAAACAGAAAGTTAAAAAAAAAGAAAAAGAAAAAGCTCTCACTGACTCTCTTTCTGATGTCTGACGAACAGGACGAGTCAGCATTCCTCTTCTACTCTGAATTCAACACCACCACATGAATTAAAGCTCCTCCTGTATTTAACTGTCCAAATGAACAGGGCCTCAACTGCTATCCTTGAGATTACAGTCAAAGCTCTTTTCCTTCCAAACCCACTCAATCATCAGTCAGTCTGTTTTTAAGAGTCCGGTCGCACCACTTTGGTGATGTTTGGGAAGCAGCTGGATGTTCCTTGCCCACCAGTTTCCCAGCAGTTGAACAAGCTCATGATGGACTGATTTTTAGCCTTATTTGGGATTCTCTTTTGCAGAAAGGTTCAGTCTAACATACTGTAGAACACAGTCTGATACTTGCATTACATACAGTAATCTCACTTTACATAGATCATTTAGGCCCACACATTTAGAATGGCTGAAAAAATCTTTAGTGCAGTCCTAAAAGGCTCACTGGTCCATGAGGTTTGCCTCAGCCTTATTCTAAAGAATGGGTGTTTTTGGCATAGTGCCAAATGTGTAATTTTTCTTGTTTATCTCTGTATCATACCAGTTTTAAGTTTTTAAGTGTGCCACCACATTAAAAATATTAATGGTAATTAATATAGTAAGTGTTAATAATATATTTTAACAGGTACTTGATATGTTTTATATTTAAACGGTATATATATATATATTGTCACGGGGTGAATGAGAACAGACTCTGTACTGGTCGAAAGAGCCCCGGAGGGTTATTTATTTGCCCACACACTGATCACACGTGCCCTCGATGACTGGTGCTCGGTGCCCGTCTCACACTGGTGCTCGTGGGGTGAAGTGCCGTGGTGCAGATCCCTCTCCCTGGGTGCCTTCAGAGTCTGTGAAATAAGGAGAACAATCGTTAACGCTGCCTGGAGCTCTGGGGTGCTCCCCCGCTGGCGTCTCTTCTCCTGGCTTTTAAGGCCAGCGGGAACGAGCTCCAGGTGCGCCACTCATCGCGCACAGGTGTTGTGCGTCGGTGATCAGTGTGGCCGCGGCGTTTCCAGGGCGACGCTAATCTGGACTCGGGATACTCGCCACATTCCCCCCCCTAGGCGTCGCCCTGGTCCTGTGGGGAAACACACAACTCGTTGTGGGGGTATTACGGGGGGGGGTTATCTGGTTACCTGCCAGACCTGCCCAACCGGACCAGCCCCGGGAGAGACCGTCCGCATTCCCGTGATCGGCCCAGGCCCGATGTTGTACTTGGAAGCAGAAGTCCTGGAGTGCGAGGAACCACTGTGTCACCCGGGCGTTTGTGTCCTTCGCCCGGGACATCCACTGCAGGGGCGCATGGTCAGTAACGAGGGTGAACCGGCGGCCCCACAGGTAATATTTTAACTCCAGGACTGCCCACTTTATGGCCAGGGCCTCTTTTTCCAGGGTGGCGTACCTGGTCTCCGCGGGGAGAGTTTCCGGCTGATGTAGACTATGGGGTGTTCCTCTCCATCCCGGAGCTGGGAGAGGACTGCCCCTAAACCGGTGCCGGAGGCGTCCGTATATAGGGTGAAGGGGCAGCCGAAGTCTGGGGCGTGCAGGACCGGGGAGGACGTCAGGGCCGTCGTGAGGGCCTGGAAGGCGGCTTCGGTCTCGGGAGTCCAGTTTATCCTCTCCGGCTGCCCCTTCTTGGTCAGGTCTGACAGGGGGCAGGCTATAGAGGAGAAGTTCGGAATGAAGCATCGATAGTAGCCCGCCAACCCCAAAAAGGCCCGCACCTGGGTCTTGTTGGCGGGACGTGGGAACTCCTTTACCGCCTCAACCTTTTTGTCCTGGGGCATGATGAGCCCTCTTCCAATCTTGTACCCCAGGTATTTGGCTTCGGTGAGGCCGAGGTGGCACTTCTTGGGGTTGGCCGTCAGGCCAGCCCGCCGGAGCTCCGTCAACACCCTCCGTAGACGCTCCAGGTGCGTCTCCCAGGGTCCCCCCCCCCCCCCCCCCCCCCCCCCCCTCGTAGTGGAATGCTACAGTCGTCCAAGACGCCGGGCCGTAGGCTTGGTGGGGCCGGATCAGCATGTCCCATCAACCTCTGGAACGTTGGCTGGCGCCCCGTGAGGCCGAACAAAGAGGTGATATGCACCCGGTAATGCCAGGCCATTGGGATTGCTACGGGCTGTCCTTTCTCCCGGACTCGTGAACAGGGGCCGCTGCCAGTAGCCTTTGGTGAGGTCCAAGGTGCTGATGTAGCGAGCCTTGCCCAGCCGGTCCAGGAGCTCATCCACCCGCGGCATGGGATAGCCGTCAAAGGCCGAGACTTGGTTGACTTTCCTGAAGTCGTTACAGAACCGGAGGTTGTTGTCCGGCTTTGGAACCATCACGATGGGGCTGGCCCACGGGCTACGGGAGGGCTCGATGATTCCCAGGTGGAGCATCTTCTTGACTTCCTCCTCTATAGCCGGCCGGCGAGCTTCCGGTATCCGGTAGGGCCGCTGCCGTACTATGACTCCGGGTGGTGTGCGGACCTCGTGCTCTATAACGGTGGTTCTGCCCGGGGTCTCACTGAACACATCCCGGAACTGACTGACCAGGGCCTCAAGCTCCGTCTTCTGGGTCGCCGACAGCTGTGGTTCCATGTCCACTACTGGGGGCCCGGTATGAGCTAGCGCGGCCAGTTGCTCGGGCCGCGGAACCCACTTTTTGAGCAAGTTGACATGGTAGATTTGCTCCATCCGTCGGCGCCCCGGTTGCCACACCCGGTACGTCACCGGTCCCATCCATTCCACTATGGTGTAGTGACCCTGCCAAGTCGCCAGAAACTTGCACGCAGCTGTCGGGACCAGTACCACCACTCGATCGCCCGGCTGGAACTCCCGGGCCTGGGCGGGCCGGTCGTACAGCCGTTGCTGGGCGCGCTGGGTGGTAACTAGATGTTCCTTCACCAGCGGCATGACCCGGTCTATCTTTTCCCGCATCTCCCGCACGTGCTCGACGAGGCTACGAAGGGGGGCGGGTTGGTTCTCCCACGCTTCCCGAGCAATGTCTAGAAGGCCCCTGGGCTGTCTCCTAAACAGCAGTTCGAAGGGGGTGAAGCATTGTGGAGGCCTGCGGTACCTCTCTGACGCCAAAGAGCACGTACGGTATCATGAGGTCCCAGTCGCGCCCATCCTCGGCCACCACCCGCTTCAGCATCCGCTTGAGCGTCTGGTTGAACCGCTCCACCAGGCCATCCGTCTGCGGGTGGTAGACCGACGTCCTCAGTTGTTTGACCTTGAGGAGGTGACAGAGGTCCGCCATGATCCGGGACATGAAGGGGGTACCCTGGTTAGTCAGGATTTCCTTTGGGATCCCGACTCGGCTGGCCAGCAGTAATAGTTCTCGGGCAATGTTCTTGGCTTTGGCCGCTCGAAGTGGGATGGCTTCCGGGTACCGGGTGGCATAGTCCAGGATGACCAGGATGTGCTCATGTCCCCGGGCAGACTTCGGCAGCGGCCCCACCAGATCCATCCCGTTCCGCTCGAAGGGCACATCGATGACGGGTAGTGGAATGAGCGGGCTGGGGGGAGGGCGGCACGGAGACGTCTGCTGGCAGGTAGGACAGCTACGGCAGAACCGTTTTACTTCTGCCTCTAGCCCGGGCCAGTGGAAACGGTCCCGGATGTGTTGGACGGTGTTGTTGGCTCCTAGGTGTTCCGCCATTGGGTGGCCGTGTGCCAGCTTCATGACCGTCTCCGTCTTGGTGGTAGGCACTACCAGGAGGAATTTGTCCTCCCCCCGCCTGTGGGCGACACAGTACAGCAGACCATTGCGTATTTCAAAATGAGGGAGGGGGTGAGGCCCCGGGAGCCTGTCTACCTCATCAATGCGGCGCACTTGATCCCAGCAGTTCCGTAGGCGGTCGTCCTCGCGTTGTTCCCTTCCGAACGAGCCCCCGGTCGTGACCTGGGAAAACACATTGAGGTAGACAGACGGAAGGTTAGCTGGTTGACACTCACCCTCCCTCTCGCTGTCCGTAGCTAGGTAGACCGGCCTTGGGCTGGGCGGTCCCCAACGGGGTCGCTGTGGCCCGTTCCGGGCGGTACGGCCTGGCATCCTGGATCTGAGGAGGAGCTTCTGGAACCCCGGCCAGTCCCGTCCCAGGAGCAGAGGTACAGGGAGATCCGGCACAATGCCCACCTCGATGGCCCAGGTCCCGGGCTCCGCCGAGATCCGCACCGTCCGGGCCGCTACCCAGCGGGTGTCTCCGTGCACGCACGTCAGCGGCAACTGGGATTTCTGCTCGGGCCTGGGTCGTACCAGGGACGGTTGCACGAGGGTGACTGAACTGCCGGAGTCCAAGAAGGCCTGGATGGGTTTCCCATCCAGTTGTACCATCCTGCCGGGGTCTGGGGGACGTCCGTGCTGGTGCAGGAAACACCCCGCCACCCATGCACGGGCCGTCGGAGCTGGGGGTTCCGTGGGCATTGGCTCATCCGCCCCGTCGGGGACCACCGGTCTGCTGCCTGGTCGCGGTGCACCTTCGAGTGGACGCCGCTCCATCACCCTGCGGGTCGCCAGGCCCGCTCTCTCCCCTGCCTCGCGGGCGTTCGTTGCCACCGCCAGCTCGACCGCCTCTACCAGACTGTGGACGTCCTGGGGGTTTCGCATACTGACCGGGCGCCTCAGCGGGCGGGGCAGGGCCCGTAGCAGCTGGTCGATGAGTACTTTCTCAGCCACCTGGTCTGGGGTCGGGGACCCCGCGAGAAGCCACAGGTGAGCCAATCGGGGCAGTTGCGCAGCTTGCGCTCTCACTGGCTGCCGTTCATCATAGGTCCATTGATAGAACTGTTGCGCCGCCCCCATGGGCGATAGGCCCACCCGGGCTAGGATTTCGGCTTTGAGCTTGTCATACTGTTCATTCCGGGGTGCCTTCAGGGAATAATAGGCCTGCTGCGCTTCTCCGGTGAGGAAGGGGGCGATGATGCGAGCCCACTCTTCCTGGACCCACCCCTCCCGGGCCGCGATGACCTCAAACGTGTGGAGGTAAGCCTCGATGTCGTCGTTCTCGGTCAACCGGACGAGGTATTGGTGCGCTCTGACCGGCGCTTCCGGGAGGGGCAGGCGCCCCGCCACGCTTGCCTGCAGCTGTTCCACGACCCGGTCAGTGTATTCCTGCCGGGCGGCCAGTCGCTCTTTAACTGCTGCTGGCGGGCCGAGAGCTCTGTTAGGCGGCGGATGACCTCTTCCATTTCCGGGGGAAGAGAGCGGTTTCTCCTAAAAGAAGCACAGATATCGTTAAGGCCACCTGGCGGTACCCGTCTGTGTCTCAATTCACCTGTTCTGCCCGCATTCTCCACCATATGTCACAGGGTGAATGAGAACTCAGACTCTGTACTGATAGAAAGAGCCCCGGAGGGTGATTTATTAGCCCACACACTGATCACACGTGCCCTCGTATACTGGTGCTCGTTGCCCGTCTCACACTGGTGCTCGTGGGGTTAAGTGCCGTGGTGCAGATCCCTCTCCCATGGTGCCTTCAGAGTCTGTGAACAAGGAGAAACAATTGTTAATGTCGCCTGGAGCTCCGGGGTGCCTTTCCGCTGGTGTCTCTTCTCCTGGCTTTAAGGCCAGCGGGAACGAGCTCCAGGTGCGCCACTCATCGCGCACAGGTGTTGTGCGTCGGTGATAATTGTGGCCGCGGCGTTTCCAGGGCGACACTAATCTGGACTCGGGATACTCGCCACAAATGTTACCATTATAAATATAGTATTTCACATGATTCTTCAGAAATCCTTGTACTATGCAGATTTGCTGCTCAAGATTTCTTCAAAACAGCTGCTCATATGGTTATGAAACTTGATATTTTGTAATGATTCTTTTAATAGAACAAAACTGCATTTAATGCTATAATAAACATTTTTACAGTCACTTTTAATCAATTTAATTGATATATTAAATATGAAATTTCTCTTTAAATTTTCACATTTTTAATGACTTGGTAAATCTGGGATGAAATGATGAAATTGCAATACTTTAAAGTTTTAATATTAGTATTTGCAATGTCTAAATTATCCTTTTGCAATTTTTTATTAATCTTGGCTAATATTAATTTCTAGTACATGTACTAATGCATTAACATTTCAAGTTTTATAAATAATCATTATGTGTTATGAATTAATATGAATTTTCAATAAATAATACATTTATAAAATAAGTATTATACACAAATAAATATTTAATAGGCAAATTAGATATTCATAATGCTGTAATTGTTCATGTTAGTTTTGATTATTAAAATGACAAAAAATGTATGATACCTATTGCATTCACTAATGTTAAAGTGTTCCTGATGAAATTGGGGTTAATAGGATGTGCTGTAGCGAGAAGGCAGTCAGTGACTTCATACTTTCCCACTTGTGGCTTGGATGTGGATGGTAGTAATGTCTGTAAAACGGATCAAGTTTTAAAATCCTCAATGGCTGGCAGGCAGTGGTAATCTTGTGGTACAGAAAGAGGTACCCTTGCTTATTACTAAAGGATTACCATAATGCCAGAGCCAATAAATAATGCACTGTTGTTTTATTGTCTGGTCTAAGGCATATAGTTACTTACTAAAGGATTACCATAATGTAAGATCAAATAAATAATGCACTGTAGTTTTTATGCATATAGTAATTTTCTGTAGATGTTCAGAGTGATATTACCTGATTTTCATCTTCAGCATAGACAGTCAGCTGTGTTGATATGGTAAATTCCTCTTATGTTGAAGAATATGTGATGTACAAAACCATATTCACCCTCCTCTCTCTCTGTGTACAAACTAGCATTTGCGTCTGTCATCCAGCCTCTCATCTATGAAAGTTTGCTACTGTTTTAACAGGAGGCCAGACTCTGGTCTGTTTTGTCCACATGCGGGTACATTCGCAGACATGACTCACAAATGGATCAGATTCAAACTTACAGATGTGAATCAGCAGTGACTCATGCCTCAAAACCATTTCAAACTGGTTCTTTCTCTGAATAAGCAGCTGTCTCATCATTACTGAAAGATCTAGTTGTTAAAGCTCACCAACAGAGAGTCATGGAAGGTATATGCACATACCCTGCTATACAGATGTGATATAGAGTTGCGCTGGTCCAGATTCATTTTCATCATAGCATTTAGCCATGACAGTGTTTACTATCTTAATATGCTTGCAAAAATGGATGCTTACATAACTATTTAATTCTCATTTACAATGTTGTTGTGGCCTAGCAATTGAGTGAACCAAAGCATTCATTGTGGCACTCAGCCCTTGGACTCTTGCTCAGTGCAAAGTTGATCCTTGCCTTAAATAGCTATTCTTACTCTGAACAATGGGTACATTCAGTGAGAGTGAAAGTTTCCTCAAGATGTTTATTCATGCAACAAAAAGATTACTCTATACTAAGACTATGCGAGAAACTTGTTTGTTATTTGTTATTTCTGGACCAAACCTTAAGACAACCTAAAAATTTTGTTAAAGAAATAATTCACCCAGATATGAAAGATGCTGAAAATGTACTCACCATTAGGCCATTATTCGTTTATTATAAACATGCAGCTTTTCACCTGACGAGATATTCATTGATTAACTGGAGTCGTATGGATTACTTGTGAATTATTGTGAATCAGTTGTTTGGATTCTCATTCTGACGGCACCCATTCCCTGCAGAGGATCCATTGGTGAGCAAGTGATGTAATGCTAAATTTCTCCAAATATGTTCAGATGAAGAAACAAACTCATCTACATCTTGGATGACCTCAGGGTGAGTAAATTTTCAGCAAATTTTCTTTTTTGGTGAACCATTCCTTTAATTCATAACTAAAATTATGCAATTGTGCTACACTCTTAAAAATAAAGGTTCAAAAAGGGGGTTCTCACAGCTATGACATGCATAGAAGAACCAGTTTTAGTTCCCCAAAGAACCTTTCAGTGAACAGTTCTTGAAAGAACCACTTAGTGTGAAGAACATTTTAATACTGTTAAGAACCTTTTGTGGATTGAAAAGGTTCCATGGATGGTAAAGTTTCTTTTTTGAAATTTTGATGCCAAAAGAACCTTTACTTTTAAAAGTTAATGTTGATCATGGAAATGTTAATTTTAAACAAAACTAACACCACTCAATCATGTCTCACTGTGTGTGTGTTTTACTCATTTTGTCAATTTGATCTTTGTTTTGCCATAAAGACATTGCAACTGTCTTCACCTCGACAGGTTTTAATCCTTTAATGCCTTGACAGAATCAATAAATGTCGGTCAAGATAACAGTTTCCCAATTATGATCCAGAAATGAACCAAAACGATGCATGGAGCTAAGCCAAATACATCGCTCTTTTTTGTTCTTTTAAGCGTATGGCAAGCATAAAACCTGCATGATTCTCGCGAGTGCTCGTATCAAATCAATTCTCAGTCACTTGTCATTTTGAAGCAGTATTACGCGCGTTACCTATTCTGGGTTTACCGTTTTTTATAGGACAACAATAACAGGACAACGTGCAAAATTTCAGGTGTGTATGATACTCTATTAATATCGTGTCCTCTCTCTCTCTCAGTTCATTCTAATTTAGGACATTTTAACTTTTCCTCCGTTCCTTCCCACTTTTTTCATTGTGCCAGGGACAAATAGGAAAATGAACCCTGTTGGTTAAAGAGAGTGGGTTGATCGCAGATCCTTCCTTCTCCTTTATTCCTCCGCTCTCTGTCATCCTCTCTCTCTCTCTCTCTTTCTTCTCCTCCTCTGGACGAGCTCACAGCATCCATCATCTCCAGCCTGCACTCTATGAGACTCTATACAATCCTTCATCTGCACGGGGGCTTTTCAAGAAGAATCCAAGAGGAATGAGGTATGTGGCTTTAAATGCATTTAAATTGCCTATAATGATTCTGTAAAAGTAGTTGCAACTTAGCTAATTTATTTCATGGCTTTTGGATTTTTACTTTTTGGGCATCATTTTTAGGGTTAGTGAATTCTGCTTATGCAGAACATTTTCTGCCCTGTACATTTTTAAGTTTCAGAGCTCAATATGCATGTTGCATCAGCCCTTGTGAATTGGTACAGACTATTATGCAGATCTTAGTCACCAGTACATAATATTCTAATGAACTGGAGAATAAAATGTTTTTGTGAAACTAAAAAGGCTCTCCTTTGGCATCAGGCTGCAGAAATAATTTTTATTTATATTTATTTATTTGCTTATTTATTTTGGCTGCAAATGATTCTTTGGAGATTAAAAAGTTCTTAATCTTACATTACAGGCTTTTCAGATCAGTCTATTTGCAACTGGATTTTTAAAGCACTGACACATTTTTTTTTCTAAGCAACTGGAGCATAAAAAGTTTTTTTTTAATGAAACTAAAAAGGTTCTCTTATGACATCAGGCATCAGACTGTAAAGCCCTTTTCATGTGGATTTGTTATTGCTGAGAGCATATCTATTCTTGGATCGTTGTACTGAGAATTAATTTTAGAATTTGTTTAGAATGCATTTGAAAGGTTGTCAGTGTTGGATGGTGCATAAGTGCTTTACACATTCTGAGCCTTCAAAGAGAAGACACCTGTTCTTGACATTTCTAAATGAATGCGTGTTCTATATGCATGAGCAGAAACTGAGACAGCATTTGAATTTGCAGCGAGCTTAGCAAACACTCAACCTGTAATCATTTATTTTTATCTCCATTACCTAAATATGCAATTAATGCACAAAAATGACCAGTTACTTAACTCTGAAAATAACACTTTACCGATTACTGAGTGTTGAAAAGGCTTGCTAATGTAAGAACCAAACACCAGTTCAATTCCAGGATCTATTCTTGCACTTGTGTTGGAATTGAATTGGTGAAAAAATAAAATAATATTAGTGTGCTGAGTTTAGCTCTTCTTAATATTGCACCTGAGACTAAAGGCTTTTGCAGACACAAATATTAGAGGTTTTTGAGCAAGCGAGGAAAAGACACCTGCAACACACCTGCTGGATGATTTTGCTTTGTGGTACAAACTAAGCAGAAATCCAGGTGCCAAATGTAGCGTGAGAGAGACATGATTCATGAATACCTGTTTGGTCTACATCTGCAGTTATTCCAATGCTTATGTGAGTCAACTTAATTCTATTGAGACATTGAGCGTTAATGTCTGCAGTGTGTTTTCAGCTGTAAAATTGCTACACTTTATTGCCTACATAGTGCCACAGCAACCATTCATCTTCACAGTGGCTAAGCTCGTTTCTAAACCCATGGCTCAAATGGGTGTAGCAGAGCAGAAGTAAGTTGATGTGTGAGTGTTTTTAAGCAGTTATAAGATAAAGATCCTTCATATAATCTGACAGATTAAGTTAAACTGATATGAGGCATCCACACATCTTCTTATCCACTGCTGCTTTTCTTTAGAGATGCCTTCACTCATATTTAGTAGCTGTTGTGGAATAAAAGAAACTATTTGGTCATTTCTTCTCAGATTAATTAGGTGTCTTTTCTTTAAATCACCACTGCCAAAATACTTGCACAAACCCCCGCAGGACACATCTGACCTAATTTAACTGTACAGCAGTCATGTCCAGTCCTGATCACCTTAGTGTGAAGAGTAAAGGGTCTCTCATGATCAATTTAATACTTAATACCAAAGAATTGGCTGCATTAAATCAAAAAGTCAACAAGATCAATAGTAACAGTGAAGATAATTTATAATGTAATCATTTCTATTTCATATAAATGCAATTTTTTAAAATGTTCTATTCCTTAAATAATCCTGAAAAAAAGTATCACGATTTCCACAAAAAATATTAAGCAGAACAACTGTCAACATTGATAATAAGAAGAAATGTTTTAAGTACCAGCATATTAAAATTATTCCTGAAGGATTATGTGACAATGAAGACTTAAATTATACTGGTGCTGAAAATTCAGCATTGTCATCACAGGAATAAAATAAAAAAATATATTTTTTTGGCAATCCATTAAAATAGAAAACATTACTTTTAAATTGTAATAACATTTCACAATATTATTGTTTTTATTGTATTTTATCAAATAAATGCAGCCTTAGTGAGCATTCTTTTTTTTTTTTTTATTTAAGACCCAAAAATTTGAACAGTATCCTCCATTTGTTTTTTTTATTAATTCATTAAATGAATAGTTCACCCAAAAATTTTGTTAGTATTTACTCACCCTCATGTTGTTCCAAACCTGTTTAAGTTTCTTTCTTATGTTGAACACAAAAGAAGACATTCTTAAGAATTTTGAAGAACCAAACAGTTGTTGGTCCCAAATGACTTCCATTGTAGGGAAAGAAAATACTATAGAAGTCAATGGGGACCATCAACTGTTTGATTACCAGCTCTTCAAAATATCTTCTTTTACATTCAACTCATACAGGTTTGGAACGACATGAGGATGAGTAATGAATGACATAATTTTGATATTTGGGTGAGTTTTTCTTTCCAATTTTACTCATTATGTGACTTCAATTTGTATATTATATTATATATTATAGATTTTTGTATAGCATTTATGCATCTACGTTAATGGTTATATACAATATACAGTGTTGTCATTGATAAGGCTGTGAGGTTCAGTCCACTATTCACATCCGTTCTCTGCAGGTTCTTACAGAGCTCAGAGAATGGCTGTATGCTTGGCTAGCCAGATCTACCACAGGCTGCTTGGCTAATAACACCTCAGACATGGGTGAATTACCCTCTCTGTCTCTCTCTGTGTGAGTTCCGGTCGGTCTGTGTTTCTGAGGACAGAGCTGGTTGCCCCTGGTGATGGACCAAGTCACAGAGAGTCATGCGAGGTTAGAAAGGGCTTGAGTTTGAAGGTGGGTGTGGCACTGAAAGAGAAGAAAGAGCAAGAGAAGAGTCCATGACCAAGCAGACAGACAACGCAGAGAAAAGTCAAGGAAAAAACATGGGAAAAATGCAAAACAGAGCAGCATTCCACAGTGAACGATGTTCGTGGGAAAGCTTTTCTGCTTTCTTTTACCATCCCTTGTCTGTCTGAGAGTTTATCCATTGGAATAACTAATCTAAAACCAAATCTTCAGCAAGAAATAGTGAGCTCCTTATACGGTCGGTAAAATCACTGCTGTGATGTAAGTGAAATAGACCGCTTCCTTCCCCATTTCCCTTCAAAATGAAGTCATTCTGTATTCCAGACAGCAGGCGTCCATGGAGATGCCTGCCTAAGCACTCTTGAGGTTGCTGGGCCCCGTCCTCCATGTTTGCCCTTACAGCAATCTGGCTTTACTTTTGGCTTATGGAAATGTGGCTGTGTCTGTTGTAAAGTATTCAAGAACGGGATACAAGATAAGCAGAGAGACAGTTCAAATACTTGCAGATACTTGCAGTTAAACAGCAAGGCAGCTTTGTTTAGTCTTCTCAGTATTATAGCTCATGATGTTTTCCATCTGAAACTCACAAAAATATTTGCTTCTATCCTTAATTTTGGAGAAGTCCAAGTGCACTTTTAGAGGAGGTACAGTGAAAGTGCAAACACACTCCTATTCTCCATGGCAGCAGTCTTTAACACGCATTTATCCAACTTCAGGTCAACCAGTTCATGCCAGTTTCCATCCATCTCTCTCTCTCTCTTTTCCTCTTAGGCGAACCGTTTCCATGTACCCATTACTCTACATTACAAAAAAATGCACCATAGCGTCAGAACGTCCTGCTCTGGTGCGTCTGAGGCTTTTGTGCCCTGAATTCAGCTTTTGCTGGGCTTTGTAGTTCCTGTCTTGTACTTACAGTAAACCACTTCTGTTAGACCTCTGGATCAGAGAGCTTAATGGGCCATAACTTTGGTGAACTTCCTTTTAAAAATTGAAAACAGGAGAGAAAGGTTACATCAAGGAAGTGTACTGAATTGTTGCTTTTCTGAGAAATCACACAAATCAGTTTTTTTCTTAATGTACTGAAAAAACCTATGATTGTGTGGTCTCTTGTGTTCACCATGTGTAAAAACAGTAATATTGTGAAATAACATTACAATTTAAAATGACTGATCTATTTAAATATATTTTATATATTTATTGCCTATTGTACTCAATGTTGAAAATCAGTTTTTCATATGCTGCTTCATATGTTTGCGGAAACTGTGAAATTCTTTTCAGGATCACTGATTAATAGAAACTTTAAAAAAACAGCATTTATTAGAAATCATTTGTAGCATTATAAATGTCTTCACTGTCACATATGAATATGAACAAAAACATATTAAATCCCACTTATCTTTTAAGTGGTTACTTGTAGATGGTGCTGTATCACAGTTACCACAAAATAAATAAATAAATGCATTCATTGATAAATAAATAAATTAATTTAAATTAATCTGTAAATAAACAGTTTTCAGCACTGATAATAAAATGAAATATTTCCTTAAAACTTTAAAACACCAAACTGGTGTTGGGAATGGTTTTGTTTTTTAATGTACACATTAATTTATAGATTGTAATAAATGCATTTATTTTCTTTTTAATGAGTCCATAAGGAAGGTTTGCTGTTAGGAATTTGGTGTTCTTGCAGTTCACATGTCCAGATGTCCAAACCCAGAGCAGTAGTACACAGACGAATAGTTCAGAAGACAAAAACTCCTGTTCCAGCGCACTTCCTTGTTTGTTTCGTTGATTAAAACTCACATTCCATCAGTAAATTTCCACTTCATCAGTCTGCACTCTATTAGGTAACATTACACATCAGGAGTCTTTCTTTAGGGATTGTAGACTGTAATTTCACATCTGGGTGTAAACAGAGAAGAGTTACAATTAGATACTTAAATGACCCCTGATTTTGCACAGACATCATCGTAAACATCCTGTCGTTAAAATAACTTATAGTCAACGATATGTTATCATGTACAATTGATGTAATCAACTCATTACCTTCCACTTCATTTAAACGGTGCCTGGACTCCTGCATGAAAATTGCTTGTGTAGTGTTGCTGAAATTTACTCTGATTTTTTGTACGGGTTTTAAAAAGTCACAGGGATATTTCAAATTGTTAGAATCACTGGACCACTGTTATGTCTACTTGCTTTTCTGGCTCACTCTTTGAGGCATGACTATTCAGTTCATTCGGTCTTTACAAACAGTATTTCAGTGGATCTAGCAGGTGGTCTTTTATTAATTTATTTCAGCCTGTCTCACTTAGAAACCATCTAGCTGCTAAAAAACATTTCCTTTCACTGGGCCGTTTAGCTAAACACAGTCTATATTGTGCTCTGTGTGTAGTTTAAGGGCTGCACAGAGACAGGTGCATAAAGATGACCTTAGTGGAGATGGATGTATTGGTAAAGAGATGCTCATGTTTAGAAAAGGGTAGTTAGTCTGTTCGGTGACTCGTCAAAATTCTGAGCACATACAAGAGCTCCCAAAGACTCCAAAGATCTGAATCATGCCAGCTGGATGTAGCACTGGGTTGCCAAATCCTCTGTCTGGGAAGCTCTCGAGTAACCTCTGATTCAGAAAGGATTGTGAAAATGCAAAACCACACATAAAGCGAAGTAAAACAAATAAAAATGTTATTCAACACAAATTATAAGTCTGCAAAGTCTCATCGTTTAAAGAATAAACACACCCTCCAAAGACTGTGCTGTGGGGTCTGCAGTGAAAATTTGTTATACATGCGGCTGTTTGAGCCAGGGGGGGGGGGGGGGGGGTTGTGGGGGGGTTTGTTGTTTTTTTTTAAAGAACTGCAGGCAAGCCTTTCTGTCTTTGTTCCATTCAGTCACATGCCTTTAAAACCAGGGTTTTCAACCAGAGGTCTACAAAAGGGATCAGTGGAGTAGATGACTAAATATATAAATATATACATAGAATCTTCTTTAATTAAAAGTGTTAAATATTTGTTAATTGGTTAACCTATGTATGCCCTAAATATATTCTTATGGGACAGTTCCTATAACTGTATTGTAACTTGTAACTGGGGACACACACACACATAAATAAATAAAACTGTAAATATAACCATACGGTTTTTACATTATGTATTATGTAATGTAATAATGTCAACATTCTAATAAATTATAGTCTTTATAAAGTATTAGCAAAAATATATACCTCTTGGTGGGGGTTCCTGGTCCTGAAAAGGCTGAGAACCCCTTTTAAAAGCATTTTTCTTTTCTTCATTTGAACAGATTAAAAATCACCCAATTTAGTGCCTTAATGCCTGTTACAATAGCTGTTCAAATTTTGCACTCAAACGGTTTAATTTTAGAAGGCTCAAAAAATTCAGTAAGTGTGAATTCTCACAATCTGGCAGAAGCACAAAGAACTTTCTCTCGCTCTTTTTCATTTTCTCGCTTTCTCACACAAGGCAGTGTGTCATTTTCCCCCTATGAATATCCATGAACTTACACTGGAACAGAATGCAGTTAAATGACATAAATTAGCTAAATTGCTGTACTGGAAATAAATGTTTGCGTCTTTCATTTCAACACAAAGATCTTATGTTGTGGTATGTCACAATTCCATTTGACTTTTATAATGCTGTTCTTTGACTTTGTTTCTATATATTGTCTCACTCTCTCCCTCTGTTCGGTCTCAGATCAGCGATGTTCCTGCATGTACTGCTGCGTGCCATCTGCCTCTTTGTCTTGTCATCTTCTGCCGTCCTCAGTCCTGCAGCAGGTGTGTCTCACCTCTACTGTTCAACACACAAAATATAATTAACGATAAATAACAGTAAAGGTCATAGATAGATAGATAGGTCATAGAAGCTCTTAGAGTCCATTTACAGAGTATGTTGTTGTACTTTTATTGCCCAAGTGAATGCACACGTTGGGATATAAAAAATCCAATTCAGTTCAGTATTAAACTGTCAGTTGATTAGTATCTCAATCACTCTTGTCTTTTCCTCAGATGAGACCACATTCTTACAAGTGACCATTCCCGATAGCCCCCCAGTGTCTGCCATTTTGGGGGGCTCCTTGACTCTGCCCTGCCTGGTGAGTCTGCCTGGTGACTCCCGGACCCCGTCTTTGGGCCGACATGCTGTACTGACCCAGCCACGAGTCAAATGGAGCTTTCTTTCATCAGACAGAGAGACAGAGATCTTAGTGGCCCGTGGTGAGAGGGTAAAGGTGAGTGAGTTGTATAAAGGCAGGGCATCACTGCTGAATTATGCTGCCTCTTCAGCTGATCTCACCCTCAGACTGGATGAACTGATACACAACGATACAGGCTTCTACCGCTGTGAAGTCCAGCACGGCTTGGAGGATGCTCATGACCAGGCCCAAGTCAAAGTAAAAGGTGATTATGTAAACTACTTTGTGCAAAGATCACTGGCAAACCCAGATTGTCTTGCCATATTTAGTCAGTGTTTTGCACACACACTGACTACCATTCAAACTTTTGGAATTGGAAGGATTAATATTCAAATAAATATTTACCAAGGCTGCATTTATCAGTTTATTTACAGTAAACTGAGTAATATTGAGAAATCATATTACAATTTTTAAAAAATTATTTCCAGTTGAACGTATTTTATATACAGGTGCGTCTCAATAATTTAGAATGTCGTGGAAAAGTTCATTTATTTCAGTAATTCAACTCAAATTGTGAAACTTGTGTATTAAATAAATTCAATGCACACAGACTGAAGTAGTTTATGTATTTGGTTATTTTAATTGTGATGATTTTGTCTCACATTTAACAAAAACACACCAATTCTCTATCTCAACAAATTAGAATACTTCATAAGACTAATAAAAAAAAAAAAGTTTTTAGTGAATTGTTGGGCCTTCTGGAAAGTATGTTCATTTACTCGTAGGGCATCGTAGCTCAATACTATGGTAGGTGTCTCCATTATTGCTTTAGCTACCTGTCGGCCTCAATTCAGGCGTGGGCATGGAGGGGATGCAGACTTTGTGCAGTCTGCTGAGGTGTAATGGAAGGCCCTATGTTTGCTTTGACAGGTGGCCTCAGCTCATCTGGTCATTTTTTGGTCGCAATTGTTTCTCATTTCTCGTCCTCAATCACTATGGGGTTCAGGTCTGGGAGTTTGGCTGGCCCAGTATCAAGCACACGTCAACACCATGGTTCCTTTAAGCCAACTTTTGGTAGCTTTTGGGCGAGTGTGGGTCAGTGGTGCCAATCCTGCTTGAAAATGAATCATCATGCTTCAAAAAGCTGGTCAGGGCAGAAGGAAGGCATGAAGTGGCTCCTCCAAAATTTCTTGGTAAATCGGGTGCAGTGACGTTTTTTTCCAATAATCACAATGGACAACACCAGGGCCGATGACATTGCATAACCCCAAATCATCATCAGACGTTGAATACTTAACACTGGATGCTTCAAGGGGGCAACTTGGCTTATGACTTCTCAGCACCCTATCCTCCAACTCTAGGATTTTGGTTATCCAATTAAAAAAAACAAAAAAAAAAAAAAAAGAAATAACACAACTTGCTGCTTGCATCTGAAAAGAGGACTTTTTGGACCACTGGGCAACAGTCCATTTCTTCTTCTCCTTAGCCCAGGTAAGACGCCACTGACGTTTTCTGTGGTTCATGAGTGGCTTAACAAGAGGAATAAGACAACTGCAGCAAAATTCCTTGACACGTCTGTGTGTGATGGCTCTTGATGCCTTGACCCTTCCCTTCGTATACCAGGCACCGAGCGGCAATTCAGTCCATTCCTTGTGAAGTTCACTCAAATTCTTGAATCGTTTTTGCTTGACAATCCTCATATGGCTGCGGTTCTCGGTTGGTTGTGCAGCTTTTTCTTCCACACTTTTTCCTTCCACTCAACTTTTCTGTTAACATGCTTGGATACAGCACTATGTGAACAGCCAGCTTATTTGGCAATGATTGTTTGTGGCTTACCCTCCTTGTGAAGTGTTTCAATGATTGTCTTCTGGACAACTGTCGGATCAGAAGTCTTCCCCATGATTGTGTAGCCTTTTGAACCAAACTGAGAGACCATTTTGAACTGAGAGACCTATTTGTGTTTTGAGTTGATTAGCTGATTGGGATGTCATCATGTTCTATTTTGTTGAGATAGTGAATTGGTGGTTTTTTTGTTAAATGTGAGCCAAAATCATTGCAATTAAAAGAACCAAAGACTTAAACATACGTGAGGCGTCCAAACCGGGTCAGTCTGTGTGCATTGAATTTATTTATACACGAGTTTCACAATTTGAGTTGGAATTACTGAAATAAATGAACTTTTCAAAGACATTCTAATTTATTGAGATGCACATGTATTTAATGCAATTATTCTGCCATTTCTAAGCCAATTACTCCAGTCTTCAAGGTCACATGATCCTTCAGAAATCATTCTGATTATGCTTGGCAGGTTATTTGTGCTGCATAGATAATATTTATTGATTTGAAAAAACAGTTGTGTCTGCGTAATATTTCTGTGGAAAACATGAGTATAAAGCTTTTTAAAACACAAACAAAACAAAAGTACTATCTGATGTCACGAATTTGGGTAGATGAGGCACGCGAAGGGGGTACTCCAAAGGAGCTTTGACTTATCATCCAAGAGTTTAAAAACACTGACAGAACACGGAATAACACCAAAATAGGACATCCAACTCACTTTATAAGCAGGAGGCAAGGGAACGGAGCGGTAAACACAGGCGTTATAAACAATTGAATCGTGGTATTAGGCAGAACTGTAAATAGGTGTAGAACTAAATGCAACAAGGTACTCAGAATAGACGAATCGGGAATCACGGTAAAACTGGTCCAGTTGCATGATGCACAGAAACTAATGGGGGAGTACACTAACCAAAACGTTGACATTACGGTCGCGCGCCTCCACGAAAGTCGGGGTCGAACCTCGCGCCACATAACACCGGCGGTACCGGATCCAGGTCCCATGGTGGAGCGGCAGCTCGGGGGGGCCATGGCGGATCCTCCGTGGCCTTAGCCGGCTCAGCCACGTGTATATGCCTCCCCCAAAACTTTTCTTGGGGAAAACTAGGAATCCTGGGGGGGCGCTCTGGAGGAGCGGGCACTGGAGGGCGCATGGTCGGAGCCGATACTGGAGCGAGCATGAGGGCCGAGAGCAGTCTCTTTCTCCTCAGATTCCTTTTCTGGTTATGGGTGAATAGGGCGGCCGGCGGACTGAGATCAGCGGCGGGCTTGACTGCTGGGCTGCCGGTGGGCTTGACTGAGGAGCGGCTGCGGTTTCTGGGCTGAGGAAAGGTAAGGGTTGTGTAGTCGAGGATGGACGAGGGGAGGCGGCTTTGAGCGTTGATCGGACTGAGGTAACTTGGCTCTCAGGTCTGCGCTGTTTGATGCCCACTTACGAGCTCGAGGAAACCCGGAAAGAGCAGAGGAAACAGATCCATTAGAGCAGTATGTGGAGTTTACCGGCGTGAGGTGAATTAATCATCTCGACCAGGGTGAATTCACATGCTGGATAACTATAGCAAATTGTGTTCTCATCCACCCCCAACCAAAACACGGCACTCAGAAAGGCGTCGGGCCAGCTCACCTGATGGGAGAGCTCGATAAACTCCTCCACATACCTCTCTAAAGGACGGTTATCCTGTCGAAGGTCCCATAGCTGCTCCTCAGCCCAGTTAGTGTCGCTCGGTTCAGTCATCTCATTTTAGGGTCTTGCTTTCCGTCACGATGTGGGTTAGATGAGGCATACAGCGAAGGGGTAATCCAAAGGTGAGTCTTTAATTATCAATCCATGAGTTTAACACTGACGAACACAGGAATAAAACACCACAACATAACTTTAAAGCAAGACAAGGGAACTGAGGAAAACACAGGCTTATAAACACAGGGAACGTGATTAGGCAGAACTGAAATAGGTGGAGAACTAAATCAAAACAGGTGAACAGAATAGACTAATCAGGGAACAACGGAAAACTGGGTCAAGGCAGGATGCACAGAAACGTAGGTGATACACAACCAAAACAGAACATAAATGTGACACCGGAACAGTAGGCTACTATATAAATGATATATGAGAACAGTGACATGCTGTGTGTTCTTAGGTGTCATCTTCCATTATCGCCATACCTCAAGTCGCTATGCCTTCACTTTTGATGAGGCCAAAGATGCATGTGAAGATATTGGAGCTCAGATTGCTTCTCCAGAACAGCTGATGGCTGCGTACCGCAGCGGTTATGAGCAGTGTGACGCTGGCTGGCTTTCAGATCACTCCGTTAGGTGAGTGAACTGACACATCAAATAACCAACTACTGAGAATGTCCTATATATACTTGCAGTAAATGTGATGCAGACCACTTTCTAGGTACTAGCAATTTGTCTATTCACACTTAAAGCAACAAAATCACAGTCTGTCAGAACATATTTGCCATTTAATATTTGGAATGGATTTCTGGATTGGGGGCGGAGCTAAATATTGTCTTGTTGCAGTGCTTAGAATAGGATATAAAAACAAAACCAGTAATTAGATTGGTTAAGCTTAGTTGGTTTTGACTAATAACAAAAAAACATCTATCTTTAGGATTCGTTAAAATGTTTTTATACTATCCCTATGTCTTCTTAGATACCCAATCCAGATGCCACGTGAAGGGTGTTTTGGAGACATGGATGGATTACCAGGTGTTCGAAACTATGGCATGATGGATAATGATGAACTATATGATGTGTATTGCTATGTGGAGAACATTCATGGTAAACCACTCCCATATCATTGCTAATATTATACTCTTGCAATCAATGCTAACTGTGCTCAAAACTATTGATATTGGCAAGCAGTCCATATTCAAAGAATGTACTCTGTTTACGATGACTTGCTTGTGATTGTCAGCAAAAGTTGGTTGTTCATTCATTGATGTAACTGTTTTTAGGAGAGGTTTTTCATGGGTCATCCCCACAGCGCTTCAACTTGTCGGAAGCTAAGACATACTGTGAGCAGCAGAGAGCTCAGCTAGCCACCACTGGCCAACTCTATGCCGCCTGGAATGATGGTCTGAACCACTGCAGTCCTGGTTGGCTTGCTGATGGAAGCGTTCGCTACCCCATTGTGACCCCTCGTGAACGGTGTGGGGGTTCTGAACCTGGTGTCAAGACAGTTTATCATTTTAGCAATCAAACGGGATTCCCCCCACAGACTCGGCATGATGCTTACTGCTTCAGAGGTATTTACAGATATGTTTTAATTTGAGTTTTTCTAAAAGTTCACAAAACTGTCTTAAGATAACTAAGGTTCAAACCAGGGATGCCCAAGGGGGTCTGTGATCAAATTTGAGGGGGGGGGGAAAGCATTTTTGGGGCTGTATGCTAAAGATGTGATAATATTTTTCAAACACTATATAAATGGATTTTTTACATGATATCATTGGAATACTTGGCATTAAAAAGTTTGAAAACTCCTGACCTATACTATCAATCCCATACAATATAGGATAGGGATAGTTAACCCAAAAATGAAAAATCTGTCATTAATTACTCGCCCTCATGTTGTTCCAAAATCTGTAAGACCTTTGTTCATCTTCGGAAAATAAATTAAGATATTTTGATGAAATCCAAGAGGTTTCATTCTGACCCTCCATAGACAGCAGCGGAACTGCCACGTTCAAGGCCCAGAATCGTAGTAAGAACATTGTTAAAAAAGTCCATGTGACATCATGCGTGTGCATTCTTCTGCTTGTAAACAAGGCACATCCGGGGTCTACATCAGAACGCCGACTCCTGCGTCGGCAGCACCACATGCATATGTCATGTTCCTATCATGAATGCTGGCGGAGACTGACACAGAAGAGAAGAAATTGTTGAATAAAGTTTTGTTTTTTGCACACAAAGTATTCTCGTAGCTTCATAAAATTAAGGTTGAACTACTGATGTCACATTAATTATATTTACTAACGATGTCCTTACTACCTTGCTGGGCCTTGAATGTGGTAATTCCGTTGGTCTTACGGGTGTAGAACGTCATGAGTGTAGTTTAGAGTAGTTTATGACAGAATTTTCTTTTTTGGGTGAACTATCCCTTTAACCTTTGATCAATGGTATCTCTAATATTCTTCCTCTGCAGCTAACAGCAACTCTCAAACAGTCTCACCTATAGATCATATGGCAACAGAGCCAGAGGACACCGAGCAGCATATTGTGACTTTAGCAGTTCCTCAAGAGGAATATAGTGTGGATCAGATCACTCAACAGTCAGAAAATGAAGCACAGGGGGCTGTTGAGTCCTTCTCCATTTACAGCACACAGACTACTTCAGAACCAGATGAACACAACCACACCACAAGCCCTCAGTTAGATGAAGATAGCACCTATAGAGACTCCACCACCCCAACCAGCACAGAGAGATATCTTGAGTCCACTGAGGTCACCTGGCAAAAAGTTGAGTCTGTTCCAGAGATTTACATAGATCCAAAACACACTGATTTCACACAAAAAGGAGAACCAGATATAAAAGCTTCAGCAGTTGATGGTGTTAAAAGCAGTAATCATAGACACTACCAACCAATGCCAGATACCAACCTACAGCCGGAAGAGCCCATCAATTTCATCCCACCTGCAGAGGCTCAGCCTGAGACAACAGAGGAACCATCCTCTCAACCGAAGGAGATAGATGGGTCCAAACACTTCCAACCCATGCCTGAAACCAACCTGGAGGATGAGGATAAAGATCATGTGACTAGTGAGATCTCCATGACCACTGAGGATACTACACTGGAATTTGACTCAAGCAATGCCACCACAACTCAGCATGCTTCAGTCCAGTCAAGTCCCTCAACATACCTACCTGAAGGTGCTACAGTAGAAGAAAATGCAGGGAATATCACAGAAACTCCAGAGCCAGATGAAGACTGGTGTCTTTTTACACACACAACTCAGTCCACATCAACAAGCACATCCAGCACTGAAGGTTGGTTGGAGGGTTCCGGTGAGGATTTGACCTTTTCTTTCACACAAAAGGCCGAACATCTGGTCACCTCGCATAATTCAGAGACATATGGAGCATCTACACCTGAGACTATGACAGAGAGCTTCTCATTAACACATCTGAACAATATTAGCCCAAGTAAGTAAAAAGAAACAATATGCTTATACAGTGTATCAGCAAATAATAATTTTGTGAGCTTTTTATTAACCAAAAATGTACCAAAATGCGTTCCATTCAGAACTGAATTGAGAATGCCTTTTAAATTGTTTAATTTTAAAAAGTGGTATTTAAATGAATTGAAATTCAACGAGATATGTATTTGAAAAGTTTTAGGAAACAGCCTTGAACTTTGAAGGTTTATAGGCCTTACAGACAGAGATAATGATTTAAACGATGGTTGAATGGATAGACAGAGAAAAACTAATAATTGTGGGTCACACTTTATTTTAATGCACAATTCTCGCCATTAACAAACCATTAACTATTACTTTTGCCTCAATAAACTCCTAATTTGCTGATTTTTTAATAGTTAGTAAGGTAGTTGTTAAGTTTAGGTATGGGGTAGGATTGGGATGTAGAATAAGGTCATGCAGAATATGTGCTTAATAAGCATTAACAAACAGCCAATATGTTAATAGTAGGCATGCTAATAAGCAACTAGTTAATAGTGAGAATTGGTCCCTATACTAAATGTTACCAAATTATGAGTGAATTGCCATAGATAAACTGTAAATCACCAACTGTTGAGAAAATTCCATATCCTGGTCATTTTTTGCCTTATGAATTACAATTAAATTGTTGTGTTTGATTTGTTCACTTGCAGCTTTTACACCCAGACACCCAGACACTTCTGCAGACCATCACAATGCTGAGGAGACCTCAACTGAGACTCTTCCTGTGTCTCTTGGTGCAGTTGATGATGGCAGTGATTATTCGACCATGAGCATGACACCGAAGGAAACCGAATCTTCTGAAAGTTCTGGCGAACGTGAAGACATCCTGCCAGTCACACTCTTGACCACCCCAACGCCTCACCTGTTGGGCACATCAACCACACATGGGCGTGTACAGGTAGAAATCAATTCTCCACAGGAAATGGAAGGTGTCCTCTCTGAAAGCACAACTCCATCTGGCTTTGGGATTGTGGAAGAAGAATTGGAGAAGGTGGAGCAGGTTGGGCTTGGAGAGGAACCTAATCAACGAATCACCACATCCACTGAGCTTAATAATTCTACTGTAACTTTCAGCATTGATGGCAGTGATGAGGATGAGGATGAGGATGAGTCTTCTGGAGAAAGAGAACCTTCAGGAAACAGGTCTTCAGTTATTAAGCATCCGTACTCAGATGTGGCCACCATCACTCCCTCTAATCTGACAGATATGCAAGACCTTAATGAAACAAATAGTGATAATGATGATAATCAGGCCAGCACTGTGGGATCCATGAAAAGTCTGGAGGTTACATTTCTTCCTCATGGGACCCAAAGTCCCATCTGGCAAACTGTGGTGTCTTCCACAAACCCAGGAGAGTTCAGAGCAGATGTTGAATTCAGTGGGGAAGCGGCACTTACCACAGATGAAATCAAAGGCTTAGATGAATCTGACTCCACCAATGTACCCATCAATGAGAAGACAACGCAAACCCAAAAACCATCCACTACGTCAGCCATCAACGAAGATGATGATGATGACGATAACGATTATGAACTCATGACTAAAGCAAACACAGACAATACGGAAGATGAGAATGATGTCACAACCACACCTGAGTCTTCCACTCTGCCTGCCAGACCCACACAGAGAGTGCTGGTCAGGACAGGCTCCTTCCAGGTGTTAAAAGAAAAAAAAAAAAAAAAAAAAAGACCCCCAAATATTGTAGTATAATAAATTGTCTCCAATTTTACATATATATTGTCTCAATTTCCAGACTGCAAGTTATATTTTAAAAACTGCCTGTCTGTCTGTGCTGTAGTAGTTTTTCGATAATTTACAAGGAGTAAAATGAAGAGAAGTTTTTTTTTAATGTGGGCATTTAGAAAGAAAACAACTTGCCTAAAAGTATTTCAGTGCTATCTAATGATGAATAAACTATAGCTAGTTTTAAAAGTACATGGTCAAGCCCCTTAAACCACTTATTTTATTATTATTTATATACTTTTATAGTATATACTTTAAATGGCCTTTTTTCGGTTTTTGTTTTAATTTGTTTAATTTTTAGTTATTTTACATGTTTTTTTCAGTTTTAGTTTTAGTCATTTTAATTCTTCAGCTTATTTTATTTCAAATAGCTGACAAGGCAACATTTTAAGTTCTAACTAATTTTTTTCATCTAATATTTGTATTTATTTCAGCTTCATTTCACTTGCCAATTCAGATAACATTTTTAAATCATTTTAGTTTTGGTTAATAACAACACTGCCTTAAACATCTAGGAGTGATAGCACCATCTATTGGTTGTTTAAATTTATTGAGCAAACCAGATGTTCTCAGAAGGGGGCGCTGTTTCCCTCCAAACACTGCCAGATACATCTCTTTAAAATACCTGGTAACTTGATAACTGACATGCTGCACCAACTGATTAGCACGTCTATCAAAGAGTACAGTGCAGACAGATAGAGACAGAAAGAATTTATCCAAAGTGTGTAACCCCCATCACAACAAATAGTTGCAGTCGTGCATGAAGGAAGAGTTTTGTTTAGTGGGGCCATGATGACTAGAAACTGATAACAGTACAACTGGAAAGAAAGGGCAACGTATCCGGTGCTGCTACGGCATGTTTTATGTAGAAGATAGAGGTTAACAGAACCAATCCGGGATCAAGATTTAGCCTGTTTTTGATTGAGTTGTGGTCCACAAATTATAAGCCATACTCTTAATGTAAGTGTAACTATTACTGCATAGTTGCACCACCCTGTGTTTGTTGAGTATAGCCATACTTTATTTTAAACCCTTCATTTATGTGCAATATTTTTATAGTCCGCTATAAAAACATGTGAATGGCCTTTTAGATGCATGTCTGGAGAACCCTTGTAAAAATGGAGGCACCTGTGTGGACAGTGGATCAAGTCATAGGTGTCTCTGTCTACCCACTTATGGAGGAGACTTTTGCGAGACAGGTGAGTTACCTGCATATCTCATTATACTTCTACACTATAATAAATACCTTTAATATACTTATATATATATAATCATATATAATATAATATATATATAGATTATATATATATCTATATTGTAGATAACTGTTTCTTCTGGCATTCTTTAATATTTTACATGAAATAACATTATGAAGTAAATTTTAGATCGATGAACTTAATGAAATATTGTAATTAATGTATTTATATATATATATATATATCATATATACTCTAATAATATATATATATTAGATATGTAATATTAACATGTTAATAGATACAATATATATATAATTTGAGCAATTTAACTATAATTTGTCCAATCTCTCCCCACAAAGATCTAGAGCACTGTGAACCAGGCTGGGAAAAGTTCCAAGGGTTTTGTTACAAACATTTTACGAAACGGCAGAAATGGGAGGTGGCAGAGCAGCACTGTCGCATGTGCGGAGGTCACCTGGTCTCTGTTATGTCACCTGAGGAACAGGCGTTTATCAATGGTACGTCTGAACAACTGCTTGTAGAGTTGGCCCTTTTCTGTTGATCTAATTTTGACTTCTTATCGTATGTTAAAAATGTTAACTTGATGGAACCTGATTTGAACCTGATGGAATGTGTCAAGGTGTCATAAGACAGGCTGTCAGTCTTTGCAAGTGGCTTTTATTTTTCAGAAACTCAGTAGGTGGCACAAAAGTGAGTGTCTTGATGAGTGAATTATCATTTGTTCAACCAATTCTTTTGATTCACTCAGGAACAAACCAGTCTTTATTCTTTATATGAGTCATTGAATTATTTACTCAACCGATTTATCCACCTTATTTTTCAACCTGGAAGTAAGCCATTTTCTGTGAATGTGTGAGACTTAGCTGCTGTAGGGAAACAACGAGAAGAATAACAAACTGCAGTAAACAGTAAAACTGTTTGCACTACAAACCAGTGTGTTCATAATTAAGATAATACATTAAAATAATGAGGTAAGACACATCAGTTTGCCATATCAAGCAGCAAAACGAGTTATTTTGTACAGTTAAAAATAGCAGGAAGCGAATGACACCGGAAGCCAGACATGGCTGCGCCCGCTCTTATGGGGAAAATAAGGTTGATAAAAAACACTGATTTATTCAGGAAAAAACTCCCATTATGGTATGTTTACTCGGAGAAGTGAACCTTTGGAATTGTTTTCATTGGTGAAGAGCAAAAATTGACGAACTAAAATGCCAATAATTGCTCTAAATTGTAAGTTAGCCTACTCAATACTAACTTCCTGTTTTTCAAGTTGTTTCTCAGAAAAGCAGTACTCTTGCTCGAGTGATATTGCTTCAACTAAGAGGTGTGCCACACTACTGAAGCATTTTAGCTTACAGTACATAAAGGAATTCATAAAGGACCAGGTTTGTTGACATAACATTGAGAGGCCCTGCATTTTGTTCTGCATTTCTATACAATCATCAAACCGTTGAAGGGCTTTGAACGTGTCACCTTATTCATGCGAGTGAATGAGGGTTGTGTTAAAAGGTCCTGTGCATGTTTGTCATATATGATGCATCTGGGTGTTAAACTGGAACTGGAGTCTATGTTGTGTCTTACTGACAGTGTATGCTGGCTCTTTGGCATTTTTGTGTTTTTCTTAGATAAATACAGGGAGTATCAGTGGACGGGTCTCAATGACAAGACCATTGAGGGAGATTTCCGCTGGTCAGATGGGAACCCTCTGGTGAGTCTACTGATCTGGCTTTCTGTAAAAAACATGACAAAACATCAAGTGTTTCTTCAAGGGTTTTGCAAACTAGAACTGCATGGGGTTCTTGACTTGATGAAAAACTTGATTATTCCAAACTTTTGACCTGTCTCTCTGTATCAGTTGTATGAGAACTGGTATCGTGGACAACCAGATAGCTACTTCCTGTCAGGAGAGGATTGTGTTGTCATGGTGTGGTACGATGATGGGCGTTGGAGTGATATCCCTTGTAACTACCAGCTGTCCTACACGTGCAAGAAGGGCATTGGTGAGTACATCACATTCTGTGGTGGCGCCAGGGCCCAGGAAGAGCAAAAGTTCATCATGGTTTGTTTTTCTTTAGCAGCATTCTGTGGCCAGCCCCCTCTCGTACTGCACGCTAAAATGTTTGGACGTCGTCAACTAAAGTACAGGGCCAATTCACAGGTGCGCTACTACTGTGAGCCAAGCTTCATCCAGAGACAAAACCCTGTTATCACATGTCAGAGCAATGGACAGTGGGAGGAACCTATGATCACTTGTTCACCAGGTGAAAATAGTTTTTTGTTGATTATATTATATTATTATGCCATTGAATCCAAATAGCTTACAGTGTTCATTTCATGTATTTTGCTCACAGTGGGATCAGCATACTCAAATGGAGAACCGGTAACATGGCCCACAGGTCAGAACAAGGAAATAATCATAGAAGAGACAACAACAAAAACAACAACACCTGAATATGTGGACATAAAATGGATCTTTTAAAACAAGCGCACGGCATTCTTTCACTCTCCTGTTTATCATGTCATACCTTCTTTATCCTCCTTAAAAATTTCCATCGATCAGCTCTACAAAGTTCTTTATATAACAGAAATGTTATATAAAAAAATGGTCTCACTTAACTTTTTTAAAATGGTACTTCCAATTGGATAACGGTTTAAATACACCAAACATTAATAACAGGTTACTTAAATTAGACTAAAAGGTTATTAATGTTTGTTTTCCTCACTCAGCTCTTTTATTTGACGTTTTTCTCTCTGTAGACCTTGTTGACACTGAATTACATTTTGTAATTCTAAGATACCGTAAAAGCACACTTGATAAAATGCAACTTCCAAACAAAGCTTGTAACCGTTTGGACCAGACACCTGTTTTTTTTTTTCTTTTTATAAATTATGAGATAAACCTATGAACAATTGCACTCTAACATCAGCTGGTCTGAATCATTTTGTTTTACATTGTTGCCCTGTAGTGACTAATTGTGTCCTCATCAGCAGTAGTTATCCATTCTTAAACATTCAGTGTCCTGTGTTTTTCCTCATTTAGAGATGCCAACCAGACTCAACTTGAGATCAAGAACTCTTAGGCTAACAATGACACAACTTTGTCATAAACTAACAGGAATTCCTTAATAAACAAAACAGCAATATTCTAGTGCTTGTTGTTGGCTTTAAAGTACTCTGGGAAAAAAAGTTTAAAAAAAATCTGCAACCTTTGTAAACTCAATCAAGTCAGTTGAGGCATATCAACCCATCCTTTGTGTTGATGTTGGGTCAGCAAAGCTTTATGAAGTAGGGAAGATTCCTTATGCACTCCACAAATGTTTGTGATTTCTAGACCCACGTTGAGTCTTTTTATGGAAAGACAGTTGGTCATTCTGTGACTTGGTGCTCAGTTTTTCAGGTCTGTATTGTACTCTGGAGGATGGCCATTTTCAGTAGACTACTATCAAGTCTCATTTGATTCAGTGATGCATCACTAACAAAACCATATTTTAGTTTTCGATGGCCTGAAACCAGGGCGTATTTTATCACTCTAGAAACATGAAATGAATTACATTCCAAGCAATCAGAGCAATCACAATAAAAAAAGTTATCACAATAAGAAATTTTTATGAATTTTCTTGCATATGTGAATATGTGTGTCTCACAATATGTGTGTATAAGTGTTATTAAGAATTAGTTTAACAAATCTGTGGTTAATATTCTAACTAGCATTACTAGTAGTGCGCCTGTGATTTGTGAGGCACTTTGAAAAGAACATTTTATGGGAATTTGTCTTGTAAGTTGATTACAGTTTTCTGTAGTTTTGAAACACTGCGCTGGGTATGTATATAACTTATAGATATATATATATATATATATAATATATATATATATATCTTACTTATACTGCAAGTGACACTTTAGGATTGTCACCAAAAGAATTTATGTAAATACAGATTTCATATTTTCATTGGTAATTTTATTCACTCATTTTACAATCTTAATATTTTTTTCATCAACGGTGTTAAAATAAATAAATAAAAATCCATATAAGGCACCATGCAGCATATGGTGCTAAACAATGTAACATTTAAGATAAATGTGATCACTTTGGACAAATTTATGGAAAAAAAGCAGCCTTAAGTTCACCTCTCTTTTTAAAAAATAAAGCTCATGTCATGGGAAATCTACATAGGCATGTTGTTACAAATACAGTGACTGAATAATTGTTAGACTTGGTTTAGGCTACATATTGTTCTTGTTGATATACAGTCAAAGCTATTGAGTTAGCATTTCAAGCTAGCAGCTATTCAAGCAGGAGTAAAGCCTTTGTGTCAATCCACATTTGATTGGTGTTTTCCCAGAAGGACCCAACATGTTCTGCTTTAAAACAGGCTTAGTAAATGAACTGATATATAACCCAGACAGATGTGAATGCTAACTGTATAGCTCATACATTCCCTTTCTTGTAGCTCTACTCTACAGGGAGCCTCTAGTGGTGCGGATACGTTCTGCGCCTCTTTAGGGACTTCACCTCTAGGCCAGTGTGCCATGTAAGTGCAAATTTACCAGGCAGCAAAACATGGAGCAGTTACCTGTAGCAATAAGCCCCATAAAGCCACAAACTTTTGCTGGGATACCCAAAGCTATGAACCCCCGGTTCTGCAATCCCTCCACAGCGCTCCCTCGGGTGGATGATGGGGAATCGTACACTGCCATCCTGCAGCCAGCCTCCATCACAGTGTTCAAGCTGCTGAAACTTCCAAGATGAGTAGATCTGACCAACCTTCGCTAGACTGGCACCATCCCGTCTGCAGACACGCTCAGCCTCGGCAAAATTTAAAGGCCCCGCAATGAAGAACACAGAGCCTGGAAAAGCAAAAAAGTGAAGTATTTCTAAGTGCAGCATAGAAATAATAACTATGTATAATAATTATGTTTAGTGAACAACTGTGATCTGCATAACAAACTGCACTGTTTTCTGGGTGGAATTCCTGTATCTCTGTTATTGACATTCAATTCTCCAGTCTCATCTCCATATTCAACAGTTTCATGTAGGCATAATGGGAGCTCAAATGTCACTCTACTCTTTGTCTTTCCTAAATACAAAAACAACAGAGCTGATTGGGTGTGTCACTTCTAGTCTATTGGGGGAACAAACAGTGACTGTGTTTCTACTGGCCTTTTGTTTTAAACAGAAACAGTTTAGTAGGGAAGATGCCTCCTAACAATCTCTGTATCAGTTTACCTATATACCATTGTAACAATTATTGTTTAAGGAAAGGCTCACTATGGATCTAGACACACGGACGTTTGGGAAGACGATAATATACACTACTATTCAAAAGTTTGAGGTTTTATCTATTTATTTTTTAAAGTAGTCTCCTATGATCAACATGGCTGCATTTATTTGATCAAAAATACAAAACAGTACATTGTTAATATATTGCATTTTAAAATAACTATTTTCTATTTTAACATATTTTGCTGAATTTTCAGCATCGTTACTCCAGTCTTCAGTGTCACAAATCCTTCCAAAGCATTTGGTCTCAAAACCGTTTTTTATTTATTCCAGTTGTGCTGCTTAATATTTTAGTGGGGCTCGTGATCTTTTTTAACATTATAAATGTCTTTACAGTCATGTTTGATCAATTTAATGCATCCCTGCTAAACAAAAAAAAAATTCTAAAAGAAAAAAAAACCTTACTAACCCTAAACTTCAGAATAGTATTTTATAAACAATTTAACATACAGAATGTGGGAAAATCTCTGTCCTAACATTACTAACAGTTTTTGTAATATGTGTGAAATATATGTATATATATTTTTTTTGTCATAATCTGAATATTGATATTGATATTGCTCAAAGGTTTATGTTAAAGTAAACAATCTAGGTGTGTAAATATTATTATTACCCCTGTAAAGCTGCTTGTAAGTGGCAAGTGTTGCATCCTGTTTAGCACAAGCTTCTTTAGCATCAAAGAATGTAAATCTGTAATGACCATGGTGGCTCTGATAAGGAAATACAACACCTGAAATACATGGCCAATTATAATTAATATATTAAAATGTATATATTTAATATACGTAAAATACTGTCAGCCTGTCCTACCTTCAATCCTCAGAGTAATAACGACACTTTCATCCTCAATTCCGTTGATCAGTTCACAGCGGTAGCTGCCGTCATCTTCCAGCTCCAGGTCAATAAGACGCAGGGAAACATCCAGGTTATGTGCACGCAGGAGAGACGCCCGGGGCCCGACTGAGCCATACTGCTTATCCACGTGTCCGTTTGTTATAAGCACTATGTTTTCCACTCCTTGACTAGGGGGTTCGATTTTGGTCCACTTTACTCTGTAGTGCGATGGTTTGAATCTCATCACACAGGGCAAAACAACTGTGTGTCCACGGCGAGCAATGACCTCAGCATATACCAGAGGTTCCAAGCGTCTTTTCCGTTGCTCTTTTGGGTTCCGTTGGTCTAGAAAAGAAGGTTCTGTAAAAAGCGTTGTGTCAAAGTTTAATATATGTTGTTTCAAATAGTCTTGTAATGCGTTTGCGACATCATGTGATACTGTAATTGGGGTAAGCACAAAGTCTCTCTTATCACTAAAGTTTTTAAATTGAATATGGTACCTTGTTGTGGCGTTGTGGTGGTGGATGTTGTGCATGGAGTGGGTCCAGAGAGAGAAATCGGTGGCTGACACGGTGGCACGAATTGGTCTGTGATCGGGTGTGGTTAGATCGCAGATAGAGATATCATGGGGTTGAGGTTTCACGTCATTTCGCCAAACATTCATAAATATGGTAGTGTTATGGATGTTTTGAGTGAGTTGTTGATGTGTGATTGCGCAACAGAAAGCGGTAGCAAAGGAGAACGTCAAAATTCTGCACCTTACTTGTCTTTCAGCACTGTCCTTATCTGTTTAATAAGGGCTATCTAGTGACAAGGCCCATGGCATTGTAAGTCGTGCTGGTCCTGCTGCTTCGTTGCCTATGTTATGAAAACGCACGGAGTGCAGTGGGTTGCGCTTGGTTGAGGACGTGTTCTCGGGTTTTCTTGGCTTCTTCCTTGGTTATAGTGGGTAGTTGGGGGATGGAGGCCACATCGGTGACGGCGTGCAGGGGGTGGTCTGGCCAAGCGACGCGGTCTGCACCAACGAACCAGGTAGCACTGGGTGGAAGGGTGTTTTTGTTGTGGGGTGTGTCGGGTTCAGGTGTTGAATCTATAATTGGCGGTGGTTGGAGAGAAGTGTGGGTGGAGTGGGGATATATTGTAGTCGGTACGTTCATGGGGTGTTATGGGTTTCGTACGTGGAAACATGATAGATAAATATGGGGTATTTTGTAGACGGGTTGGGGTATCTCGATGTCTAGCGGTTTCGGGCGGTGTGCTTTGTTCTTTTCAAACCACAACGGGAGCACCCCCACGGGGGAACCGCCAGACACTAAGAACAAGAAAAAGAAAACAACAGCTACACATGGGGGCGCGAAGGGGCCGGGCAGACAGAAAAACCCAGGGGACGGCAGGCAGGGCAGCACTAGAACAGAGCCACACGAAGCGTGAGATGAAAAGGGGCCAAATACGGGGGGGGGGGGCGCAAGGTGAACAAGAGTGGGGGGAATAGGGTGTTTGAAAGGTGTTACAAGCTAAATAACTGTTTTATATTTTATTTTAATATATGTTGGCGTTTTTATAAAATATATGATTCAGAATAGACAGTAGGTAGTGGTGACACAGAAATTAGATATTTTTTTTACATTTTATTTAATAGTTTTAATGAATTAAGAACAAAGAAAGTGACTTACCTAAGTAAGTATCACTGAGACACTGTTATAGTTTTTATAAATAATTTTTCATTTTAATTAAAGTTTTTGTAATTTTGTTGTGTGTTTTTTCATTCATTTTATTTTAGTGTCCTTATTTTAGTAAATCTATTTAAACTAAACGAAAATGTGAAATGTTTTTTTTGTTTCCAAGTAAATAAATAATGCTAGAATAAGTTTAAGATTTTGCATATTTTATTTGAGTTAACATTTATTTTATTTCAAGTAACAAATGTTTATTATTTTAGTTTTAGTTAACCATAACAACCCTGTTTCCTACTAGGCACTGCATGGTTATTTTAAGAGGTCATATATTTACTGAAATCTGACTAGACTGCTCAGATTGTGCTGTCATAATTGTTTGCATGACCAGTCAGTTTTAGCCATAGCTGACCAGGCCAGAACAGAAAGAGGAAGTGGAATGGGCCATAGTTTGGGCTCTCTTTCAATCCGTCTCTCTCTAACCTGCGAGCACAATGACAGCTTTGTCACTAAACTCCCCAGCACTGACCCACAGGCAGCAGTGAGCATGAAAACACGAAAAGGAAACAAGCAGTTGGAGGAGAAGCGCTATAATGGGATTCAAGAATTGTCAGTGTACTTTGTATCGTGCTGCTCCATCAATGGCTCCTTTTGTCATCCTCCACCGTTTGTGCTTGAAAAGGCATGTCTAGATGACCTTTGTCTCGCTCTGTCTATATCCGTCTCCTTCACTCACTCCCATAGTCTTATACATTAGTTCTAAACTTCAAATCCTCTCAAATGATTTTTATTTATTAATTTAAGAAAGATTTAGGGAATGCAGCATGCATAGTTGATCAGTGATGGCCCTCTCTCACCCCTAAACTGCACGTGCACATACACACATACCCAGGCTCAGTCTTTAAGCTCATGTTAACCCAGCCCCTGGGAAAGTGGGGTTTGAGTCAAGGTTGTGTAGGTCTAATGAAGCATGCGCTCTCAGTTACAAGAGACAGTGGTTGATGGATGATAGACTCGCCCCAGAGGATAACCGCTTGCCTAACTCTGATGTCAAGCCCAGGCTTGCTATTTTCTTGTGACTCAGCCCCCCCACTTCCACCTTCATATTTCATTTTGCTTTGGGTCCTATATATCTTTTGAACCATCTAACAAGTTCTAGCTGTATTATATTGCTGTGTTCATGGAAATCTGATTTTTTTTTTTTAAAGGTTTACTTTTGGCGTTTTATTGCTTTTATTTAGATAGGACAGTAGGTCGACAGGAAGCAAAGTGGGTGAGAGAGAGGGGGGTGGGATCGGGAAAGATCTCTCTAACTTGGGACGCCCGAACTTGGGACTCTAACTTGGGACGCCCGAAGCGCAAAGGCGCTACATGTCGGCGCGCTGCCCTCGAAGCCATCGGCGCCAACAGAAATCTGATTATTTGAAAGAATAGTTCCCATATACACTATACAGTTTTTAGGTATGGGGTAGAATATGGTCATGCAGAGTATGGGCTGTATTAGCACTAATAAACAGCCAATATGTTAATAATAGGCATGCTAATAAGCAACTAGTTAATAGTGAGAATTGGTCCCTATACTAAAGTGTTACCAAAAAAATCTATTCCAAATAAACAGTATTCTTTTGATGTTTTGAAGTCCATCAAAGAATCCTGAAAAGAAAAGATATATCACAGTTTCCACAAAAAAGGATAATTAAATAAAAATATTACTTACACTGTTATGTATTTTTGATAAAATAAATGTAGTCTTAGTGAAAATAAGAGGCTTCTTTTAAAAACATTAAGACATTTTACCAACCCAAACGTTTAAATGGTAGTGTAGCTATAGACTACTTTTATGGTGTTTTTTGTGTGTTCCACTGAGGTTTCATGCCATTATCAACACCATACCTGATGAGATATGTGTATGTGGGTCTGTTTTAACCAAACACGTTACTTCTCTCTCTATGTATAGACAGAAGCAGGTTAGTCAGGCTTTTTAAGTGAACATGAAGTGTGACAATGTGTACAGTGCAAACCAGGTTCAGTCTAGTTGGAGTCAGACTAAAGTCAAACATTACAGATTTAATAATGTGATAGAAAAGCTCAGGTGTCCAGTGTGACCTACTGTCATTTGTCATTTGATGTCATTTGTATTCAGGAGCTAAATGCTGAGTTTTAAGAGCTAATAGGAGTTATAATATTATTGTATATATTTATTCTCTTTCATGCTACAAAAAATGCCACATTACAGTAAGATCATTTGGTGTCAAAAAGCAATGTAAAATTCAGAGACATCTGCAAGAAAACTGGTTTTCTATCATGTATTTTAGTTGTTTGTATGCATTTTCCCATTATATTAATTATTAAACCTTTATTTTACTGTATTTACTCACTGAATCCTTTTTGTATTGTCTTCAGCTATGAGAATTGTATTTTGTTCCCTTTTATCCACTTGAATGGTTGAAACCCAATTGTGGAGCACTTTCTTTGAGTTACAGCAGTTGACGACTCCTGACAGGAACATCTCTGGGCAGTTTTACACCCCTTTTATCAGCAGGAATTCTATTCTTTGCTATAGCGTCCCTGACGGGCTGACTGATAAGACTGGCTATCTTCACACATTCCTCTATGAATAACCATTTCATTCTCTTTTCGGTCATATGTTCATTGTCGGCCACAAGTTTGAGATTCTTATAGCAGATTGCCACTGACTTCAGATCAGATAAAGTTCTGGAGAGGGACTGTGTCATTCACTCACATGCAAAGTCTACAGTGTAAGAACACACCTGTTCTTTCATATATTAAAACACACCTGTTTTACCAGCACAAAATGTTCTGCATCACTGATTTATATAGCTCTGAACACACTGGACTAATTAATTTATGTCTGCATGTGCATTTACATATGCAAGCGCATGATATAATTAATCAAAATAAATCTACAAGAAATAATAAAATATAATGAAGTCAAAAAATAAAAAATGATAATGAATTAAATGCAAACATATATTTATAAATATTAATAAAACTTAATATCTTGTTGAATTGTTTTAAGAAGCCGCGTCACAGCACTCAAAATGCTAGCGGAACATGCATATTCTTTTACATTTTAGTAGGCCTACCGACTGATCCAACATCGGTACTTTTGACATTGCTATATATATATATTAGATATATATATATAATATATATATCTATATAGATATATCTATATATATATATATAACGTGTGAGATATTGTATGCCACCAATTCCAAGAAAAAACTGTGAGGGTCATGAACTGCCTTTGTTTTTTATTTTGTACTCTGAGGTCCACTTATAATGCTATCAAGATTTCTACATCAAAAACATCATAATTCAGAAGTAATAGACTATTTTCTGTCCTGTTTTTAACCCCCCCTCATCAGAACGCTCTGTTTGAAAGTGGCAAATTGTAGACTCCGGACGTAAAGTCCACTGCTATGATTGGCTAACAGTTGTGTATGTTTGACAGTATCCATCTTCCTAGATGGATGATGCTGTGATTTAGGTTAAAAACGCATACATACTCAGTACTTATCAAACGATCTGTAATAACAGACAAAGCAATAGTAATGGCGTAATGAAAACAGTTACACTTGTGTGGTGCGACATCGTTTCCAATATAGTCAGCACAGCATGGTCTTTTAGTTTCAATTTTTCTAAACATTTTGCGTCGAATTGTGCCTTGTTTGTAAACAAACCCATGAACAAAAGTGAAAAAAGAACCAAGTTCTTACTGACATGGTCTGGCACTTCTTTAAAAATAAGTTAATCAAATAAAGCTTATCGTTTGGTTTCTGCGTAGACCTGCGTTTGTCGCTCTTGTCATTTTCCTACTATGTGTGTGAATCGGTGGGCGGGGCTAAACAGGCAGTGATGTAGAAGCAGGCGTTGATGTTCTTCTGTGGAGGCGGTGCTAAGTCATACTATTATGCCATAAATTGGCACATTCCAAAACTTGTCATTTTGGCAGATTGTCTTCAGTATATGCTGTTTTTAGACCAATGAGAACATTTTGAGTTCTGAAACTCACCTACATATCAAAACATCAAGGGAATTTTGATTTCTCAGTTCATGAGCCCTTTAATCTATGTAAATTATCTTTCAGTATCTGTTTAGAAATTGGTTGATGGTTTTGTGCATTTTTGGTAACACTTTAAATAAGGTTTAATTTGTCAGCATTAGTTAATTAGTTATGAATAATACTTATGTAGCATTTATTAATCTTAATTCACCATTACTATATTATTTTATTCATGCTGTGTTTTGAGGTTTCTCTACAGCACTAAAATAGCACCTGCAGTGCTTTGGCTCACATGTAAAACTAACGAATCAGCCAAACAAATGAAAATAAGTAAGCATAATTTCATAAATTTCAATATATGATTACAGTGTTGCAATTATCATTATGCTGTAAATTCTTTTTTATCCCCTCTATCCCAGGAATCAAACCTCTGTCTTTAAAATTGCTGATGGTTGACATTTTTGCAGAGAGATTTTGGGCACATGTTTCCATGTGGCAGTCGCACATCTATGGACATCTCTTTCAGTCTGGCTCACACATGAATGGAATCTCACTCACACACATCACAGCGCTCATCTATACTGTATCTCCCTGAAGCGATCCTCATTCAGACGGCCTGCAGAATGCACATGACCAGGTCACGACTGAGCAACTGTGTGAAAAAAGAGAACAGAGGTTCAAAAGTACTGTGTTATAGAGAAACGCTACTGATTTTATATTATTTAATGCACAATAAGCACTCTCTCTTTTTCTCCCTTTCTGCTATATCCAGTGTCTGTTGATTCCTATATTTGAAGCTAAGTGTCTGTTATGTAACGGCAGGTCTTGTCATGTTCTTATCTTGTGGGATCTTGGCTGGCATCTCCTGAAGCTGCTTCTGTTACCTATATGATCCTCAGCCCCCACCCCATGTTTTGATTGTGTTATCTCACAAAGATGAAGTAGAAAGATTAAGTGACACAAACTCACACTTCACAGCAATCTATTGCATGCATGGCATGCTTGTGGCGGTTTTTGGCAGGAACTTGTTTGAAGGGTGTCAGGGGTCTTATGCAAGGTTTGATTGTGCATTTTAAATTGATATTTATGTAAAGTGGAAATCTTACATTTGGTTATACTGTACAAAACTAATTTTAAAAAAATAATAATTTACTGAAATAAATTTGTGAGTCAAATGATGGTACCCTTCAGTAAAGAGGTGTGTTAAGATTGAAAGAAATCTTAGGTTTTTAAGCTTCACTGTTGTTTGGAATGACTGAGATGTTCAGTATCTTTCCTGGACACACAGCTGATCACAGATCACGCAAAGCTTTTCAGTTGCAACGTCAGACCTTTTTCACACTGTGATGATGTGTTTCCACAGTTATGTAAATCTACTACATTTAGTCATTTAGCAGACGCTTTTATCCAAAGCGACTTACAAATTAAAATAAATAATGAATAAATCTAGCATGGAATCCTATTTTTTATACAGATGTAAATTTTTGTATTAAAATAATGTAGGCCTACATTTATAACACTAGGCTACTTGTGTGTTTTTTACCTTACAGAAAGCTGGTTATTTGTTTATTAATTAATTCTTTCATTCATTCCATATTTTGGAAAGTCAAAGCTTCCGCTTCTGTGAACCGCTTAAATGTGAAAAGAGTCCATTGAAATGCACAATTCCCATTAAGACATGATTGATGATTGATTTTTTAAATCGCAAGTTAAAATGTCACGCTATTAGGTGTCCCGCTTACACTTTGTGTAACACCTATTGCTTTTTTTGTTTTTTTTGGGAAACAACATTAGCCTACTCATTGAACCTTTAGCACCACTAAGCAAAAAGTGCAGATAAAAAAAATAATAAATACATTTAAAAAGATTTATACCGGAAAAACGTCTTATTCTAATTTTTTTTATTAAAAAAAATAAGGGATTAAAAAAAAGTAATATTGATTTCACTCATATTTATATTTCTGAGTAGCTTTTCGCGGGTGTCAGTGGCGCGCCCCTCCCCCACCGACACGCAGGTACTGGCGCGAGCCCATTTTGAAGAAAGCTAACGTCTCCTTCCTGTCCAGTCAGGTATGTAATGTGTAAAACCACTGTTATATAATCCATACCATATTGTAATCGTGTAGGGATTGTACATAAAACGTGTATTGCAAAGAAGTTTAGAAACGCCGAGTTTTAAAGTTGAAAATCATTGTAATCTATTAACCCATCCTAATTAGTAACGTTATATTACTGAATGTAACCAGAATGGAGTCTACTCCTTTTATATATTTATTTGAGGTATATTTTGTATTTCAGATTTATATGGTTAGCATCTTGATGTTTGTTAAGAATTGTTGCATATTGGTTAATGTCTAATTACTGTAAGTTAGGGCTAACCGTTGTGGAGGTTGGGACAGATAAGTTAACATTAACATTAGTGGTTTTGCGAGGGAACTTTCAGACGAATTCAAATCTCAGGAGGGGTTTTCGTAACGTGATTAATCACTTTTCCAGCTGCCTTGATAACACAATTATAATCCCCATTCATTTTCTAACGTTACATAAGTATTAAAAAAACCAAACTCATATATAGACTGAAAAACCATGAGCGCGAACAATTAGGCCAGAGATGAAACATTGCAAAATACATTTGAATCAAAAGATATATGAAAATCGTAAAAAAAAAAAAAGACAAAGGTGAGAAAATGAATGGGATTTTTACTTACAAAACCCTTCTTTATTGCTTCTGTTGTAGATTTTCTACTGAAATTAGTTCAGAAAAAAATCTGGGGACACATTTCTATAATAAGGTCTATTCGTTTAATCATTTATATATGTGTAATAAAGCAGCAGACAACAGTACTGCTTTGTGTGTTTCTAATAAATGGAATTTTATCATGTTTATGGTGTGGACGGTAATACAGTTATTGTTCTTACTGTGAACCGTTACAGTGAAGTCTGATACTCTAATGTCCACTTAATATAGGCCGATGCAGTGAAAAATTTAATTATGAAAGTAATTATGCAGACCCATCCTTCCTGACCAATTAGAGATAACTTCCACATTGCTGAACTCTCAGCTTGTTTTCGGTTATATAAATATTTTTATGGTTGACCAGAAGCACAGTTTGAATGTTAATTGTTTGATTGTTAGATGTCTGGTATAGTTACCAGCATGAGGAACAGGACACCTATCTGTCGAAATTAGATTTTCATACTGGTACATAATAATTTACATCATCATTTTATTGTGTGAATAGAGATGTAAAAGACACATTTATTTATATGTGTAACTTGACCTCATATATACGGTGCCTGTGACAGAATCACATGTCCAGGACCTCCATAGCATAAAAAGAGTGTGCAAACATTTTATCAGTTGAAGACTGATTTAAAAGAGACAAGGTGAAATGACTTGTCATGCTCTGGTAACAGTCCTGTCCTTAACCTCAGGCTGCTCTCTGACTCAAAGAGGGACAGTTAGGCTTCTTGTTTGTTTACTGTCAATATAACACATTTGTTGATGTTTCTAAACACTTTTACGAGGTAACTCACTCCCAGTTAATACATAATGTAATGGGTTGCAGATATGACTTCTGTAATTTTCTAAACGAGATAATTATAGATACTTCCTATCAATAGCTGTAAAATACGATCTGCTGTGATGCCAACACAATCATTTTGTTTGCTTCCTTAATGATTACTGGCAAGACTATTCATCATTGCATAAACCAATGTTATTTTGTCCCTTGTCGGAAAGAGAACACCTTGGCATTCCTTCACACGAGGTTAGCCTATATAAAGTATACATTCAGCATCTGAATGGCATTTAGCGGTTCACTGGTTATAGTTTAATTTAACTGTTTTGCCTCGTATGATATCAGATGATGAATGGATGTGTGTACCAGAGCCTGTAGCTGCATGCAAAGGAATCCCAAAGTACGGGATCTCAAGATCTTTCAAAAGACCCCACTGGGCAGTAGCTTTGTAGATGATGAAGAGAATCTCTTGGAAGTGGCGTTATCTTGTACAGATTTAGCTACAGGCCTTTACCACCGAGTTCACCTCTTTGAGCACCTAATAATTGTTCAGTTTTGTCATTGGCACTCAAAGCAGTGACATTTGACTTTAGTGGGAGTGCAGGTTTGACTTGATTTTTCCTGCACCATGAATTTCCCTCTGGTGTACAATGTGCTGCATGGTTCACGCCGAGAATGTCTTGTCTTGTTAAAACTTCTGTTCATGAGAGCTTCACTGCTCCTTTCAATGTTATTTTTTTCTCACTCTCCTTTCAAAAGCACTTCAGACAGGAGAGTGTGTACTTATCATATTAGCCTATTATTTCCTACAGACATATATGTTTCCTTTTCATACTTACACATCCAAATCACTTTTTCTGAGCTTGAAACATTGGAGCCTGAAAGACAAAAGTGAGATTTGAGAAAGGACTTGTACACACAGATGTTTGTGAACCCAGTGCTCTTCAGCTACTCATAGATAAAAGCAGAGGTGAAAGAGATCAAAGGTCATGCACTGTTGACCCGGAAGAATCAAAGTGACACTTGATGGGTTTAGCTTTCGGGTCAGTCCAGAAAGCTGTGCCTAAATAGTTTTTAGTTATTTTCCGCAAGGCTGTTTTAACATTTTGTCAGCTTGTTTAAGGCCACATGAAATCAAAATTGACCCTATTTTCTTTATCAGCACACATTACTAGAATCTGTTTATCTGCAAAATGTTTGACTTTATAACTCATTCACACAGAATTTTTAAAATTTACACTTAAAAGTAATTGTTGTTTTGTTTTCAGCTTATTTCCAATAGAGTGTCAGAATTACGTCTCATCCTTTATCATCTCAGAACACAGCGTGCCAAGGATGGGATTAACACTCTTTTTGATGCTTTTCTTTTAAGTTGCCCTTGTCTGCCAGAGAGCCGAAGGCCTTTAATCCCTTTATCAATGCGTGTGGTATAAATTTGGGTATAAACATACCGATAGAAAATGATTCCTGTGAATTTAGAAACAGTTTAAACCAGCCAGTGGGATGTTTGCTGGATTCGACAAAGTCACTGATTTGATAAATTTTCTTGTGTTACTCCTGCCTACACATGTGTTTTTTTTTACTAATCTTTTGCACTATTAAATATATATAGACCCTACCATTCAAAAAGCCTTCGCGGTCAGTAAAACTATTGTTTATACTTTTATTAAGGTAGGATGTTTTAAATTGTGACAGAAATGTGTTGCAGTAAAGTCTTTTACATTGTTACAGAAAGTTAACATAAATGCTGTTCTTTTGAACTTTCTATTAAATTTGTATTCTTTTTTTTCGCAGCATCCCCAAAAATATTAAGCAGAACAACTTTTCAATATTCAGAACAATAAGACATGTTCCCTGAGCACTAAGTCAGACTATTAGAATAATTTCTTAAGGATCATGTGATTCATAACAGGAATAAATTACATTTTAAAAAATATATTAAAATAGAAAAAAAGTAATTTAGCTAATAATATTTCACAATATTACTGTTTGTACATTATATATTGTATACACTATTATACATTATTTACAAATTCTTACTAATCCAAACTTTTGTGTGTGAGTAGATAGATATGACAGTGGAATTGTAAAGCTGTTTTTCATTGTATATATGAGGCAAACAGTTCAGGTCATTGTGTCACTTGCCGTTTCACCTGTCATAAAGACAGATACTATTCATCAATCAGTACCAGGGCTCTACACTTACTTCTCTTTTTAGGAGCGCTTGTGCTCCTAATTTAAAAAATTTAGGAGCATGGTCCAAAATTTAGGAGCACCTTCTAATCAGTAATCAAAAATTCTGATAAAAAATTTACCTTCCCATTACGAGGTGATAGTTGACTCAAAGTGATTTATAAGGAATTTTGTTTTTACCTTTGTAATGGCATTTATCTAACTTTATTAAAATCATGTCATCTTTTATGTCAAACTAAAAAATATATATTTATAAGCTTTTTAATATTTCTAATTAAAACAACAGAATAAAAACAAGTAGAATAAGAATAAGTTACCAATCAAATGAAAATAGGTATTTAAGAAATACATTTGTACTAGAGAGATGGCACGAAAACAACAAGGGCTTGTATGGTATTTGCAGACGTGTAATGAGGCTTTCAGACGGGGCGACCATGAGTGCAATTAAATTCAGTGTTGCTGGTTATAGTTTTAAAAAAATTTTGAATATAGAAATATTGACTGATTTAAATAACCGAAAAGATACTGCTAAAAATGAAACTAAAATCCACAGGTGGCGATGCATAATCACTGATTTTATCACTGAATCATTCATTTAATTGATTCGTTCGAACGGCTGATTCATTCAGGAACGCAGTATGTGACTTTTCTTTATGAATGGGTAATTGAATCATTAACTCACTAGATTCATTTAAAAACGCAGTTCATTCATAAACGAAACGCTGTGTTTGAATGGAGATGCGCAGCGGCTCAGCTGTTCTTTGTTTTAAACTATTTTCGTTGATGAAATAGAGCAAACTAAGGCAATAGTGTTGTAGTCAGAAAATATAAGTCACTTAATATTAACTTCTTGTGCAATGAACTGTTGTATTAAATCAATATCACATCTGCAAACTCCCTTACAAAAGGGTTTTGTCGCACGCAGTAGTTTCCAGTCGCAAATGCGACTGAAATGGTCGCACTGTAGAGCCCTGAGTACCAATACTGAATGTTTTGAGTTCATGTCCTTGTCAATTCAAAATGTATGTATCTGTTGATAGGAATGGTCGTGTTTGAAATGTGAATCCTGCAGGAGCCCGACAGAAGTATAGGATTCCTTCCTAACCCTTTCCAGAAGTTGTGGGAAAAAAATGTGTTTGTAATAATTAAGTTTAACTGCTTTAAATGTGGATAAAACATATGCCATCATGTTCAAATATGACTAAGACACATCTATCACCTTTAGATTTCTATGTACATCCCACATTGGCAATATTAATGGAACACTGATCATTATCGGCCTCAATATACTGGACCTATTTCCACTTAGCCATTTAATACGTCTAATTACCCATATCTAGAGAAAAATCTAGAAATCACTTCTTCAACTTTCCATCCAAATCTTTGACCATCTCTTTGACCTTCCTGTTAAAAATTGCTCTTTTGTAATAGAATTGTTCACATTTTACTTGAATATTCTCATTGGCCAAAAATGTACTCCTCGTGCACCGCATGAGCAAAAAGGTGAGGGAGGAGCCCAGAACTGCTGCAAATCAGCAGACTTGAGAGAGCAGGTGGGCGTTACTAAGATCACAAGTGGCAAAACTAACAATAAAAAGACTTGTGTCAGCTAATGTTCTCTTGCACTCTGCCTCCAGACCCATCAGAGCCTGCGCCCTGCTCCAGAAAGAGGAAAGGGGATAGAGAGAGAGAGAGCAAAGGATACTTGTAAAGGGGAAGCACCATGGCTGAGTCTACTAACATGAGGCTACGGCTGCCGCTGTTATGCATCATCTTGGAAGTCATCCTCATCATCCTCTTTGGAACGCTGGTGGAATATAACGATGACACTCATGCCATGCTGTGGAATGAAAACAGAACCGATAGTGCTACTAGAAATGATCATGAGAATGAGTTCTACTATCGTTATCCCAGTAAGTGACACTTTTGAATGAATGATGCGTAGAAAACTAGTAAAAATAGGCCTGGATTTTATATTCAGCACTCATTGTTGAGAACATATTTGTGGATCTGATACGATCATGTAACTGGGTAATTATTGAGTAATAACAATAATATGGATCTGTAAATCTATTGAGTTCACCAGTAGAAACACACGTGGTGCCTTTTAACTTGATAACCGAGGAATGTGTTTGATTGGTCGTACTTACAGACGAACATCGGCCTGAACTGAGTGGTCTGACCGGTTTAAGTGAAGCACGTTTACATTTCACTCAGAATTTGATCTCTTTAAAAGCTTGATTTATTGTTTATTTTGGGTTTGTCTTTGTGCATCTGTCATTTCTTGTCAAACCGTAGTTGGATTTCCCAACCACCTCGCTTTACTAAACCCTCATCTTGTCCTTTAATCTCTGCGATCTGCACTAAACTTGCCCTCAGCACCGGACTTGTGTGAAGCACTTAATTACATTTATTGCATTTCATGTTATGTCTGCACTGCAAATCCAGGACACACCTACATGTAAATTATATACAATGACTTAGCAATGGCATAAATCATGACAGATTTCACAGACTTAACTTATCAGGTTTAACAGAATACCGCATATATTAGGTAGGATAAAGAGAAAAAGGGGCAAATCCTCTGCAAAGAAAAGGGATTTTATTGTCTTGTAAAAGACTTCTTGTCTGTACAGTATTTGATCCCTAATCTTCAACAATATGCATTTTTACCTTCATGGGTAGTGGTCACATCTGTTTTGCTTGTCATTGCTCAACTGCAGGACACATAACAACAGGTGTGACATGAGAAACAACTGCATTCAGGGGTATGACAATTGATGAATCACATTTTTATATATTATGTTCAAATACAATAAATTATAATGCTCTGCCGATCACAGTTTAGGTTGTCTACTTTGTAAGGATGCAAATATATTGCTTCACAGTTCACTTATTGATTTCATTGAAGGGATAGAAAATTCCATTATCCTTTATTCACCCTATTGTTGTTTTAAACCTATATGACTTTCTTTCATCCTTTGAATGCAAAAGAAGATATTTTGTTCATACAATCACAGTCAGTGGGGTCCAACCAGTTTGGATCCCACTGACTTTTATTTTTGACCAAAAAAAGAGAGTCACAAAATAAATAAAGGTTATTTAGGTTTGGAGAGACATTAGTATCATTTTTGGGTTAACTATCCATTTAAAAGACTTAATTGTCCTGCAGTAAACTCAGCTTACACATAGAGCTCGTAGACTTATTTATGGGCTGCCAAAGAAGGGTGAGTGTGAGAGGTATGTGGGACAGTTTGCCCACAGGGGCCATGCCATCCTCATTGGTGCCCAGGTCAATGGCCAGTTGCTTGGCAACAGTGTAATTGTGTCAAAAGAAGTGAAAAGGGTGAATGAATGGCTCTACACAGAGAAGAACACGGGGGTTAATGTAGGGTTCAGCATACCCATAGTGTAAAATTGGCCCTGAATGGTGCTGCTAAGTACCCATGTAAGAAAAAACAATTTTCTGTATGTGTCCAGTCCACACACATATCAGTGAGCAATTGCAGTTTATGAGATTACTATTAAAAATGTAAAACTGTGAGAACGAGAGGGGAAAGAATAGGGAAAACAGCTAACTGACTTTGTGTTTTAGGTTTCCAGGATGTTCATGTCATGATCTTTGTGGGCTTCGGGTTCCTGATGACGTTTCTGCAACGTTATGGATTCAGTAGCGTCGGATTTAACTTCCTCATCGCAGCCTTTTCCCTACAGTGGGCCACACTTATGCAGGGCTTTTTCCACGGCTTGCACCATGGCAAAATCCATGTTGGCGTGACTAGGTAAAACTTGAACCCCACATATGACTTTTATGTTTTTGTTTCTTACAACCAGTAATCTGCATTTTAAAGAGACTGGTGATGTTTGGAGGCCAGCAGCAGTAGTGGCTAATAAAGATCTGTTATCAAAGGCCTACAACAGTCAGATAAAATAATGTCAAAAACATTTGCTGATGCTGTGGCCTTGGGTGTAAAGTAGATTACAGCTGAACACAGCGCCACTAAGTGGATGTGGCGGTTGAGCAGATGACTAGACTCTGCAACCCCTGACTCACAGACACATGCACTACTGTATTTATAATTACTCACAGTGAATATGTTTGTTCTGCAGCATGATAAATGCAGACTTCTGCACTGGTTCCGTGCTGATCTCTTTTGGCGCCGTTTTGGGGAAGACCAGTCCTGTGCAACTACTTGTTATGGCCATTTTTGAGGTGACATTGTTCGCTGTCAATGAGTTCATCCTGCTTTCCATCCTTGGGGTGAGTGTAAACGCACTATCTGATCTATAAAAGCACAAACAAAGATCATTGGAATTTTCAGATTTTGCTAATTGTTACTAAATCTGGATTTTCACCTGAATAACTTGTGAATTTTTGAAATACTGGATACATGTTTGATAGGGATGCACCAATATCGAAATTCTGGTTTATAAACCAATAATTATTTTTATGTAATGGAAGATAAATGATAAATACAAAAATAATTTTTTAGTGTTTTGTCTAAATCATTAAAAAATAAAATGAAATAAAATTAATCATTTTAAATGCTTCATATGACATACACAGCATACACAATTAAATATTCAATATCGACCAATACAGCTAATTAAAAAATCTCTTATATATTATGCCCCTAATATTCCCGCCAGCATAATAAAGACAAATTCATGATATTACTATCATAATCACAGTGTATAGCTTGTTGTAAACTATTTTATAAGTCCTGCATCCTGAGTAGATTGAGTATGAATTGGTTTCTCTTTACATCTAATGCCATTATAAATTATCGTATATATTACTTTCTAATATGTGTCTTTTATTTATTTTTTGGTCTTGCCAAATGTAGATGTGCATATAATATGTAGTTACAGTTCCACCTTAGACTTTAACAAAACAAGTTCTACTAGATTACATTTGAGTACTTCACATTTACATTTACTTTACATCTAAATTAAATATCCACAGAGAAAACTAATAAGCTAAAAACAAATAAGTTGCAGTCTGCATATGGAGTTCAAAAACTATATACATATTTATATTCTTACATTTATGAGTGTAAACATGACAGTACAAATTTAAATGTTAACGGTATCTCTAGATCAATGATGCTGGAGGATCCATGACCATTCATACATTTGGTGCATACTTTGGCCTAATGGTGACCCGTGTGCTGTACCGGCCAAACCTGGACAAGAGCAAACACAGAAACTCGTCTGTCTACCACTCTGACCTCTTTGCCATGATCGGTAAGTCACCTAAAAAATTCTAACTTGTGATCAACCAGGACTCTGATCCACTAAAGCTTGGGTTCTGCTCAGGTACCATCTATCTGTGGATGTTCTGGCCCAGTTTCAACTCAGCCATAACAAACTACGGTGACCCACAGCACAGAACCGCCATGAACACTTACTACTCTCTGGCCGCCTGCACACTGGCTACATTCGCTTTCTCCGCCCTAGTCAACCCTGAAGGCAAACTGGACATGGTGAGCATCCCCTTGTGGCTATCTTTGATACTACGTTACAAACTGCAACATTACAAACCCTCTTACAAGCCTCTGTCTTTTTCAGGTGCACATCCAGAATGCCGCACTGGCTGGTGGTGTTGCTGTGGGAACAGCTGGAGAGATGATGCTGACTGCGTTTGGCTCTATGATCGTTGGATTCCTCGCTGGAACTATTTCAGTTCTGGGATACAAATACCTCACGGTTAGTAGCGCACATTTCTCTGACACATAACTATAAACATCCACAAGAAGCCTCAGTATCACGTTTGTTGCTGTTTTGTGCTCTTTTAGCCGGTTTTGGAATCGAAACTGAAGATTCAGGACACTTGTGGCATTCATAACCTGCATGGAATGCCAGGGGTTCTGGGAGCTGTAGTGGGTGCGGTCACCGCTGCCCTGGCATCCCCAGACGTTTATGGACATGGGTAAGTCAGTAGTTAATATACTGGATATATACAGTGTATATATATATATATATATATATGTGTGTGTGTGTGTTGTGTAATTTGGCAGAATTATGATTTGTGATTGTGTTATGATTTGGTCCACAAACACATCTGTCACACAAAAGTATCGTTTATAATTGTATACATATTTTATATGTTAATTAATGTTATTTAATAAGGTTAATAGTTTTGCTTTGTTTTGCATACTTGTGTGTCATGGCTGAAAATATTGTAGAACTCATTCTGTGTGAGAACTAGGGTTGGGAATCGTTTGAATTTTATCAATTCATTTTCCAATTCTGCTTATCGATTCCGATTCTTTTCGATTCCCAGTTTCGATTCCAGTGTGATAAAAAAATTCAAACATTTAAATATCAAACTAATTTATTCTGTCTCTGTTTGCAAAACATTTAGTTGCAGCTGAATACCATGAACAAAAATCTGCAGGCTACATAAAAACTGGACTCGTTTAAGAGCTGTTTGTGTGCAAAATAGAGCTGCATGATTCTTGATAAATTTAGTTTTTTTTAATGCCGATTGTGGTTCTTTCATGATGTAATTGATGAATGAACGATTCAATGACTCAATCAAGATTTACTTGTTTAATTACTGGATGAATCAGCATTTTTGAACAATTCTCTGAAATGATTCAAAGACAAATACATTTTAACAGCCCCTTTTCGCCACCTACTGGCATAACAATGTCATCAATAAATCTTTATTTGAAGTGTCAAATTACTTTCAAAGGGTGATTGACTCTATTTTGATCACTACCATACACATCAGAGTTTATATCTGAAATATAAACTTTTATCCCAGTACTTCTGTAGCCGGGTTTCCATCCAAAGTTGCAAATTTAACTTGTGCGCAAAATTGGAATATCGCATAAAACATTTGCGAACAAGCACTGTTTCCATCCAACGAGTCAGGGAGAACAAAATCGTCACTTCCTGATAAACTGGCACTAAATATCACTAAGAAAAGTAAGAGAAGCCACTTAATGTAATAATTCTCAAATATAATAAATTACTTGTGCTTTGAGTGAGCAGACAAAACACAATAAATGCGGTCTTGCTTTTGGAGGTGAATATCTGCTGTTTGGGAACGCAGTCATGGTAGACCATTCTGGGAGGCAGTTATACAGAAATGGCCATGACAACATTTCAGATGCTGTGCAACAAAATCAGTCCGCTGATTAGTCAGGTTATGCTGTCCCATAGTGCAAAGTCACATGACTTTTTTGAACGCTCATGCGGGATTTATTTGCAAAATGCGTTTCCATCTCCCATTAACCCTTTTTCGCACAAGTCAAAAACCACCTCAAGCGAGCGTAAAAACTTTTTTGCAAATTAAGGGATTTCTTTTCGAAATTTGGCTTTTCCATCACTCGTTTCTCATGCAATACTTCAAAATGCGCATTAAAACAGAGTGATAGAAACATAGTTAGTGATTATTTGAATGTTTGTAACGCAGAAATAATAATACTGTGTAGTTGAAAAGACTGCATTGAAGCTGTTTCATACATGACAGCTGCTCCCTTTAGGTCAGCGGCAGCGCAAACGCATATATGAATGTTCAAATCACACTGGTGATACGGTCACTTTTTTTGTTTTTTTTTTTTTTTTTTTATTTTTTTTTTGTTCGCATGCACGGACGAACCACGGCTGAAGTCCTCGCAGATCGCCATGGCCGGGTCCTCACAGACGAAGAGAAACAAAAGAAAGAAAAAAAGCGCTCACAGGAATCGATAGGTGGAATCCAAATTTAAATTTGACAACAAGTAGCCGATTCCTGACCTTAAGTATCCGATTCTGGAATTGGAATCGATTTTCGATTCCCAACCCTAGTGAGAACTGACGCACACTGTATGTGCCTCTGTATCCCATCTTACTCAGATTGCAAAGAGTTTTCGCTGATGTTGAAACTGGGAAATGGAACCCTCAATCTAGGGGTGGATTTCAGGCTATTTCTCTGGCCGTCACACTAGGAATGGCTCTGTTTGGTGGTCTCATTACAGGTGGGTGTACAGTTTGAAAGTGCAGTGAGTGCATGCTTCCACTAGGCCAATTATTTGATCTTATCAATTTGAAGTTTTGCACTGTTATCATACTGTGCCATTCAAATCAGAGAATTTTAAGTAAATATACAAATGTTTTGAAACACACATTTGTGCCACACACTGAAAACACATAAACAAGGCAAAATGCATAGAGCTTAATGTTTTATTAATTGTAAAATGGCAAATATTTTCATTTCATTTTCAGTTTGGGACAGAAAGAAATAATATAGTAATAATAATATTGTAATATTCACAACAAAAACGACAACAACAAAAATGATCACTATAATATATTCAGTTTGGTTTGGTTAAAAAACTTTGTGAATGGAACACAGACTAAAGCTACACTAAAAACATTGAGTAACAAAACAGAAAATATAAATATTTTGTAATAAATGACATTCAATCCCCCTACACAGCGATTGTTTGCAAAGTTTTAAAGAAAATCATACATTAGATTGTTCATGCTTCCCTGTGTATACATGTGTGTTCAGTATATTGTGAGTTATCGATCTCAGATCAAACATAATGTCTGTTTTTCTCAGGGTTCATTCTGAAGCTGCCCATTTACGGTGCTCCTCCAGATACTCACTGCTTTGAGGATGGACTCTACTGGGAGGTAAAAACTTTTCAGTACCATTTTTACAGCATTTTATAGTTTATGCTGTATTCTGTAAGCCTGTTTCAACCTTAGATTCCTTACCTGTCCTTGACTTATTAGGCATTATTGCCTAATGTGCAGTATTGTATGACATTGTATGTACAATATGCAGAGACAGTTTTGAGTATTTTGAACGACATTCAGTCTTATCATGTGCTAATTGGAAATGTGAATGTATTTCAGGTACCAGGGGAGGAGGAAGGCCATCAAGAGCTTTACGAAGTGGCCACATCAAACGAAGTGGAAAAACTCAGCAGCTAAATTGTCTGCGTTCACCTGTTTGTATTTGTTCATTACTACATAACCTTGCACAAGTCCTGTCGCCAGTGACGTTCACTGCAGGTGCCATTTTTTTACTTACACTCTTAAAATAAAATGGTAAACTTTGTTCCAATATTGTTAATATCAGAATATGTTATTATATAAAACTATTAGCCCAGTTTACCTGAGGAACAACATTGAGAATGTACAACAAACCTGTGATTCCTTATCAGACCACTAGATGGTGGTCATGCAGAGCTGAGAATGGCTCTACTGCGCCGGGACAGAGGACAAGCTAGATTACCTTCTAGAAATATTTGTAATTTAAGATAGCCTACTCCAAAATATAGTTTATGCTTTCTCTTTATTTTGAATATGTTTGCAAGAACAACGAGAATCTGTTGCGGGATGTATGGAAAAATATTTTGTATTAATTTGGTATATATATTTTTTATTCTCCTAAAATTTAATAAGAAATTGTATTAACCCTAAACAGCTGGAATTTAATATCTACAACATAAAACTCTCTGTGAGTTACAGGTTTTGTAAAACGTTTCTTATGAGCGCACATTTTATCTTAGATTTCTGGATTATTTGTTTCAAACAAAAAGTTTAGAAATACTGTGAATATGGGACATTAATTAACATGTTTTATTGACTACTAAAATCGGAGGGGAAAATGTTTTGATTGATTTAAGATGTTAAATGTATATAGTTACATGTTTTATCTGTTTTAAAGAAAAAGTGTTTCTTTACCAGGATTATTTCTACTCGGCATAACCTGCGTTTGAACGACAAATTCTGTATGGAATGCCATTCAAATAAATTGTTCAGATTTATATTGCTGTCATTTTTATTTTAATAATCCCTTGAAGGTGTGAGAGAAATACACAGTATATTTTTTGAATTGGGAATGTGTTTTTTTCACCACGTAGGCTAAGTGATTTTTTTTTCAGTGATAAACAACGATGTCAGATCTCGCTGATTCCTAGTGAAGGCGCCGTTTAATTCAAGAATACTTAATGGCGCCTACAGTCACTGCGGGAAGGGTTAACGAAGAGTCCAGATGGTCTCCGTCGGGTAATTAGCACAGTTTCACTTTCTAGGATCAAACGGAGAAGGGAAAGTGGGGGTCTTATTTTGATAGCACGTTATTAGGAGCGCCTGGAGCTCGCGGGCTGTGCGAGGAGCAGCTCTACGCCCCTTTTCATTCGCGCACTGCGTGTTTTACAGAGACCGCGCCGCGGCGTGAACCAGCGCCAAGGTCTTTTCCCAGGCCTCAGACAGGTGGACAGCTGGGATGTGAATAGGCGCTAACGCTGAAGTGCTTAATTGCGCTTTATAATCAGCAAAAATGAAGAATGCTAACTGCACGTAATAGGGTATTTACATACTTGATTTGTTTGTGTGTTTTGTTTGAAATTGAGCTTTTTTTTGTTTTTGTTTGAAAGGGTTTCAAAATGAAACGGCGCTGGAGATTGAAACCCACGTGATGGACTGATTAATTGTGTTTTCTAGTCTATTGCTTTTTTTTTTTTTGGACCTAGAGCCATTAAGCTAATTTTAGCACACTCATTCAGTTTATGGGATTTTTGTTTTTAGATAAAAATCTAAAAAATAACCATTAGAAACGTTCTTACTAGGTTCTTACCTCCCTGCAGTGTTCTGAGAACACTGAATTATAGTTACAGAAAATCTAAAGAACCTAAAGAAAATTAGGCATATGCTAACAATAGGGGAACGTTCTTTGTTTGGCATTTACTTTTTAGTAAAACACCTGAATCAGGAATGACCAACTCCTCTGAGAGTTTATTTATCCATTTTCTCTCGTAAAAATGTCTCTAAGTGGGTCAGTGAGAGTTTGTGCTGAGGGGAATGTCCTGTGTGCGCTCTGAAAGCCTGTCTGTATGGGAAGAGTGCGTCTCTTTAGCTCACATTAACAGGATTACAGACAGGCTGTGCTCAGGGGCCATGGACCCTTTCAACCACAGGCCTCCCTCTAATCAGTGCTCACACAAACAGCACAACGAGAAAAATAGAGAGAGAGCTAGTGGATTACAAATACAATGACACTACCTTGCATATATTTATTTGACATTTCTACGAAGACAGCACAACTTTGGCTATGGATATGTCAATGTGTCCAGCTACAAGGCGCACTGTATTCTATTCTATTGTTACGGAGCTATACACTCCTATAAAGAAAGGTTCCAAATGTGTTTTTTTTGCAGTGATGTCATAAAGAACCATTTTTGGGTTCCTGAAAAGAACCTTTCAGTGAAGTTTTTTTTCTTCTTCGTTTTGTTTTTTGAGTGTGAAGAACATTTAAAAAATCTAAAGAACCTTTTTCCACTATAAAGAACTTTTTACACAATGGAAAAGTTCCATTGATGTTAAGGGTTCTTCATGGAACCTCAGATGCTCATGATGTGTTTCAGTCATTTTGACCCATAACTAATTAATGTTATCGCATTGGACTAAACCTTACAGACTTTGCTCACACAGGGTTTAACAAGTTATGATTTTCGCCAACCTTGTTACACAGTAAATGGCCTGCCTACAAAAAAATTCCTTCTAAATTTCTTGCTGTGCTATATTATCAAATATTGAATTCAATATTTTTATCAACTTGTTTTCTTTCAATTAGCACAAGTTAAGAACTTAGCGCAAGAACTGATGGATCGTTGGCCTTGCTGATCTGAACTTATACACCTCAGAGTGCACATTGCCAAAATTATCCACAAATAATGCTTTTCACTCAAGCTCAGATCAATCCAAAGAAATAAAAAACCTGTGCTAATTAAAAGAAAACAAGTTGATAAAAAGATTGAATCCAATATTTGGTAACAATACAGCATAATGGGAGGTTTACAAGCAATATTTGAAAACACCAAAATAGTTAAAGGATTTTTTTGCAGCAAAAGGGTTAATAATGTAACGAGACCCTTAAAATTAGTTTTGCTAACATGTCATTTTGACTTAATAAAACTAGTTAATTTTAAATTGGTTAACATTTGATTGACTCTATTTGATTGCATAGTTTACAGAACAAAAGTGCTAAAATCTCACCCATATGGGCATTAACAAAGCCCGTTGTGGTCAGGAAGTCTCCTGTCAGCAGAAATTGGTGCTTATGTGAGTTTCCCATGTTCTCCACTTTGGCTAGTGAAGGTGTTTGGAACTGAATGGAGCAGAGCACAAGAGAATCAGACTAATATGGTCACAGTGGAGCTCACACCTGCTTCCGCCAAGGGCAGCAAAGTTCAAGAGGTTCATTAAGTGGAGAGCATAGCAAGAACAAAATGAACAACAAAATCATGAGAAATTAAATACCAACTTAACAGGTGACCAATGTTGATTTTCATCATTAAACGGAAAAACAATGAGTCGAAATATCTTCACAAATAAAATAAAAAAAGTAGCCGGATATCTCAAATCCCTCAAAACTGACTTTAAACTCATATTTGTGTGGTGATTAAGGGATTTTTGCTTTCATAAGACCTCCCCCTCAGGGCCCATTACATTCAAAGGAATACAACAAAAGCACTGACAGCATCCTTTAGCGAGAGAGGGTGGCTGGACACAGGGGACAAAAGCCCTTCAGCGACCCCCTCGAGACCCCCCCCCCTTGGCCAAGCACATCCACACGCATGCTTGACATTGTGGGAGGTGTGAACCATGAGGTCAGAGGTCAGTATGGGTCAAGTGGGGTGAAGCCATCATAGAGTCTTAATTGAGTTGGTGCTGTTGAATGAGGACGTGACAGTGGAGGGGCTCTATCTAGCTCAGCTGATGGAGTGGGTCACTATTAAAGCTTACGTGAAGTGTGTCTGGATGTCTTAGGCCACGTATAGACATAATCATGACAGTTCTTGACATGTGCATGAGAAATTTTAGCCTACATCAAAGATTTGTACACATTACAGTTGTTTACACTGGACTCCAAATTTTGGTGATCATTGACTTGTTCTTAGATTTTACTCATTTAAATACCTTTTACAGACTCAAAAATGGGAAATATCCATTTATCAAATGAATGAAACTAGGGACGGACCAATACTGAAATTCTTTCCTATACTGACAAGAAAATATTATTGATATAATGATACTTTTTTTTCAGGCTGATAACTCTATAAATCTATTTTATTCAGTTAAAAATATATATAATAACTTATAGGCTATTAAAATGACAACACTAAAAATGTTTAATATGTTGCAAATGTTTAATATCTTGAGAATAAATGAAATACATTTAAATTAGTGCTAGATGGTGATTTAAATCATAGGCAGAATCAAGTCAGAATGATTAAAAATCAAAATCAATGGATAAATAAATGATTAATAATAATAATAATAAATCATAAAATAGCAAAAATCTTCTCAGCAAGGCCAACTGATTTGAGTTTATTTTATGTTTAATTTTATTTAGAACAGTTTTTATATAAACATAAAAACAAATGAAAGGCTCACAAAATTGTATACAAACCGTACCAAAAAATTACATAACAAACTCAATATAAAAGGAAAAAAAAAAAAAACAAAAAAACAAGAGACCCCCCACCTACACCCACGAACAGGCACCAGATACAATTAAAAATATACACCTTAAACAAAGACATACGTAATAAAACAAACAAAACGTTAAAGATGGAGTGAAGGAATAAAACAGAGAAGCTATCCATTCAACTCTTAAAAAGATACCTAAGGAAGGGGCCCCAGATTTTATCAAATTTTTTAGAAGCATCGATCTTGGAAAAGCGAATCCTTTCGAGCTTAAGGGCGGCAACCATCTCCGCCAACCATTATGAAAACTGGGCGGTAAAGAGGACTTCCAATCCATCAAAATCACCCTTTTAGCTACAACCATACCAAACATAAGAGACAATTGCTGAGAATGTGTTAATGCTAATGTAGGGTCAGAACATCCAAGCAAAGCAAATTCAAGATCTGGAGTGATATCTTCTCCAAAAACATTTGAATACCACTGAAAAATATTCTTCCAAAACTCAGAAATCTCAGGGCAAAACCAAAAAGAATGAGCATGTGTGCCATCTGAGCTCTTACATCTTTCACATAATGGGGAAATTGAAGGGTACATTTTATTGAGTTTAGTTTTGGTATAGTGTAACCTATGCAATACTTTAAACTGTATAAGTTGTAATCTAGCATTAATAGAGCAGGTATGAATTCGTTTCAGTCCCTCTTCCCAAATCTCATTTGAGATATTAATCCCGGTATCCTTTTCCCATGCTACTCTGAGGTGATCTGAAGACACTGCAAAATGAGAAACAAACAAAGAAACAAACCCTGTCACCAAATGTTTGTCCATAGGAGGTTGACCCAAAAGATCATACAGATCATAATCCTGAGGCAAATCCTGAAACTCAGTAAAAGAATGTTTTATGTAGTGGCGCACCTGTAAATATCGGAAAAAATGTGATTGGGAAAGATCAAAGGTTTCAAACAAGTGTTCAAAAGTGGCAAATTTTCCATCTATATAAAAGTCTTTGACCGTGGTTAGTCCTTTGCCTCTCCACAGTGAAAATACCTTATCCGACTGGCCGGGCAAAAAATGTTGATTATTGCAAATGGGCAGGTGCACAGAAGGACACATAATATTCAACACGGTCTTCATTTGTTTTAAAATTCTAATGGAATTGAGCACAACAAAATTCTTACATTGTAACTTCCTTAAAGATACAGGATTAGAAAAAAAGAATAGCAGCTAGGGAGCTACCAACAACTGACCGAGCCTCAATATACAGCCACTTTGGATGCATATCCATCAAGTTATCGGCAGCTTGATCGCTAATCCGCCAGAACATCATAGTCCTGGCATTAGCAGCCCAATAATAGTGATGGAAAACAGGTAGCGCTAGACCACCCAACTCTTTCGGCTTCTGCAAATGACAGGCCACCTTATAAATCTAAATCTAAAAAATATGAATATAAACATTGTCTAATCACAGTGCGGGTCAATCAGGAGCTCATGGAATGTTAGAGTATCGGAGTTTAGTGTCAGTCGTCAAACACACATATTTCTCCAAGAAATAAAAAGAGAAAGAAAGGAGAAGATATTTTAAGTTCAAAGAAGATTTTGCTTTATTCATTTGGGGATGATTCATTGGGTATTGAAGGGAAAAAAGAAAGAGAGAGAGCGAGAAATGCTGTGTGACTGTATGGGTTTTGCAACAAGAACTAATTCTCTCCTATTTGCTCCTTCCCTCTACATCCCTTAAGCAAATTCAGTCAATGCTGTTTTATCAGATGCCAATTTGCATGATGGCAACAAGCCACAACAGACTTGCAGCTGCACTACACACAAACGCACACACACAAAGACCAGAGAGAGAAACATATAGCCTTATAGAAACAAAACCCCATACAAAACACAAACATACAAACTTTAGACACACAAAATGTCACAAAGAGTGACTTGCACACCAGCAAATCACACGTTTGCACACAAATCAGTGCATTCGCTGTCTCCCCTCTCCCTTTTCTTTCTCTCTCTCTCTCTCACACACACACACACACACACCACGATTCACACCCCCTCCGCACCTTCTCGTCATAATTAAAACAGGAGGTGCCCCCACAGTGCTCTTTTGTCTTAGTGCAGCACGGTGAGAGAAAGGAGTCCGGTGGCTGAATATTAATGAGGTAGGGTGTCCGTGGATGGGCTGCATGAGCAGAGGATAAAAACACTGGTACTATTTTCCTCCTCCTACGCTTGTGGAAGGATACATCATGTGCCAAAACACCTCCGGCCACTCCGGCTGCCGGCGGTGGGGAAATGAGCACTATGCATTGAGAGAATGTGTAAGAGGTAGCCTAAAACTAGATTGCTGGTGTGAAAATGCAGTGAATGATTGTGTGGCCTCTTCAAGCCACTAGGTGGAGCCGAATGAGCTTTGAGACGGAGCTGGTGCTTGTTTGTCTCTACAGTAGGCCTAGCTACCTGACTGAGCTTCACCGATGTTTAGTTGCTATACTACAGATGGATACACATGCCTTGGTCTCTGATTTAAATATAGTATACACCTATATATAGGCTATATGCCTGTACTGTGCGGTTTCTTTTTTCCTTCATAAATCATCCAGAATGTTTGTGAACGACTGATCGATGCTTTGTTTTCATAGGCAAACGTAGGCAACATTACCGTTTTTCCTTACATATTTGTCAATGCCAAAAAAGAATTTCCATGATGCATAAAAGGACAAATGTTGTTTAAAACATTTGACAAGTTGACAGTATAAATTTGGTTTTGAAAAACGTTTCTACATTTTAAAAACGTTACAATTTATTGACTCTTAAATGTCATAAATGAACAAATGTAACCGGTGTAACCATGAATAAAAAATATTTTTCTTACACCTTCAATACTGTACATGTGAGTGTATGCATCTTTATTTTCAAAAATAATATATATTTTTGCCTTTTGTTACATACTCATAAATAACATAACATCACACCACATGACATTTTACAGCCTGGATTTTAAATCATAGAAAAGGTTTATTCAAGTCATTGCATGTATGAATTGCATTTTATTACTAAAAATGGTATTTTAAAAGTGAACATATATGAACAAATGAATAGATCCAGACCAAAAAAACAACAACTTTACACCTTCAAAGAAACGCGCCTCCAACAGTGCTGCACGATCAAAAATGCTTTCTCTAATAGACATGAAGGCAATGAATGCATGTATGCAAGCACCAAATCACATACACAAACACGCCGTCGCATAATGCCATGAAATTGTTTCTTTTAAGCTGTCAGAGAAACACACACACAAACACTTGCAAGCATACTTCCAGTGTTGCCATGCACCTCTCTCTCACACACACTTTCTCACACAGCTACTTCCTGAGGAGGCATTTTTAAAGCTGAGAGGTTGGATGTCTATCTTTGGCTGTCAGTTCTAAGCGCCCTGTGTGAGTGTGTGAGGGGCCTGTATATGAGCAAACTGCCGCCTACTCCGGCCATGACCCACAATTCCTCACAATGCCCCCATTCTCTGGACTGAAAGGCTCCATCAGCCGCAGGGGCCAGCTCTCTGGAGGGGTTATGACGCCTCCCAGGATGGCATACAGAGACGGGCATCGCTGCCAGGAAACCATGGGCCTGGAGGAAAGAGCCAGCAAAGGCGATGATGAGAGAGAGAGAGAGAGAGAGAGAGTGAGAGCTGAGAGGGCGAGCAGAGAGAGATAGAAGGATGTGCTTGCCAAGAGTTTTGTATATGCCAGTGCCACTCAAGCCTCATTAGCCTGACTCTTTGTGCCACACTGCTCTCTGCTGTGAAGGGATGTGCAACTCGCTAGCCCTGACAGGAGCATCAGATGCTGGGTTAGTATCGATCAGTCCAGATTTAGACATGGAAGTGAGATCGGAATATTACTGCGCTTAATTTAGTGTTATTTTATTCAATTTAAAAATATTTCTATTAGGCAAAATGTATCGGACCATTCTAACACTAGTGTTCAATTTTCTTCTTATATATTTTTTTAATACAGAAAAATTCTGTCGGTCAAATTCAAGCACTAGTGGTGATGTTTTTTTGTTATTTTTTAAAATATAAAAATAATTATATCAAGTGAAATCTATTTGACCATTCACGCACTAGTGTTAATATTTTGTGTTATTTTTTTAAGTAATTGTAAGGCAAATTTTATCTGACTAATTAAGCTCTATTATTAATATTTAGTGTTGTTATTTTTTTTTAAAATTCAAATATAATTCCGTCAGGAAAAATGTATCAGACCAATCATTAGCATTAATATTTAGTGATATTTTTTTAAATATAAAAACAATTGTGTCAGGCAAAATTGATTGTACCATTCAAGCACTAGTGTTAATATTTAGTATTGTTTTTAAAAATCATAATCTGAATTCTATCGAGCACAAATTTGCTTGGACCATTCATATTGTGAAATATATTATAGTAGGTATAAGCACGATTTTATAGTAAAATATACATTTGTGAAAGGTGATTTTTAACTACATTGCTAACTGCTAATAAAAATGCTATTAAAACATATCCAGTTATTTTTTACAGTATATCAGCATTGCTGGACTGCAAGAAAGATACTTGTACATGGTCTTTTAAATCCATGGCTGTTTCTTTTAAATTAAAACAAAACGCACATGGTGCTGTGAAATAATGAATCTAAGAGTTTTTAGCTCCGTGTTTCAGGATGCATTTCTGCAAAAGTCTCTTGCAAGCAAATAACCCTGGAGGTTGGCCATGAGTACACACACACACATACATCCCAGAGCGTCCCTATGTGAAACGGCACAGGTCAGCCTTATCAAAGAGCCCAGGGGCCGTTAGGGGCATTGAAGGGGCAGGACAGCCTGGCAGGGGGGTAGAGGGGGTCCAGGTGGGGCATTAATCTTGGGGAGGATTAATCTAATAATCTAGTGATCCAATGATGAATCAAATTTCAGAGCTTGGTCAGAATCTCTACAGCTCCAATTAACTCCAAGGGAGGGAGAGGCTGATGGACAAGTCTATTATTGGCATTTGAGAGACACTGTGAAAACTGAAAGAAATCAAAGGAAAAGTGTTCTGGAGAATTACGCCTACGCCAAGTGAATGCACAGAACATGCATGACTGGCTCAATTATGCCCTTTTAACGTTTTCCTTCCAAACCCCAAATCGTTAGGATATATATCGCAAACGATGTAGTTTGTGACACCATGGAGGGGAGCAGTTGTGCCTTCGTCAATCCTAAAGCAAGCATTCACGATTACGCGAAAACCACAAATGGGCAGCAGAAAAAAAGATTTGGGATTCAAGATGAATTAAATTGAATTAAATTTACATTCCTTTTGAACTATCTCTGCTTTTGATAAAGTCATTACATGTGCACATAGATTAAAATGCTTTCTTTGACATGAATCAAGCTAATTTGATGACAAAATATATTTGTCCCTGACTTTCGCTAGCTCAGCACATACAAGAATTGTAGGAAATCCAGCTGGTCTTTTATTTCAATTTAATGAAACAAGTTATGCTGAGTTACAGGAATTGCAACTCTGGATCATATTTTTAAACTCTATCAACAATAATCGTATACTTAAAAAAAAAAAATTCAGGCATACAAGCTAATGAAACAGTTCCTTATGTCTCTAATTCACTGGAACAATTGAACCTAAACAGTTTTGCGTAAGAAATAATATTTTTACAACACGCTGCTCACATAACATTGCATGGCTGACATTGACCTGTTGTTGAAGAGCAGGCCATCAGCCTATAGAGCCATATGTTAGAGGTGAGGACCCTGACCTTTGACCCCTGGCTAATTGGAGGCTTGACCCTGTTAGGCAAGGACAAGCAGGTCACAAGGATAGCAGGGCGTGCTAAGGGAGGGATATGCCCCGAGGGCTTACCCCAGGGAACCCCTCCTTATGTTTAACATCCACCTTATGACTGATTAAGGATATGTCCATCCCACTGTGAGGTTAAACCAACATTCATATATCAATTCATTCATCGCTGCCCTAAAGCTATTCATGTGAATCAGCTATGGTATATTATGAACTTCCCTGCTTAAACTAAGATCACCATAATTTGATCACAAACAATAAATCTTTTTATGCCACAGAAAAACTTCTTCAACCCAAAATACAAAACAAATTAATAAAAATATTGATGCTTTTCACAGTGAAAAGAAATGTTTTAATGGACTGGCTTTTCTAGATTAAAGTTTTTATTTTCATTAATTGAAATGCATCCACTCTGTTTGCCCTGTAATTAAAAATAAATAATCCAAATCTTTTCTTAATTTTTTTCTGAGAACAGTTCTAGTTTATGAAGCCGTACTATCTTTTTATTCTCTCTCTGCATGACACATACAGTAAAAATGTTTTCATAATTATAACAACGTCTTGTTTTCATCTAAACTATTTATTTCTACTTAATTTAAGTTTTGGGATTTCGGAAGTTTGAGTTTTCCGATTTTTAGATCAGTTTTCATCATCAGTAATGAATCTCAAAGTGGTTGAAAATGAAAAGTGTCACTGCAGGTAGTATCTACATTTGTAATCACGTAAATATAGCAAACCCACTTTATTCCATGTGAAATTGCAACCAAATATTTCTACTGTAACAAAAAAAATATAGACCCGGCTCATCTCTACCCATCTCCTATACATAATATCAATAAACTTACCCCCACACTGATAATTATAACTTTACCAGGATTTGTTTTCATTGTATTATTACTGGAATGATATATTATCAATAGTCGTCATTCAGCACACAACAGTAAGTAAACCCCTCTCACAGCTTCATTTTCATTGGCGAAAAAAATTAAAAATGGCGTCTGCCGTGAATATGGTAAGTTAGGCTACGTATTTTTGACGTACATGAGTTGTGATGGGAAAATGATGAGTTTCTCAGTGAGTAGTCGGAAAGAGTGAATATTTAATGGTGAGTGTTGATGATCCTGTGATGTGTGATATCGGTAGCACGCTGTATATAATCCCTAAGCTTGTTATTTGGGCCTCTCGCGCGCTCTCTGCTCCCAGCTGCCAGTGAGCAGCTCCGCTTCTGATTCTTTTCACTAGTATAAGGGATGCGAAAAACAAAATGCCATTGGCAGCTGTTTGTTTATGGTTTCCCACGACTCCGTGCCAATTATCTCTCGTCCCTTCGTCAGTCGCTTGTCGTCTCTCATTAGCCACCCTTTGGTTGACATCAAACCCGGAAAAAAGGGTGTAGGCGAGCCCACGCTGAAGCGCGGTGGATCATCTCTCCTCACTTCTCTGGCAAATGTTCCTCTTGCTCTGGACTACAGCTTTTGATCTTTCTCTCGCTTCACTATACCTCACTCCGCTCCAGGCCTTCGACGACACATAACTCTAAAAATATATTTGCTTCTTGGCAGCACCAGATTTTTCGCTGCATATGGGACTTTTTAATTTCCAAAGATCCACATTCATAGATCTGCTAATTGGTTCTTTAAAGTATTAGTCTAGTAGGCTACATAAGAGGTTTTCTAAATAACTAAATAATAATAATTATCTTAGTTATACACTTGTTGGTCTGATTTTGCCTGTATTTTACAGTTTATATTTCGCATGTTTTGGATGTTTTAGTCTACTATTTGTTTACAATTAACGTAAATTAAAACGATTGAGTTGTTTGTCCTGAATAAATAGCTCTTTTATCAAATCAATGATTTAATAAATACATATGTGGCATCATAAAGATAAGTGACAAGTGAAATTATTTTGCTTTAGCTTACATTTTCAATTTTCTTGACGCAACAACAATTGTACAAAGAAATCTACAATATTGACATTTTCTTAGCAATAAAATATATTTTTTCTTTCTGATTAATTCGAAGTGTCTTTAAAAAGTATGCAGCTTGGTTTATTTCTCGAAATGTTAAAAAGCTAAATACATTGCTCCTGATACTGATTGGCCAGTTGGTTACATCTGCATTCAAACGAAAATAATCAGATCAACCTAATTTATTTAATATTTGATATGTCTCAAAAAATATACTATTGCTGTGTATCCTGATCATATTTCTTATTTTTAATGGTAGGTAGCCTATAAAAACGTTTGTAGCCTACATTTGTAACTTCACAGCTAAAGTAAATAAACGGACATAAAACTTTCACAAATAATAATTTATCTAGCTTTAAACGCGGGTATTCCAGACGTCCAAATGCAACGAATATTATAATTAAAAATGTGCCTTTAAATGGATATTTACGTTTCAGTCGCTCGGAAATGAGTCTGCATCTCCCTCCCAATCACAAACCTTATTTGCGTTTAGAAAATCACTGGGTTTATTTGGCTCACTCTGATTGGTTGGAACGAATATCAGTCCGTGAATGATCTCATTGCCTTCATTGACTATTTTCCGGTTTTTAATTGGGTGCTGCAGTGTATAGAATGCGCACAGTCCAGCCGAAGAGGCGCAGTAAACAAAAGGCGCTTTACTTGGATGCGAGGGAAACCGTGTCTGTGAGAACTGGTAGTCTGTGTTTTAATCCCGTTGACCCTGCGTGTTGGTAATTGAGGCTGACGTCACATAATGCCTCATGGAGGAAAATGAAGATGCGCGCGCACTAATGAGGGCGCCTCTCTCACAACACAGGCATGATGAAGTTCCACACCATGAACTGTATGGCCACGCAATTATGTCTCAAATCTAAAGAACGAAAAATGTTGTTTTTCTGAAGAAAAAAAAATGAAGCGCTATAAATTGGGTTATTCACCAGAAGTTGCATTAGAGGTGTTAAGAGCAACAGTGTTTTCTTTTTACTTGGTATAAAATAATTCAAAAATTAAGGAAGACTTCATGAACATTTAAGACAACAGACAATTTAAAAAAATATATTTCATTGTAATTTCTAATTATTGACATTCCCCTCCTTCCTTAAATGAGCTTTATTAGCTATTATTATTATTATTATTTTCTCTGTATTTCTAATATGAAACAAATAAACATCCATTTAATGATGCACCAAAGCAGAATTTAATAGCCTATATATAGAAATAGAATAGAATGTATAAAGTATACGACAGCACTGTGGGCTGATGCAGTCTAACCGTGCATATAAATGTTTAGTGTTTGCCTTGCCTTCACACAATTATTTATTTATAAATCTAACGTTAATTGTATAATACTACCATTTTCGTTTCCTTAGCATAGATGGTGGTCTATAGGGCAGTATTGACTTTTGATGTCGCTATTCAACGGCAAATCGATCAATGTCTGATCCGATAACTCACTTTTATGCGTCACTGCTATAAGTTATAGGCTAGTCCACCAAGTTGGTGGTATTAACCCTTTCATCCCCGCGAGTCGCTATCACGGTTGCTACAGAAAGAAACCAGTCCTGCTTTGTGGTTTCCCAGACACACCCTGCGGCTGCGCGCGGATTCGCTTCATTACAATTTCACGGATTGTCACGCCAATGACAGCGTCTGAAACCGCCAATACATTGATCGTGAAGCTATGTAGGCTGTTTCTTTGAATGTAACACAACTACACGTTTAGCAGCTGTAATTAAGCTCATGATTAAAATTATATATGTGTGAGTTTTAGTTTAGAAAATGACAAAGGGGTGATTAAAAAAGTGAGAGAATTAGGGAAGTGTGAGGTTTGAGTTTCCAAACCGTTTCTTAGCTATTAAAGCTTAATTGGCACACAGTTTAGGCTAATGGATTTCTCTCTTTTTTTCAGAAGTTGTCTCCAAGTCAGCAAAATTCTGAATCTACCATCATTATTAGATAATGATTAGAAAGTAACTGCGTTCACAGGTTGACTGTACTTAAAATAATTGCACACAGTAGAAAAATGGCCTGTTGATATTTGTTGTTATGCTCACTCCCATCCTTGTCTATCAGGTGCTTTCCTTAGAAAGTGAGTTTTGTCAGTGCCTTTTCTGGTGATTGTTTCACCTTTTTTTGATGCATCATGATGCATTATTTTTAAAAACCCAAGACTGCATAAACTTTCCATCTTCCACCAGTTCAAAAAAAGTCACATTCTCTGACATTGATGTTGCTTTACCCCAATTTACATGAAACAGGATAAATCCAATACTTTTTTTCTCCACGTTTGAAATCTATGCACGTAAACTCATGCAACACAGTCTTTTCCAGCCTCAATGTAATTCGATAGCGTGACTCGTTTGAAAGAAACAATGCGGTCTTATTGAACATGGCCTCAAATATCTTTCATTCATGTCTAGACGTCGCTCGTTTCACAAAGTCTCTAATGTTGTCTCTTGTCGTCATTTCTCTCCCCATGAGGCTAAACGATATTTCACTTTTTATCCATCCTTGACACATACCATCAGTTACCACCCACTTCCCAGGATGCTCATGGAGTGCCATCAGGGAGCCCCAAAACTCTGTATCAGACAGAACTGGGGGTGCATGGGTATGGTAATTAGCATGAGAAAGCCACTCATCTTAGTGTGCTTATTTGACCTTTCACCCCTACTCTTTGTGCTTCTCACACAGAAGACTGGTGTGTATGTGCAGTGCCCTACATCCAAGTAGTATGGTGATGTGTTCGTCTGAAATATTAGAACAGCACTGGACATTAGTATGAAACAATAAGTTTTAATTAAAGTGTTTGTGTGCATGTAGCAGTTTGATGTAATATAAGTCAACCCTACCCCCCCATAAACAAGTGCACACATGCACAAGGGGCAACACGCTCCCACACTCTTTCCCAGACAGTCTGGAGGACTCCATCTCATTTGCTTTTCTTCTGCTCTCCTCTCTGTCTGCACCCCCTTTTCACGTCTGTGCTTTAATTAAAGGTTCCAGCCCCCTAAAAGTGTCATTGTGGAGTGCAGCCAGTGTTCAGGCCCTCTGTTTTATGTGTGTTCCTCTCTGTCTTCCGCTTAATCCCGAGACCATATGTGATATATTAGAGACAGCATTAAAGAGCACTCTCAGAAGAGCACGGTGGCCTCCTGTATCTACGACATCATGCCACAGAGAAAGCCTTTACCATCAAATCTCACATCACTCCATGATAATGAATGGACTCATATCTGTCTGAATCATGGATGGCATTTTGTTGGAACTACTGAAAAAATCACATTAACTTTTGAATTTTGTCTCGTTAAAGCTAGTACATTACAATAAAGGGAGAGTTCACACAAAAATAAAAATTCTGTTCATTTACTCACTACTCACCCTAATGCCATTCAGAAATTGTATGGATTTATTTCACCTGTGGAACATAAAAGAAGATATTTTGAGAAAAGTCTCAGTTTTTTTTTTATTTAATTAAATTTTTTTATGGTAACCAAAACTGTTTGGTTCCCAACATTCTTCAAAATATCTTCAAAGGTTGTGTTCTGGAGGAGAAAGAAAGTCATACAGTTTTGGAAGAACATAAGGGTGAGTGAGTGATTATAGAATTGTCATTTTTGGGTGAACTATTCCTTTAAATACTTGTGTGTTTATTGGCAAATCTTAAGTGTCACTTAAAACCTTGATTCGGTCTATCGTCTCCTATTATGATTTTTGATTCCTTCTCAAACACCTGAAATTAAAGACCATTTTATTTTGGTATTAGAAGTGCTATGCTGAACTTAAAAATTCATTTCGTTTTCCCCTGTTTTATTAATCCTGGCCGAGTTTGATCAGTCACTGTTTAACCAGCAGATTTAGGTTTAATTCAAATTCCTAAAGGATTATGGCTGTAGCTTCTCCTAATGGTTGCAGTGAATTTCCAGTGTAAAATTGCTGGAGAAGTAGGCAGTCGTAGTGGTGTTGAGGAAAAAGTCTCAATAGATGCTGTTCAATGCTCTTATAGGCCATGGGTCTTTGATAATATTGCAGGTGGTCAATGGACATAAAAAAGTATTGAATGTTGTTAATAAAAGTTACTGTAAAGTATTATCTATGGGGGCCTGGTTTGGTCTGGGTGGTGTGTCCCTGGTTTTTTAGAGATTGCAGACCATTGCTTTAGTGATAACTGCCGGGTTTGTACATGACCTTGGTATTTTGTTCTAAACCAAGTGACCAGTGCCTAAAAATGTAATTCATATTTATTTGAATGCTTTTTAGTCAAGCCGGATGTGTAATTCAGTATAACTGAATCAATCCACCTACAGTACTGTTGAAATGTTTGGGGGTCAATAAGTATATATTTGAAAGAAATCAATACTTTTATTCAGCAAGTATGCATTAAATTGATCAAAAGGAATTAAAGACATTTATAATGTTACAAAAGATTGGTATTTCAAATTATACAGTACTTTCCTCAAGAGTCCCAAAATAACATTTACAGTTTCCACAAAAAATATTAAGCAGCACAACTGTTTTCTAAGCTGTCTTCTTTAGCACTGAATTAGCATATTAGAAGGATTTTTGAAGGATCATATTACACTGAATACTAAAGTAATGGCTTCTGAAAATTCAGTTTTGCCATCACAGGAATAAATGACATAAAAATATACTAAAATAGAAAATAATAATTTAAAATTGTAATAATATTTAGATTAAATAAATGTAGACTTTGTGAGCATATAAGACACTTTTCAGAAAAACATTAAAACCTCTTCCTGACCCCACATTTTTAAATGGTAGTGTACATTATTTTAGAACTAGCTTTTTAAGGTCCACACAGAACACGAAACCCTCAGTCCCCTTGCATTGGTGGTCCTGTCAATCAGCACAGTACCAGCACATCTGCTTCTGAAACACTCTATTCATTTAGGGCTTGTGGAATGAAATGTTAAAATCTGGATTCATTGTTTAAATGTTTTTATTTGTCCAGAACCAGATGCATCATCTATACAGGTTATGTCTCTTCATATATAACAGCATTGTATCAGTCAGTTAGAGATGGAACTTCACATGATATATTTAAGAAAGTATTCATACAATATATGTTTTTGTAGGTGTGCGAGCAGTGGCACGAGTGTGTGTTCCCATTGCTGCAAGTGTTTGTTTGTTTGTTTGTGCAGTGGCATATATTTGTGTTCTGTGTGTGTGTGTGTGTGTGTGTGTGTGTGTGTGTTGTGTGTGTCGCAAGTGTTGTTCTCTGCTGCAGACCTCTTTCTTCTCTGAGTCAGTGCCATCAGTTGCTACGGCAACCAGGAGGCAGCATGAAAGCTAGCGAGAGAAGACCAAGGGAGAGAGTGAGGTGGAGCATGGCACAAAGCCGACTCGCAGCAGCTGTGGAACAGCACTGGGACGCTGTGCACGTTCTCTGGGTGTGTGTGGTCCTGTCTATCAGCACATAATACACCAAATCATATACTGTAGGAAAAAAGTCATTTTTGAAAAAAAAAAATCCTTTGTCTGAATTAAAAATTCAGGGGTTGTCTTCTGTAAATAAATACTGATATTTATCAGTGAATCTTTTGTGAATCTGTGCAGCCAGCTTTCCATTGTTTCAAATTAACAGGCATCCTTCTGACAGTCTATCAGAAAGTGACAGCAGTTTTGACTCATTATAAAGTAGGATGTGGTTCGTCTTTGTGTGCATGTTGTGCTGGAAATTCACCATTCGAGACATTATTCCTAGGTGATTCATGAACAATGCAAATAATCACATACATTTTTTCCACTATAAAGAACCTTTTGTGCAATGGAAGCTTAAATGGATGTTAAACGTTCTTTATTGAACCATTGATGCCAATAAAGAACCTTTATTTTTGAGAGTGTGGTAGACAAAATAGTTTTAGAGACATGTTTCAGTAAAACCAAAGGATAGCAGAAAAATATTCCTGACAGAGCAAAACATCTGGTCCTATGGAATGTTGTTTGGTCAAAATTTCCAGACACTGGAGTTTAAATCTCATTTTCATTTAATATTGAACAATATATAGTTTTGATTGTTAATTGTTTAGATTGTGTTAATAATGGGAGATCTAGAATCTAAAAAATCTAGATAAAAACTAGCCTAAAAATACTAATAAAATCCTCTTTTAAACTATGTTGCAGTTGCTAAAACTCTTGAAGCCCATTTCCACCTCAGAGTGAAACATAAAAAAGATAATTGCATAATATAAAGTTGCATTGCATGATATCAATTCATAATTGGGAAATAAATTCACTATTTTTTTTAGCTTAGAGGTGGAAATTAGCTCTCGTGTAAACAGCCTATTAAATCTACAAAATAATAGTTGCACAAACATTAGCTCATTGTAGAGACTGTATTGAGGGAATGCTGTGTGGGCTGGGAAAAGTGTGAATTTGTTTATGTGTGTGTGTGTTAAACCTCATTTACATCGCCAGACAGTGAGAATGGCCTTGAACTTGACCTCAGGTCTATTCTCTTGTTCCTCTCCTCCTTCTCACCCTTAAACTCTCATTGTTGTGTTGTCTGCATTGACTCCTCTCTCCGGTCCCTCGTCATTCACACCAGCACGGCGGGCTGGGGTGACCTCGTCCCTGCCGCACACGCCCATTGGGGCTGTTCGCTTTCCCATGAGGAAAATTCAGGGTTCAAATTCCTTTCCCACATCCTCCATCTTGTATTTACTTGCTTTTGTTTTAGCCGAGTGACTTCAGCAGCTTGAACAGGATTTGCAAACCAGGCAGACACCAGGTCAGACGCAGCTCAGGACAGGAGTGGAGCTGTCAAAGACACAATGAAATAGTGATTCATGATGATATAAGCACTGCTTGATAAATGATATCCTAGTAATCATGAACTCTGTTTTCCCAGCTTTCATCACAATGACCAAATTGTTTAGTTACCACTAAAATACAGTGTGTCTGATCTTGGGTTTGTGTGCATATTTGTTTTCATTTCGAAGCTTCCAATTACAGCCTTATTGAAACTTTACTTATTTATAATAATTTGAAAAGCCTTTTTTATGTTAAATTGTAATACATCATTAATGCAATGTCCTATTTTTTTTTCTTTCAGGATTTGTCATATTTTTATATACCACTAGTATTTGGAATCTTTGGACATTTTCATTTGGATTTCACATAAGACTTTAATACAAGAGCCTTACAATTATGTTTTTACATCAGTATCTTAATTCACTGTATGTCATTTTTATACAGTAATGTTAATATTAAAATGTAAACTTGATGTAATGATGAATAAAACATTTTTGGCATCAGTAAATCAAAGAGCAATATTTTTTCTTTCAACAAAGTAACATTGTTGATTTACTCTGCAGTTAGCAGATGACAGGAATTGTTCAGCATTTGATTACTAAGATGGAGATTTGAGGACAGTCATCAGTGTGCGCTGGGAATCGAGGCTGCATTCGAAAGCCTTCACAGACAGTATATGGAGGAAGACAAGAAGTCTATACTGAGATCCCTTCATCATTTTGAAGGCCACCAATGCATTCTTGCCAATGATATTCCACAATCTTCAACACATATGGTTCAGCAGTTGGTGGAGAAAATGATGTCAGTTGAAAGAGGTAAATAATTAATATACATCTTTGTAATTTTATAATTAATTGTGGTAATTGATCAGAATTGATCTGCTTGTCAAATAATAAATCAGAATCAAAGACAACGCCTAGGTTCTTGACTCTGTTGTGTAGTGTTAAAGACAGGGAACCTAATTGGTTTCCAATATTAGCGACACACAATGAAGATCCAAAAGCAACGGCCTCAGTTTTGTCTTCATTTAACATTAGGAAGTTTTCTGACAACCACCTTTTAACTTCTTCCAGGCAGGAGATACGATTTATGGTAGAGTTTCCATTGCTAGACTTGACAGGATGATAAAATTGTGTATCGTCAGCATAACGGTGATAAGAGACATCATATTTCTGAAAGATAGAGCCAAGAGGAAGCATGTATAAAGAAAAAAGCAGAGGACTCAGAACGGAACCTTGTGGGACACCACATGTGATCAATGTTGAGGATGAATTATGCTTACCCATATTAACTGAGAATACACGACCTTTAAGATATGAGGAGAGCCAGCTTAATGCAACCCCCCGAAAGCCGACCACTCTCTCTAGCCGATTTAATAACACTGAATTTTTACAATACAACATTATATATAATGTCCCAAAACAGTCCCAAAATCCTAGTGACAGTAGCACATGTGGTAACACTTTAGTATAGGGACCAATTCCCACTAGTTTCTTATTAGCATGCCTATTATTAACATATTGGCTGTTTATTAGTACTTATAAAGCACATATTCTGCATGACCATGTTCTACATCCCTAATCCTACCCCATACCTAAACTTAACAACTACCTTACTAATTAATAATAAGCAGCAAATCAGGAGTTTGAGGCAAAAGTGTGACTGCACCTTTTATTAATATCCATAGCACGACATTGTAAAAAAAGCACATGTGTGAAAATACATATAAGAGAGAGAGTGTAAAAATGTCATATTATTAAATATTAATAACTTTGTCCTTAAATAAAAATGTAATATATGTTAAACGTATGAAGAATCTATGAAGGCAATTTCCTTACAAACTGTTGACAGTTTAGTCATAGACTGACGGGCAGAATGGACGCAGCTTAAGGTAATCGGTGAAGGACACATCTTTCTTATGATCACTCACAGATTCTCTGTCCTTCACTTACTGCCCTGCTTTATATTGAAATGCCAGCAGTGTTGTGTAAGATGTTTTGGTAGGTGGATGTATAACTCTTTCTTTTCTGTTCTCCTTTGTTCTCTTTAGAGCCCAAACGGCACAAAGACCACCATTTGCAGCATGCTGTCTCATTCACTTCTGTAAGTGATGCTATTGAGCGGGGTTGATCCTTTTACTGAAATTATTTTGTGATATTTTGCACTCTTTGTAACTAAATACCTTTTTGAAAACTCCAAAAATTATTGGTATGTGGCCACTGCTGTAGTAGCCCTATACATAGAGACTGAGTAAGCTAAATGTTTGGTTGTTTAATTGACTAGTTAAAATTCAGGCACAGACTCAGGGTCTCACCAAAGTGTGTGTCAGATCAGCAGCATTACGGCCTACAGTACACTAATGCACCTTGTCTCCTGACACACGGCCACACAGATCTGAGCGGCCAAGAAATGTTGTTGGACTGTAATACTCTAGACTGGATGTGGTTCATTGCTAGTTGAATAAATCCAGAACAAATCAAATAAAGAAAATGATTCAGTCTTATATGCTTCCACCATCATAGAGTGAGTTTCAGTTTCATGCTAAATCTGACGGGGTGCCTTTAGGATTCTTGAATTTAATTGTGTATGAAAATTAATTTCAATAATTGTGTAATTATTGTTCTCCAAAATATTACAGACAACAGCAGAAGTTTGTTTTTAAAGTAAACTTTTATTAATATCCATACCCGGACATTAAAAAGGCACATGCGGAAATACAAAAAAAAATATCTTACACAGTTGCGTTCAACTGCAACATGAAAGAAAAACGTACAGTAAGATGATGAATAGAACTATAGCATTACAAGTTAAAGTATGATTTCAATTATTATCGTTATCATTACAGGACTATGACTAGCTAAAAATCACTTTCTACAAAATCCCAGAAAAATATAGAAGTAAAAAAATGCATAGTAAAGGCCTCATTTCATCAATCCATTGTCTTCAAATTCACTTGATTTGTCAAATTTTGCAGGGACATAAAAAACAGATTATCTCAGTTTTACTGAAAGGATAATGCTGTAATTCAAAATCATTTTAAGAAAAATGATTATAAAATAGATTGCACAATTCTCTTCAAATCGTAACATTTGCATATTCAACTGAATTCTTCAGCCATGATTGATTGTAACACAAAATACAGAGAGACATTTAGAGAGCATTTAATACCCCTTGAATTTGTTTATTTTTTGAGTGCTGAAACAAAAATGAAAAACACAAAAGCAAGATGAAGATGCTTTTTAGTGGTCAATGACTTCACAGTTTGTTGTTGTTTTAGTAGGAATGAAATATGCATACGTATTCTGCTAAATATTCCTCGCACCTTAAAACAGATTTAACCTGCTGTCATAAATAGCTGCTCTGATCTGCCTTCTCTTCCAGGTGATTGCAAGCCCAACGCAATTGCATAGAAATTAAAGACAACAGCTCTCTGTCCAACAAGTGTGTGACACACAACACACTGAGCTGTCCAATCAGAGTGCAGTATCGTTCACCGCTGCCGTGGGTCTCACACTCATACATGCAAAATCTACAGAGCCTCACACACCATTTCTAATAATTCATGTTAGATTTCATTTAGTAATCAGTTATTGGAGAAATACATTAGGGTATGTACACAGGCCACTACATTTTCCTTTAATACTGAAAACTACTGAACTAAAAAAAGGGTGGGGGTGTTATAAAGTGCATTATGCTAAAGATTGTACCAAGACAGACTAGATCTGCGTTAAATTTATAAGACATTTTTTTTAATCTCTTTCTTTTTTCTTTTTTTTATCAAAAAGTACCTAAATGATTGGCCTTTAAAAATGTCATTTTCTAGAAAACCCTCATTAAATTCACTATAGAACTACCCGAATATCTTTTTTTATACTTGGAGAATCCCAAACAAGTGCGTTTCTACAAATACACAGTTTGCTGAGTACTTTGACCCAGACCCCTACAAAGAGTTTCTCTCATCTTCTACACACTCACACACGCTTGGCTCGCAACATACAGCCCTTAGAACATTTGATGCTATAACTGCTTCAAAATTGCCAAAGATTGAAGTCATGTAGAACAATTAAAGTGCTGTCTTTTATCTGATGTTGGGGCACATGCATAGTAAAGACCCGTTTGACTCCATCATCCCGTTTCAGCTCCGATCCTCCATTTGATGGATTTCACGTTATTCGACTTGACTCTAAAAACCTGAAAAGACACACAAGAAACAGGAAATGTGTTTAGTGAAATAATATTTCTTGATATTTGACCATTTCAAATCAAACATTTGATTACTGAAAACTGTCAGGTTATCTCATCAGGACTGGCTTTTGTATTTTGAGATGTTCTGTTATTGGAAATAATGTTATAATGATTTTTTTCTGTTTTGTAGGATTCTTTCAGAAGGTTGCAGCAAACGAACACCTCAGACAGGCCGAGTGCCAGGTCGAGAGATTGAGGCCGAAGTTGACTGTGCCTGTGTGCTTGGTACGACGTGGAACTGAAGCAAAGAGGAGGCATGTGACAGAAGCTAAACCCGGAGAACTCCAGAGTTTAGTCGCTCCACGTGGCTTAAACAAGCAACTCGAGGCATGCAGGTGATTAAGAACACAAGAGCCCATCAAACATCCACATTTGTTTATATTTATAGGGTTGCAATGACTCTATCCCTCTCTTTCATTGTCAGAAAACTGGATAAGTGGAAGTTTGTGTATGATGGTCGGCATCTGTATTGTGTCGCAAAAAACGCACCACCCTCTCTGCTTCTCTTTCATTCTTTCTTTCGCGATTTCCCTCTCTTCCTCCGGTTGTCTTCCCTAAATTAATACTCATTGAAGTGTTACTGTGTCTCTGTCTCCCTCCTTCTGTCCCGGCTGAATAGAAGACTGAATTGAGCAAACAGTCAGCCTGTCAGCTCAATAGGCAGTCTGACCATGAACTCCGAGTCCTTCCCAGGCACCCAGCATCATTGTCAAGAGGGGGAGGGAGAGACAAAGAAGGGGGGGAGGCAGACAGACTCAGACTTTAGGGGGCCCCGGTGCCCATTTTTTGGGGGAGCCTCATCGTGGTGGTTCCCAAGGCTGGTGCCTGCATGGAGAGGCGAGAGCAGCTGCTCAGAAAAGGGGAGCCTTGTGTGTGTGTGTGTGTGTGTGTGTGTGAAGACGGGAGAGTGTCTGCCCCTTTGCCCAAGCCCCAGCCACCTCGCACGCTCCCAGACGCAAGCTGCTGCAGATTCTTCGCTCCTTTTTTATCTGATGTGCTTTGCCTTTGTTTTTACTGTGCATAATTTACTGTGCCGTCCCTCTCAGCCGCTCTTCCCCCCCAGTTTGCCACCTGTTTACTGTGGCGCACTTAGATTACTGAAAACAATGACATGATTGTAGACCCAATGTGACTGCAATCCTGTAATTCTCTGCTGCCTGCATTAAGAGTTTTATCACTCTTGAACTATTTAATCCTTGTTTTGTAATTTAAAACGTAATAATTTTAAATTAAATTTTTAATGTGATAAAAGTGGAAAAAAGGAAAAGTTTTAGTATGGTCACATTTGCAGTTTGCAAAAACTCTTTGTATAGCTGTTCTGAAAGTTTGATTTGCGCACATTGACATCCGTTTCTAGTAGTTGCATTAGTTATGCACTACCGTTCAAAAGTTTGGGGTCATAAAGATGTTTTTTTTTTTTTTAAAGAAATTAATTATGCTATTATGCTCTTTTACAAAGTCTTGATTTTGTTTTGGGGGTGTACTAGAACATGCTCTCATGCTTGGTGGTTCGAAAAACTTTCTCCCCAGCCTGGCACAAACGGCTCGATTAGTTCCGGGTTGTTGAAGGCCCACCTTCTGCAAAACGAAATGTGTTGGGATTGGTTAGCTGTCCCAGTGCGTTGTGATTGGCGAACAGCTTAGATGGTGTTTCAGTACTGCCCCGCCCCTTGCCAAATCAGCAAGTTCCGTCTGCTCCGGTTTAGTTAAGGATGGCGCCAATATTGCCATATCAATTTGAGCCGAATTCAGACCCTGAGAATATTGAACAAGAGGATCGCGTAGAACCTTTGCACACACGGATATTGCAAGACATATTAGAGTGGTAATGTTATTGTTTGTTTTTTTTATGGTTCTAACCACGACCTCGCCCCTCCCCACCCTCCAACCATTCGAATTTCCGTAGGCGGGTTTTATTTGAATGATATTCTAATGGGCCGCTTTGTGACATCACAAAAACCCCGGAAAACAAGCTGTAGTCCAAACGGGATTTTTTTAAAACTCCGCTTTGGAGTGGACTTTGAGATTTGTAACTTTGTAGATATTTTTTTTATGCCCAAACATACACACTACACACTGACTAAAATTGAAAAAGTGAAAAAGCATAATATGACCCCTTTAAATTGATCAAAAGTGACAGTAAAGATATAATAAATTGATCAAAAGATGTATAATGTTGCAAAAGATTCTGTTTTAATGCTGCTTTTATGACATTTCTTCTCATCAAAGAAATGGCTGCTGAAAATTCAGCTTTGACATCACACGAATAAATTACATTTTAAAATATATTAAAATAGAAAACAGTTATATCAAATTGTAAAAATATTTCACAATATTACAGTTTTGACTGTATTATGATCAAACAAATGCAGCTTTGGTGAGCATAATATACTTCTTTTAAAATATTTCATGTTTATTTAATCTTACTGCCCTTAAACTTTTGAACAGTTGTGTATTTACTAAAATACTAAAAATTTATTTTTGAACATGTTCCATGCCACTACAGTATAACATGAAGGTACCAAGTAAATACCATAGTACCATAGTATTTCCATTTAATACCACCATCGTACCTCATGGTACTTTGGCGGCATAGGACATTTTTGTAAGTGCATACAGCTAACATACACCACCTTCTCTTGAACAGAGATACTGAGCCCTGGACTTACGCTAGCCCTCCACTGTATCTCCTCTCTCAGGGTATTGGCTGGACTTTCAGTGATAGGACTTAAACAAAGGCAGTCCTCTGAGAGAATGAAGGACAATGGCCTGTATTGTTTACTTTGCTACCTCACTTAATCAGGCACAGCCGGCTCTAATTGGTGTGTTGGTTAAGCGGTTTTTAAACTTATAGCTTCCTGGGCTTAATAACAGTGTGGCACAGTAAGCTCGCCACGGAGAACAATACTGGACTTGTCTGGCCCAAGATGTACAAAAGGAGCCCATCCTCATTGAGACCTCTCTATCATGCTCTCTGCTCCTACTCTTGCTCTCTTTAAGCATGTTTTCCCATTAGTTTGACTTTAAATAGATGCTAAATAATCTGAGATGTTCGCTTATAGTTATGTAAGACTAAAAACAGCGATCCATTTTGCTCATTCAAACTCATGGGAGAGCTAATATAATGTCGACCACAGCTGAAAGCAGGAGGGAAGTCTTGCTGTTCTTCTCAATAATGGCAGCACGCCATCTCCATGGCTGGCATGGTACGACGTCGGGGCAGCAGAATCCCTGATGGCGATCTATTCAGCGTTGATGCCCGCAGATGCAGCTCTGCCTCAGCCATTGTGCCGGGGAATGATTTAATGCAAACGACTACAAAACATCTCCCCGCCCCCTTCAGTGCCTATCACAACCAGGACGTGTGATATTCACAATTAACAAATACATCTGCTGTAATGAACAGTGCCTTCGAGCAGGGGGAGAGAGAGGGGACAGTATGAGTAAACGAGAAGAGGCGAGAGAGAGGAGGGTGTGAGACGCAGGAGAGTGATGGTGGGTCATACCTGCTTATTTTCCACTTCCATTTAATGCCCGCTTGTGCTAAGATGGTGGCTTTGTGCAAACTGCATCTCGTGACGGGAGGAAGGGGGCAGGCGAGCAGCGAAGGGGAGGGGAGCAGCAACGCCAGCAGGACGACAGCCACACAACCGACCTGCCCCGATTCTTCACTCTATCCTTTCCCTGGCATCGAGGATGGTTGGTCTGTTTGAGAGTGAAAACGGAAAGATGAAGGGCATAAATGCATCAGCATGTGAGGGCATAAGCAAGATTGGGCATGCATGTGCACACGCACACCTTTTCATGTCTGTTCTCATGGTAAAGTCTGCCCTGAGCATGCAAATGACTTTCATTATGCAAATGCATGCAAATCAGACCCAGCCATCTGAGAATCAAGGCTGGGAAAAAATCTACACAGAGATATTGAATGAAAGAGACAGAGAGTGAAGGATAAATCCTTTGGGTGGCAGGAGGCGGCTAACAGAACTAAACGCTGTGTGGAGGAACAACGGTGTCCCAGAGAGCACAAAAATGGCCGTTTAAGATTGGAACACACTCTTTCTTCATGGCATTTTAGTGTGCACACAAAACGCAAACCTTATTTGAGTATTAAAAAGCTCACAATATCCGTAGCTACTGATCCATGTCATAATTCTAAATTAAACATTGAAAGTTGCTCTGAAAGGACGCATGTTGACAGAGCTCTGGAAGCATAATGGAAATGGAAGTCATATAAAGCACGGAATGTTCTAGAAAACACTGAAACACTCATTGGGGTGGAGGGTGAAAGGTGAGATCATCTTACACGCCATGTTAAAAATAACCTAGTCAGGGTGGAAAAGGATATTTTCTGCCCCACAGATAAAAATACAGAATTTTACCGATTTTACTTTTTTTTTAATATTGTATTTATTAACATTGAATGGAATAAAAAAAACTACAGTTTAATAAAAAAAAATTGTATATATACATACATATTACATGATGACATACATAACACACACATAATAGGTTATTTATCTATATATTATATATTAATTATATATGAAAGATCTATTGTATTCTATTAGTTTTTAAACATTCCACAAGTTTAATCAAGTGTTACCTTGCTGTTTTTTTTTTTTAAAATTGCAAAATTGTTTGTACACCATCTTTTTCGTATAGGTCACCTTGCCACAGTGGCTGGCAGATAAGGCAAAAAAAAAAAATTACTGAATATACCCAGAAAGCACCAGAATTACCAGTACCAGCCCAAAATTGAAACCCAATCTCACAGGTTCGTCTGGAGGCATATCTTTAGAGGATGGACTATGAATCCCTGTTAATCATCTCGGAAGCTCAGGGAGTCTTTATTGTCTGGTGGACGGCCCCACAAGGGGAAACAACTCAGCATGGTGGGCTAGTCTTTACTTGGAGTAATTTCTGAGGTAGCTGAGGTAGAGATGGTCTTTGTTTTAAGGTGCCGTTAGTTGGGCCGGAGTGTGAGAGAGTTGGCTGAGGGGTAAATAAAGAGGGATTGAAGGGGTGGGGTTCTGCTGAAAGGCTGCAAACCTTCCCTAATTGGCACTTGACATTTTTTTTTGCTGTGGCTGGATAAAGTGGACCCTCTCTCAAGACCACTCCAAACACTTGCTGGAAAAGTGCCTTATGCAAATACTGCAAATAGGAACCATTGTCAGGCCTCTGACATTAACAGCTGAGGTAACAATAGGACTGTGTGCTTTCAGTGGACATGTAGGTGTGTTGAAGAGAGCGCAGGACAATGTGGCAGAGAGTGGACAGCATGTGAAAAGCCATCCAAATGATGCTTCAGTGGGGGAAAAAAAAGTCATTTCACCAGAGTGAGTACTAGTTCGCCATGCCAAGCTTTCAACAGAATGGCCCATTAAAATTGGACAATCAAGCAGATGCATGATTTTACAACATCTGAATATTTGTTTTCTTCAACTGCTCCTCCAATAACACATTTCTTAAATCTATGAGTGTAAATAATTCATATAGCAGTGTTCGGTATTATTATTCCGCTATTTTCAGACACGGTCTAAACACGAACCCATTGTGCAATTACCCATTCATTCCTTTAGACTAAATTTGAATGTCTAAACGAGAACGGTGTGGTCTTCTTGTCGTCGTACAGTATGTGTGATGAATCAGCCTTTCATGTAGTCAGGACAGCGTTTGGCTACACCTGTTACTGCTGAGTATTTAATCCCCTTTGTGTGTGTGGGCCCATTGACTTCTCTAACACCCCAAAGGGAATTCACAGTTCTTTGGGGCGACGTTAGGGCAGGAGGGGGTCAGAGAGAACGACATCTATTCCTCAGTTTCCTCTCCAGCAGTGCAGCCATTTTGGGGCTCTGTTGGTGAGTTCCGTCCAAAGAAAGAGAAGCATTGCCGGGGGCAGGAATCAGAGCGGCGCTCACCAATAGCAGCCTGGCTGATGTGACTGGGACGCTGTCAAAAGGTTGGTAAAGGAATCCATTGTCTCTGTGACAAGTGGACTGGCTCTATTGACAGTACAGTTGACGGGAGAGTGGAGGAGGGTGGTAAAGATAAGGGCACAATGCCTGGTTTTCTAGTTGATACTTGAAGCCATTTGTGCTTTCTCTTTCTGTTCCTCTATTCCCTGCTCTCCAGACAAACTGAGAGGAGACCGTTCTGAGTTTGATTAGAAGCCAGCAGCAATGGCTTTCATTATACCTCACACACCTTGATGTGTCCAACTTGAATGCTACCTGCAAACTTCACGCTGAACAGTCAAGGTATGCTAACCATTCAAGTAAGTTGCCAAGAAGCATCACATAAATATTATTAACAAATACTTGAATAATGTACTCTGAGATATTTCTTTTATTCCACTTTTAAGGACATTTTGTAATTGACTGTGGTTTAGTGCTTATTGTAACTATGCCAAGATAAGATGGATGTTTCACTGCTAAGCTGGTGTAAAAGAGGCAACAAGGAAAACGGATAATGACCAAGTGATGCAAATCAAGTCAAATCAAGACAATGATGATTGATATGATCTGCTACATACAGGTAAGTTGCAGTTTAGGTTTTTTTGATAATAAATGCATTAATACCAGGAAAGCAGGCAAAATCAGGACAAAACAAGTTATTGCAAAACAGTTTTGGAATTGCAACAAAACTCTAAAGCTGCCTTTTTACTAACTCTGACAAACAATAGACCAAAAGTCATTCATCTCCAATGGAGTGTAGCATTAGAGCTGCGTGAAGTTCTGATGTAAATACAGAATTTTCTGATCTGATTTGAGCTTCAGTTGTGTTAAAATATTTTAAGTTTTTTGGCTATACCAAATGCAACCACCAGACTGAATTCGATGAAGGCCTACAGTATTCTAATCAAAACTATGAGTGTGAGATGAGAATTCTGAATATTTTTGCACTAAAACATTATTCTTTAAAAACTATTTCTCTAAAATGGGCAGTTATGAATAATTATGTCCAAAATTATTCATTTATAATTATTAACTAATTAATCATGTTGATTAGCCCTAGAAAACCTACCAAGGCTTTTTTTTTTTTAAATCTCGTAATGCAGCGCCTCACCACATAGATTCCATTTTCAACCTCTAAAATGTACCTGTTAATAAATAGCATTACTAAATCAGAAGTTTGAATACTCTGTGATCTGTTAATTCCAGATGAGATCCTTTAAATCTCATTTAACATGTCCAAAGGTGCAATGATCTGGTGGCTGATGTCCATCCACTGATCACAAGCATAATAGTGAAGCGGAATTGTGGTATTGGCCTCCTAATGGCCAAAGACTGTTCAGGTTCAGCTGCTGAACCCAAAGACCTTTATTCAGGACCATCCCAACAAGCTTTGCCACTTAGAAAGTGGCCATCCCCGGAGCTGGCTCCATCCCAGCCCCATTTATAACCCAGCCAACTGTCACATCCAATCAAGAACCTCTCAGCACAAACTTAACAAATTCGAGTTCAGACAATTGTTGTTTGTTTCTCAGCGCTGGCTCAAGGTCCGAATGCATCCGAAGCTTAGAATAGCAGCCAAATTTGTGTGGGAACGCTTTAGCCCGTTAATTATTCAAACACATGAGTTGAATTGAGCGAGTCCAGGTTGGTATTGAAAAAGACAATGGGGTCTCAACTGAAACCTTGTTGAACAAAGGTAACGAGTGAATGAGCTTTGTGCGTTCGCTGCAGACTAATACTGCGGAAAGCACCGGACTGGGTGTTAGACAGGCACCCGTGGGTGATCGTCATGTGGCCCTAGTGTTAAGCCTCGGTCTGCTGCTTTGTGCTTTGAGACTAGCAGCTTACAGATTAAACATGATCATGTCTGACCAACTCACCACTGCCCTGAATGTTCGCATAAACCAAGTTTTATCCATACAAATCCGCAGTTTTTGTGTATTAGAATTTCAGATTCTCATTCTACAAAAGAACCTACATTTAATCAGTGCATCCTGCTGATATTTGTTCGACATTACTTTCATTCTATGCATTATTTATAATGAAAGGTGTTGCCTACAGACGTGAATGTGCATTTTTCCTGTTCCTCTTAATTTTTTCAGTGTTTACAATGTGTCTATGAATTGAACATCCCATTTATTTGTCTAATACTAGGCAGGTGTAGTCCCTGAGTAATGCATTTTATATCAAAAGACATTGCAGTTGAGTTAGAAAATTTCACATCTGCTCTTATGATTTGTTTGCTTTCATTTTTCATGCACATAGTTCATGCACATTGCACATAAGTATGACAAATATGAACAAGCTCCATAACAGGCTTCTCAGAAAAAAAATTGATGTTTTGTACTTGCATATTCCTTTAGTTCTAGGTTAACGCACCTTTTACAATCGCATTAACACCAACCCAGAGTGGAAACACTATTTTTACATGCATTATAAGGAGGGTAATGACAAGGATTGGGCATTACGAGGAAAGATGATGCTGCATAATACTTTATATGAGAAGGGGGAACAATCATTGCTTGTTTGTCGAACAAAAAAATAACCGTTTAAGAAAAAAATGCTGTTTACCTTCTCTATCAGCAGTGATGGAGGCCATTTTGTGATGCAGAGATTGAGGAGGAGAGAGATTGAGGGAGATTTAGGAGGAAAAAGAGAAGAGGAGAGGAGGGGTGATACAGATCTCAAGGTGGGGTGATGCCTTTCAGGTGTGTAATGGGATTCTTGTTACTTTCGGTTATCTAGCTTTATGAAGAATGTATAACACTCATACAGCTAGATAACCAAAGATAACAGCCAACCCCTCCGGCCACCCGTCCTCTTCCACCATATGAAAAACCCAACCAGGGTTGAACTGGGACCTGAAAAGAGAAGATTTCTTTTATTAATTTTGTAATTAGGACTGGATTGAAGTCAACTGTATTTAGTATTGAACACTAGTGTTAATTAAACCTGATGTGTTTAACACAAGTCATTCATTAATGATCATGACTGTGCTAGGGGTGTCTTGCTTATAGACTTCTAATTATTTCTCAGACATCTCCTTTTAAAGCTGACTGGTTAAAACTTGCTAGTATAAACTTGACTATGAGTTCACCAGTCTGTTAATCCAGTTAGAACTGGTTTTTAGAGATGCAAGGGGTTCATTCACTGCTTGTTGTCTCTGTCTTACATTGCAGGCTGATCATTCTCCCTGGGTGAGAGATGGCTTCAAACGCATCCCGCAAAGGCTGGGATTTATTTTTAAATGGGGAAAAAAAGACCCTGACTGTGCTGATGGAAAAAAAGCAAAAAGAATAGTAACACTGGTTGTTTTAGTTTTCCACAAATTTACCCTCAAGTCGCTGTTGTTTGTGTTTCAAAAGCCTGTCTTTCAGTAAGTGGCAGAATCATGAGGTCTCTCTCTCTCTCAGTTTCTCTCTCTCTTTCTCACGACTCTCAGTCAATCAGATTTTATGCAAATAAAAGAGGAGCTAGTCCAATTAAAAGCCTTTGTGTGAGAGGAGCCCCTCCCCGTACACTCTCAGAGGTGTTGCAATCAAAGAGAGGAGAGGGAGAGGGAGAGGGAGAGAGACTGTCATCACTTATTACAGCCTTTCAAGCCTAGTGAAAATGGCCACACAGGGGCCAGTTCAAAGACTTTTATTTACTCTACACACAGCTCATCATCTAATTATTTTACTAACAGCACCAGCACATTGTTAAAAGGACAAAATGTCCTCAGCCAACTAGCCGTTTTGACTGTAAATTAGAATGCTAGAATATTTCCCTGTAAATGAACAGTTAGCACACACAAACATGCTTATATGATACACAGGTAGACGCATGCTCTGAGCCAAAAGGGGAAAAAGCCTCACAATTGAATATTAAAATGTCAATACAACAACAATAATAATAATAATAATATTTGTTATAATTATGAGTGTTATCGCACACCAGCATCACAACAACCGTATAAAACTAATTAACAATAATATTTTATTTTCGTTGTTTTATGCAAAAAAAACATTTGTGATGGTGGCAGTGAGATAATCATATTGCTTATATTCACGTCACATGATGCGTCACTTCTAAGGTTTCCTGTTTCTTGTAGGTCTACTGCAAAAATATTGATTGATGCCAAGAATTAACGGAAAGGTACATTAACTAATCTGTTAGACTTGACTGTAACTAGTTGTTTTCATAAACCTAACACCGCAGAGACAGTCGTGATTAGCTGTAGGTTTTTTTCTCTATCTTTTTTTAGTCTTAATCATTCGAATCAAACATATCTAAAATATATTGCTGATGGATTTGATCAGAATAAATACAAATGATCGACCTTAGGTTTTCATAAGAATAGGTTTCAATAAGTATAAGCAACTATAGAGGAGACATTCATTGGCCTGTTTGTTTCTTTGTCTATTTGCGTCTTTAAATATGGTAGGCTATATCTGAATTTATTTAAAGGATTGTCTCGGTGAGAAAGGCGTGCAAGACAACATGGAGAATGCAATTCATTTTATTAGATGTTTACGAGTAACTGAAAACCTATTAACATGTGAATTAAAAATGAAGCAATTAAATACGAATAAGAAACGGAAATTTATAGACTGTTGTATAAAAATAGGCCTACTACAGACCGACAAAAAAAGTTTGACGAAACTTCTATTTGGAAAGTTTGTTACGTTACACTAAATATTGTTATATTTATTGAGGAAATTGCTTTAAAACTAATTGGAATGATTCGAGTTTTGTCAAGTAAATGGTCGTTATTATTTTCATGTGCGTTTTATTCCTATTCACTATTTTTAACAGTGGGATTAGAACAAAAACAAAAAAACTACAAATAAATGTTCTTTGGTTAAAATTAAGTATAGCTATAGAAAGGCTTTGGTATCGTGCTCTTTCAGTCGCAATCTAATGCTCTCTACTTCACACACTATGAATGGGTCCGTGGTTGTGTACGAGTGTGTGTGTGTGTTTGTGTGTATAGACCATATAGGCTAATACGATAACAGTACAAATATTAAAATAAGAATATCTTAATATTTGTAGCTACCTGTGTAACTTGTCCCTCGTGTAAAATCTCTCTCTTTCTTTAACGGACGTCCTACATTGGGGGGTGTGGGGGGGGGGGGGGGGGTTGGGGTGGGGTGGGGGGGGGGGGAAAGCAAAGAAGAGAACAACGTGAGAAAAAATAATTTGTGTCTGATTTTTTATTTTTTTACTTTAGAAATAGGCTACCTTTCCGACCGAGTGTTACAGAGGTGTATAGTACATTTTGGAATGATATAGCCCAGCTATAACACAGTCCGCATGAGCAACAGAGATATGTGAGGTAGACCACACCTTAACGTCCGCGATGGGCATTTTTAAACGAACCCGATATAGCCTATAACAACTTTTTTTAAGTGTCAAAAATGTACAATTTCCCTCACATACTTTAGACTGCTGATATCTTACTGCATCAATGAACATAGTGTGCAATGCAAGAGAGGGGATGCAATTTGTGACACTATGGTCGCACAGTCCATAAGGTTTCAATCCATGAGTGACGCTGGTCATCCTTCGGTCAGTTGTCACAATCTTATTGTTAATATTTTGTAATGTTGTGTGGGGTGGGGGCATGTAGCTCTACAGAGTCTGCATATATAGGCTACATGTCTGTGCAATATTTTATAAACCGATAAAATCAAAACTTATATAAAACGTAATAAATTATAACACGCCTCAGTGTTCATATAAGATAAAGGTGACCGAGAGAAACACGCGTGAAGGAGGCACGTGGAGAGCAGATATTCGGCCTTGTGATAAATCTGAACACTGGCCATCAGGATTAGACACGCCATGCGCACAGGCCTCTTTCTCATAAACACCACACAATACAAATTACAGTCATTCAAGCCAAGGTTTTTAGAAACAATTCTGGAGTGTATTTGCTGCAAAGTACTTGTTCTGTGAATACACATTATAGCTTTCCTGCGTCATGTGGTTTGAATGAATCAGACGAACGAATTGTTTCTGTTATTCTTGTTTTATTCTGTGGCTTAATGATAAAAGAAGATTCAGTCAAAACTCATAAAATAAACCACGAGGTTTCCCGCACTACCTGTTTATCACAAAACTGGTAAATATTGTAAATGAAGGCTTTTAATTCAAACATAAAGCTCACTGCTGTAACTCTATAATTTCTCATTTAAAAATCCATTTGACGCTGATGTTTACAGACCAAAGATATGTGAATAATAATCAAATAAATAAATTCCAAAAAGCACCGACTTATTAATTGCCAGTAATTTACAAATTAGAGTAGGGGATCCAAATACAGACTTATGAGTGGAGTCTTCTGAAAGAGAATCCGTATAACGAATTCCTAACCTTCAAACCATCTACTGGCTTCTTTCTATGAGAATGAGATGACTACCGATACGATACTATTGACTATTTTCCGTTAATTGCGTCCAAGAAGGATGCACGCGCCCTGATCACCTCTAACAGCAGCGCGTCTCGAGCGCCAAACCCTACAAGGACCGCTACACGCGCAACCTGTTCTGGGACTTATTTCTATCAGTTCTCCCTTCACCCTTAAAAAACCAAAACACGACTGCAGAATTCATGCAGTGGCTTTATGAATGCATTCTACAATACAGACGTAAATATTAGCGTATACTCACTCCTATCCACGAGCATCGACGATCTTTAGGACGGATCGCAATGATAAATGTGCGCGTGCCAGCAGCATGCACTCCAGAATGTTGTCTAGTGCTTTGGTCCTCCACTTCATGGCTGCGGCTCTGCGTGACGTTGCAGTGGCCCCATCCATTCAGCGTCTCCGTATCGGGCTGCACGCAGTCTTTTCACCCATATTTCCCATTGAGATGCTCCTCTCCTCCCCTACAGAGAGTGAAATGAGCTGCTCGTTGTCCCCCCTCTTATCATTCCGCGTATTAAACGCTTGTGGGCCTCAACGCGCAAGCCAAAAAACATATAGCATATTTTAAGCCCACCCCTTATGACACGTTGCGGGTACAATTTGTCCCCACCCTCTTGAATTAGCAATGCAAGGCTTTTTAAATGTAAGGAGAAGCATTTTAATTTGCGCTCTTTTGTTAACAATTATAACAGTAGGCTAAGTTGTCTCTTAAGTGTTCTTGCGCTAGACATTATAACATTTATAATGAATATAATGTAGATTATAACTGACATGCAATGACTGTTTTTTTTGTTTCATACACTCGAGTAAGAATATTTGCTGTGTAAATGCCTACACGTTCACTATGTGGAGTTTCTATATCTGAGCCTCAATAAGGCCTTGATTGCTGTGGTGCAGTGGTGAAATAAGTGCCTTTTGTAGAAGAACTAAGAACACTTTGACTTAGAGACTCCTTTAACTGTAACCCACCGTCTAAATCAAGTGCACTCGCTCCCAGCAACCCTTTGTCTTTGGCTTTTTCTCTGTAAGTGTCTAGGAATGTGACCACTGAATCGGCAGGGTGAAACCGTGCAAATCAGCTTTAACCGTCAGGACCGAGAGTAGACCCCAGACAAGGGGGCAGAAAGGGGTCTTGGTCGGTTGATTATCATAAGAATCAGATCGCTGGGGATAAAAATCTCCTTTGAATAAATTACCGGTTCAATAGGAGGCGCGACTGCCAAATAGACAACTCTGTCAGAGGCCGCTGGTCTTGGTTTTTCCATTAGTCGTCTGAGTCCCCTTTTCTGAAAGCTCAGACTCTTAATGCATTCCCTGTCTCAAATTCCATCGATTTCCATCGCTTGTTGTCCTTTCTCCAGATCTGGATAGCACGCGAAAGCCGCAGTTACCAGGGCACCGGGGGCATGCAGGCCTCGAACCCTTCGTGAAAGCCAACCCGTCGAGAAGTAATGAGTTCGAGATAATGCGCCAAGGCATCGTGTCCAACAGAGATGCTGTGAGAATCAGACAGACACGGCTCAGAGATGGCACGTCCCAGGGTCATTATCAATTATCGACCAACAACATGTTTCTAGTCCATTGCTTTAACACATCTCAGACATTTCCCGAGGGATTCTCAGAGGTGATTCTCAGATTCGTTTTATCACTAGGAGGATTCGCGGTATTATATGCGTGTGTGCTTGACGCTGCTATAGGGCGAAATGACCTGTACGATTTTCATAGACCGCCAGCGCGCGCTCCAGAAGGCAGGCTGTTGAGATTTATTCTTAATAAGAACACGTGTTTGCAAGAAGGCGTTTGAACAACTCAGCACCACGATTTGTGGCCACGAACGTGTGCTAAGGCTCTCAAAACGATTATCTGCAGTAAAACTCATGACAAGGATTGAATTGCATGGGCTGAGCTATTCTGGTGTTTTCAGATTTGGCATCTTACAGTAAAACGTGAGCTCGGGTATCAGGAGAACGCAATTTACCTTGGCACAGTAGCCTATATCCCGCTATCCTGCCAATAATGACTCAGGCGTAGCCTAAATCTGATGTTTTCTCTTGAAATTGTGTCGATGCATTCATTCCAGCAGACAAAGGTCGGTAAACTATACATGGTGTTTGTGAAAGCCAGGTGTTTTTATTGTAAGTGATTTCAATTTGAATAAGCCAGCGGGGTGAATGAGATGATACTGTATATATGAATGCTCAAATAATTAATGAAATGATAAAGAAATAAATACGCGCAGAACAATATAATATCTCATAACTGCAGCATCACAAACTTGATCATCCTTTAAATTTTCTTCAGGTGTTGAGCCCTTTTTTTCTCCATGTGATATTGTATTAACCATCCATCAGTGCATTACTTTTTATTTACAATAAACTTTGGTTGGTTCTGCTGATTTTTAATATCAGGTGCAAGTTTTTCACGTGAATTCAGCATTTAGCGGTACAGTACAATTCTCAAATGTTGTTTACAAGTAAACACATAACTATATTGCACGGGGGTCAGATAGAGTGGAAGTGAGGTTAGTCCACAAGTGAGTGTTTGACTGCGTTTGTGTGTAGAGCGAGAATATAGTGTAGAAAGACTAGCTATATTCAAAATCAGTCTTTATTTGAGCTGTTGTAGGCTGTACTTGTAAGGTCTGGTTTTGAATTGGAATGCTGGCCGGTTCAGAACCCGATACGTGATTAGCAACTCAAATGTCATCTTTTGTTCCCATAAATCCAACTCCGTAGAGGAGCGTGCGCATCGTCTTGTATCGGTTAATTGCAAAAAAATGTATCATACCTTTGCAAATTCTGGAAATGTACCCTTGTACCAGTAGGCTACCATCAACTACACATTTTTAATCGATAAGCTTTTGTGTCTTTACAGGGAAGATACTGTGCACCTCAGACATATAATGACTGGTTTGGCTATTGATCGCGCTATAACACAAACAAGTTTTACCCCATACGCCATACAAAATTCCTGGTTATTGGAAACGGTAAGAGCTGTTTTCTCAATGACAAATCCCTAAGCCTGGTCTAACTGAAAAACAAAAATGGCGTTCTGACATCTCCCACGCACCGCCTGACAGGGTTTGCAATTAACCCTAATTTGCATATGCAAATGACCTGGAAATTCGTTTTGACTACAAAATGGGGTTGAGTGAAGCAGCAGAGGACTCGGAGATTAAATGCAAACTTTATGCCATACATTGTCATCTTTAGGATTTAAATGTGAGAATATTTATTTGAAGCTGGTAATTGACAGAAAGGCAGAGTCCGTTGTGAGATTTTTCTCAGTTGTATTAGGCTTCTCGACTCGTTGTCGTTCATTAAAGCCATTGTTCTTAGTCTGGCGCCGGTTAGGCTATGTCTTCACAACCACATTTTAGGTGTTTAGTCTGCAATGGGATAGTTAACTCTTTCTGAACTACGTTCAGTGATTGAGCCTTATTCAGTATTGATTAAGTAGCCTATTCCAGAAAGTCCGAATCTTTAATTCAGGACGTAGCCTATTGTTTAAACAATGAAATTGAAGCATCTCACTCATCAGCAGCCAATCTTTTGGTAGATCGACTAATGCTGAATTAATTGCTTAACTGATGGGGTTGTGAGAGTTTGTGAAGTTTCTATATTGAGACCACAATTAGTCTATAGTCAAATGTTATTGCTTAATACATTTCGTACATACATGGCTAGATTATAAAAAAATATTTATTTTTAACTATAACTTACTTTTTAGTCATTATATTTATTGTATTACGAACAGATCATGTATTTAGAATTTGATGCAGCGTAGCCTATAAATTAAATAAATGCAGAGTTTGACTTATTTAGTTGACAAAATGTTAATCAAATGTACCAAAACGCATAGGCCTACGTGACGTCGTGAAATGATTCCCGTGTTATGGTGTGTGAAAGAAATTCTTTATGTGTGACCTCTGCCATTACGGTAGCTAATTATGAATCTATCATGTCAAAAACGACAGTTTACATGTAAGAATTTAGTTTATTTAGATTGTAAATTAACGAATTTATTTGGCAATTAACGAAATTATTAAAGTAAATCTAGATTGGATAATCTGACCATTGAATCCGTGCCAACTTTTAAGCCTCTTGGTTGGCCTGTGCTTATAGCCTATGTAGGTGTCGTTGTATGTGTGTCTGATTGTTTTACCGAGGTCATTATTCCCAAGCAATATAGAGAAAAAATATATATAAACAGAGGGACGAGACTTTGCGATATTGTGTCGATATTTGTTTCAAAAAATGTATATTTTTCTGCCATAGCCTACCTTTTTATAAGCAACAAATTGTTGCTTTTGTTATTGCAAAAATCATCAATCATTATCATTAATCATTATTTCTATGATAATAATTACTGTGACGTGAATCAGCTCTATGACCACAAAATACTTAGGGTCAAATTTGAGAGCTAGTTTTATAAACCCATTCAATATTCGTCTCCCATAGAGCTATTATCCTCCCACAGCAGACTGAGGATGGATAGACGTCGATGGAAAACTTCCACCCTGCAGACCATTCCCTTTCTGACTTAAAAAAGAAAGGGAAATGGAAATAGAGTTGACTCGCTGACTTGTTTGACTAATCCTTCTCTTTTACTCTTTTATGGGATCAAGGAAAACACTGAAAGAGGAAAAAGAGATGTCATTCGATGCAGGGGGCAACAGGGCTGATTAGCCTTCTCAATGAGTAAAACTACAGGCGTCTGAAATATCAGCATGGTTCTCTTGTAATGCGTAAAAAAAAAGTGTAAGATTGAATCAGGAGGACCTACGTCAGACTACAAAAAGTAACCCAACCGTTAACAAAACGTGCTTCACTCCAAAGCAAGACAATGAAGAATTTAGAATTTAGAGAATTCACCTCTTCACCCATTCCACTCTTCAATAATTTGTTATTAGGCTATTTGTTTGTTGTGCAGTTTTGTTTTTCATCTCGCGAATGACAATTATCATTCCGCTCAATTGTTTCAAATATCTCAAAGCAAGAAACTCCTGCAGTATGATTACCTGTGATTTGCTTATGTCAAAAAACTATTCTATTCTGTTTGAATAGTCTATGACTACGCTGTTCTGGCGCTGTCCGTGAAACGGTGCTGAAGTCAGTCCTAACAAGGAATTCGATTTCGTCTAATCCTACAATGTAAAATGTTTTGTCAAATAACATAAAAACTTCTAAATGGTTTTAGTCAAACATATTATTTAATATAACTGAATCAACTTGAGGTTACACTAATGAAAAACATTTTAAGGTATAAAGGTAAAGGTCCCAAATAACAACTGTTTTTGAAGAAATAAGCATCAAGTTAAACTTTTATATTCGGCGTAGCCTATGGAATTTAAGTCGTCACTGACTTTGCTTTTGAATTTCTGTTTGTTACTATTTGCTCAGTGAGACGTAACACGTGGTGCCTGACGTTTACCACGTGAACTATTTCGTAAATAACGTCACTGTTTATATGTCAGATTACGAGAGAAGACTCACTAAATGTAAATAATGTCTCTTTGGACTCTGTATAGAAAATAGATAATAAATAGGCAGGAAAAGTCTTGTTACAACACATGATGAAATTTGTACAATATTATTTATAATACATGTTATATAGGCTGTGTTTATGTGCGGCAGGTTAACAAAATAGAATTGAATAAACCTCTCTGTCTTTCTCATTATCGTCCCATTCCCCTTTCTTTAAAAGCAGCCTTTGCAGAGAAGTGTGGCGCAGCATGACAACTACTTTTGCAGTAGGCTTCTTAGATGCGGCAAAACTCTACCATCCGGATGAACGTAGGCTCTCTGAAACGAAGTACACCTCCCTGTACGGCTCAGTTTAACATAGTAAACAGTGGTCTTCATTGTAGCCTTCTAGTTTATACTTTAGTATGAGGACTAGCAAAATAGTCACTTGAAACGATTAAAAGCGTAACAATGCCATTGCGTTAAACAAAAGTGAACTTAACGTGAGTTCTAACCTCAATAACCTTAAAATTAACTTTTAAAAATAAAAATACACAGACTGTTGTTACACATTGTGAATTTGAGTTAGTGCACATAATCTCTCTGACTTTGTTCTTGGCAAGCGCTTCCTTGAAGCTATAACTTATTTTTTAAGGACTTTTTCTTTTAGTATTTTCTCAAAATGTTGGCGGAAAAAAAATCCTCGCGATTTTGACGAAATATTTAGCTATCGTTCAGCACTGCTGCATCTGTTTTTATGCTGAGCTGTACACTGCGTTAATAGACTTAAACCTGGTCCAGGTGTCTTCCTGCAGAGAAACCGATTTTAAAGCACTGTGCCCATTTATACCTTTTAATACAATTTAACTTCTAGTTGTAAGCTACTAAAAATGAATATGTGTGGAAATAGGGACCAAGATTAAATGTATATTAACGAATGATCTCTTAAAAATTATATTTGTTCATGTAAAGATAACACAATAACGACACGTTTTAGAATTATGAATTCAAATATTAGTAATAGTAATTAATTCTAAAATGAATAATATTACTCTGGCGTATTTAACATGCAAGTATATTATAATTAGCCCAATTAGTCTATATAAAGTTTCTGAAGAAGAAATCTAAAAAACTGAGTCAATTAACATATAAATAGATAATATATTGTTCCAAAGTGTGTGTGTGTGTGTGTGTGTGTGTGTGGTACTTAATCATATTTTAGGAACAAATTTGTAAACCTGACATAAACCTGATAAAACCCTACTTCATCGTTCATAAAAAAATAGCTTAGTTAAATTAAATTGTAAAAATGCAGAATGTTTTTAGGGTTAGGGTATGTTAAAGTATTTATGTAAATACTGTTACATACATACTAAATGCTGTATGTAAAAACAATACAAGTCTATGGAATGTCCCCATTTAGATGTCTAGTAAGCGTATGTGTTTATGCAAAGTCATTTTCCCAGCTACCATGATAAAAGAGGCAAAATGACTCTAAGTGACAAGTAAAAAATGAAGTAACCTTAAAATAAATCTAATGTCTTAGAATTTTGGATGAATAAAGAAAGAAGCTGGAAGGAACAAATACATCATTCTTTAAAAAACAAAAACAAAACCTAAGGACCCACAGGACACATGTGAGCTGTTTGCAAACCATTTCCAAAATGAAGCTCCTGCCAATTTCAAATGAGATGTTAGGTAGACTTCATGAGAACAGGCCTGGGTGCTGGTTTAAATTTCACCCTCCTGAGGGAGATTGTAGCCTACATAAACATAAACTGCTCATTTGCATGCTCTATCCCACGGTGGAAATTACAATGCATCATAATTAATATGCACATAAATTAAGACTGAGAGAGGGTTCTAGATTTCGCATGCAGGCGGTCCTCTTACAGAAGAAAGAAGGGACTCTGTTGGCCCAGGAACAAGCTGACTGTTCACACGCTAAATTTCAGTAGGAGGGGGCAACAAACCCGCCTTCCCATGCCACTGCTGGCCTGGGCCCACACAATAACCGAGCAAGAGAAGCAGAGATTAGTCAAACAGCTTTGAGATGTTTCTTTTTTTATTCACAGAGACCAGCAGATTACTTCCCTGGTCCTCCACCCCCATCACTATGACTTAATAAACTTGTTATAAAGTGAAGATCACAATTATGGTGACATTATATTATTTAATTAAAATGAAATTAAGGAAACCATAGGCTACTGACACTTCTCCTCTAGCTTGATCATTTTTAGAGAGAGACTGACTTCCAATCAGTACATTTAAACAAACACGGTGGCATTTATCTGTATATCTTTTACTGTGACATATCCATAACAAATGCAGGTTGATGTGGTAGACGAATCAGTATCATGAGTCTATATCAGTGGCTATTGATAAATAATAATAAGAAATTATGTATAAATTTATCATAAAATGGGTTCCTCAAAGCTCAATCTCAGAAAATGTGGGGCCTGTAGCTCGCTTTCCAAAGCATAATGATTAAGTCTTGAATGCCATCTGGTGGTCATTTAGGGTCCATGCACTTTTTAAAAAACAGCTGATTTTCCAGCGATGCTTTGACTTTTCAATTATTCCCATTGGTAATTAACAAGTATTTTTCAGTATCTTAAATGGTCCTTTCAATATAATATATTTGTAATAATAAAAATAATAATAATGTTGCTCTAAATACACACATTGTTAACTGAACTTCAATTTATTTTATTTGAACTGGATACAGATAGGAGAAACCCATTAAAGGGCATAAGTACTGAATATAAATATAATTTTAACCAAATTTTTAACCATTTGTCTGGTTGAGAAAAAATATCAGAACTGTTTCCTCATTGTTCCCATTATTCAATATGTATTTTTTGTTTTATTTCAGGTATTGGAATTTGTATTCAAAATACCCACCACCCCACCCCTTCAGTTGAAGTTAACCACATAAGCTAATAAACAACAAATTAGTACCCATAGAGATTCCTTCATTAAGGAAATTCCTTTTTTTTGTGCAAACTGACTGCAAGACCAGTACTGCAATAATTCAGTGTATCTGATTCACTGGGTGAGGAGACAAAATGCTTAGCTATATATCTAATTCTATCGTGTCTGTCTGTCTATAAATAATAATATTTTTTTTTGCTGGCAGTAAAACCAAGCTATTGCTATCTCTGTTTTCATTGCATTTTTTTTAATCACAAAAAACAATTTCTCAACACTGTGCCTAGATATGAATCTCTCTTCCTGAAATGTCCTGTACTGTAAAAATTACCTCAAACTCTAAAATAATAAAAAGAACAACAAATTTCTTAAAGAACTATGATCATATTTTTTTTTCTAAGTGAGGTTTCAAATGTGTACCTGTTTGTATCTATATATATATATATCTTTTTCCCGTTTGTTCTTTAGTTCTTTGTATTTTGATGGAGTGCTGGTACTTCTGCTAAAAAAAAAAAAAAAAAAAAAGGAAAAAAAAGTTGCAATATATAGACCATCTTTACTCAGCCTTCGTTTATATTTTATCAGTTTGCAAAGCCAGTTATATTATCCCTTCATAAATAAAACATCTTTTTATTTAAAGATTACGTATATTATATAGTATCAAAAAATAATTGTAAATACAGTAACTATCACATGCAGTATCACAAAGTGGGTGTAACTGCAGCCTGAAGATCTCCAAATGGGGGCGGGAACTCCAAAACGGGGTAGGACCTCCCAAATAGGGCGTGGCTTCCTCCCATTGACAGACAGGCACATGACACACATGCGCATTTTTTCCCCCAATCCACTTCAGTGCAAACTCCGCCCCACAGCTGATTCTAAAGATTTCATTGGTTGTGTCAATTAAAGTGTTGAATTCCTACACTAAACTACAAAAAATGCTAACCACTAAAACCTACCCCACACCTGACCCTAACCTTAACCAGTGAAATTGACTGCACAGCGGGATTGGCGCTGAATAGCGTGGTAAAGAAAGTTGCAGTTCTGGAGATAAACAGTTAATAAGATTATGCGATATGAGATTGTTTCGTAACTTCTCAACCGGACCTCACCGGACAATGTCACCTTTTTAGTTACACCCAGCGTCGCTACCCCCACCTACCCTGCGAATTTCGAGCCCCGGGACGCCCCCGTTGCTTGGAACAAAGCGATAGAGTGAAATCTTTCCCCTGCGCTGCGCTGGGACGGCTCGCGGGAGAGCTCGTGGGTGTGTGGGTTTGATACGGTGATTCCCATTTATATCATTAAGCAGAGGTTCAAACTCCAGTCCGAACAGCACTGGCCACGAGCTTTGGGCTCTGCTCTCAAGAAGAATATTTACTTATGTAGCATATTTTATTTTAGATGAACTAGAAACAATGTTTAATTTATAAAGTTTTATTTTGAAATGTAAGTCAATAACAATTGGCTGAAGCCACAGCCAATGGTGAAAGTCTTTGTGCGAGGAGACCCCGCCCCATTTTGGAGGTTCTGCCCACTTTTGGAGTTCACGCCCCATTTTGGAGATCTCCGGTCTGCAGTTATACCTACTTGGTCATTTTGGGGGTTGCCCTGCCAATTTTCAATTTTCAAGTAATATTTATTTTATAAATTTGTATTATTATTATTGGAAAACATCTCATAATGAGATGAATCGTACGATTGTTATACGACCTACTTAAGTTTACTATGCGTTTGGAAAAACCATTCCTTGCTCTTTCACTGCTCTTGCCCCAGTGTGGCCACTAGAGGGCGCAGCGTCACCATCCACAAACCACACACGAACGAACCATTCGAATTTGCAGGTTAAACTTTGCATCCAGTGCAAGCTTCTCCACTACGCCACAGAATATCACGAAACTTACTTTTCGTTTGATTAAAAAAAAAAAAACTTACCAACTATACTGTAAACAAATACCTACACTCTAAAAAAAATGCTGGGTTAAATACAAACCAGTGCTGGGTAAAATATGGAAAAACCCAGCAATTGGGTTGTTTTGACCCAGCGGTTGAGTTAATGTTTAACCCAACCTTCTTGGTAGTAACCCAACCGCTGGGTTTGTCCATATTTTACCCAGCATTGGACTGTATTTAACCCGCTCTGTGCTGACAATGTTCATTTTCTGTGAGGTCTATAGCAACAGAGTGTCTTGATAATCATATCAATACAATGCATTAATAAGTATAGTTTAATGTTCAATAAAAAAAAAACAATGCATTAATTAGCATGCTGTCAAAATGATATCTTTCAAATCATACCTAAAACAGCACCCAAACATAGGGTAAATACTGATTTATTTATAATATATGGCAGATGCACTGCATTATGTAACACAGCCTTGTCACACATGATGCTGCATTTCTTTCCTGTGGTGATCTGACCGTGAGAGACATCTAGACACTTCAAAACGATTCGTTTTTAATAATAATTTGAGTGTCTTTTTCTAAGCTTTTCCACTTACTGAATTCTTGCCTGTTCCTGATTGCCATACATCCAGCAGCTCATTTTGGGGTACGTTTGATAAGAGGCAGGAGGGTTTGTTGGCTTTGTTGCCATAGATACAGAGAGTTGCTAAGCAGCAGACAGGATGCTACGGAAGCCAAGTGCAGCAGATCAGCGGGTCACTGCAGAGAGGAACATTTTCACCCACACACCTTTCATCTGGATTAATACATTCAGAAATAAAGGAAAAGAGAAAAAGAGCGAATGAGGCAGACAGAGAAAGAAGCAAGTGTGCATCTGCACGTGCATCTGTGTCAAAGAAAGAGCCTCGTATTTTTCATGGGGGTTGGGGAAGAGAAGGAAATGAGATGAGAATCCATCTGTAAAGTGTCATTTCCAGCTCTTCTCAGCTCTGAAAGCAGCTGGTTTGTAACATGTGTTCGAGTACTCGGGTACCGCAGCCCCGTGACGACTATTAAGCAATCGTGCTGAAGAGATTAAACTAATTTAAAGTTTAACAACTTTTATATGGTCAATACTGGTCCTGAATCACAATGCACAGCATAACATTTTGTTATGCACACCAAAGATGTAATCTGACTTTTTCCCCCTCGCTCATAACTGCCCACCATGGTCGGTCAATAACTGCTCCCAGATCAGAGGGCTTGTCTGAGTCATCTCTGTCATTGCAGCCCCACTTTCATGATTGTTTTTTGCCTGCAGTGAAGGTTTCGTGGCTGAATGGCATTCAGTTGAGTGCGCAGGCTGAGTGTAGGAAGCGAGTGATCTGAGAGAGGGCAACAGGGTGTCCATCTGTTTGTATAAATGCTCTTCCACAAAACCCCAGTGCATAAGCTCCTTACATAAGGAATAAAACAGAGTAATCTCTCTCCTCCACAGGTAGGCCTATATACTTCTTTTAAGTAAATGCATAGGTTTTTCTTCACAATTTAGTTAAGAGCAACACGCTGTTTTCCATTTATTGGAGACATTTGCAACTCATCCGAGAGACTTATTAACTGAAATAGCTGCTTTTGACTAAATCCAAAAACTAAACTAAACTAAAATGAATGTAAACGAAAATATTTTGTTTTGCATTTTGTTTGCATGGATTGCATCTCAAATAAAACGCAGACTTAAGGAGTTTTGTTTTTGAGTCCTGTGACTTTAAGTGTTCCTCCAGCGCAGTGACGCACGCAAGCTCTGATCCGAGTAGTAGTGTAGTAGTAGATTATATCGCATAGTCCTCAGAGTTAAGTGCACATTCTCATTAGCACTCCTTTTAAAAATACGATTTTCGGCCTTCTCATTGTTTTTTGTTCTCTTGGGTTATTTCAAAACCCGGGCGATATTGCGCTGCTGTTTTTCTTTATTTCCAGATTGATCCGTGAAACTGTATCCGTTTCAGCTGCCTTCAAACTTACTTACTGCACTCTGACATTTTCATTTTTCTCTGTCTGCATCACCACCATTCCCTCTGTAAACACTATATTCCTCCACGAAAAATAGGGCTTTCCATGCTTTTATTGGATTGAGCGAAATGCGTCTTTCCTGGAACCACTAAATCAGTCTGGTCAAATACTGTGTTTAATATTTTGTTCAAAAATAGGCTGTTCTTTAAACTTAATGTTTCCTCGTGGTTAAAAGAGTTGAGAATAAAATGCATGAATGCAATTCTACTTCTACGTATTACGTGCTTTCAAAAAATGTACTTGCTGACGTAACCTTCTTGAACCGTGCACATCTGATATGATTAATAATAAAACGTGTTTAATATTGCGCACCAGTACAATACAACGCCATGCTTGAAGGTTATTTTCAAGACATTTATATATTAAAAGTATTTCAAATATATAATACAAATACGTGTAATTATTACATTCCAGTTCTCAAATGTAAACACGGAGAGGAATTTTACAGGATCTTTTCATTAAAATGGGGAGGCGGATGAATACATAAACCGCTTCAGCGTGATCTCTTCCTACTGCACTTTTGCCCCGCCCACAATTCTGCTTCCACACAGAAGCGACCATACTTTAACCCGATTGGACGAATCACGCAAAGCTGATCTCTGATTGGCCACATTATCTGTCAATCATAATGCATTGCCAGTCATGGTGGATAGGACACTTTGTACATGGAGGTTTTTGACTGTACGGGCTAAATAATAACCCTGAACAGGAGTTAAGGATTCCACATATAATTATTGACATCTGCTCGGTGTTTTTTTTATATCCTTGCCTGGTTTGATCTATATTCCACTTCTTTCACGTATCGGGCGTAAGAAACCTGGTGTTTCTCGCACAGATGTGGATCTTGTAGCTGCTCCGGGTAAGTCGTTCGTCCAGTCTAGCTGAAGCTCTAACAGTGCCGAATTATTGCCGTCACATCTCTGAATAAAAAAAAATAAATCTAAATTTAGGTTCTTTCGCGTTAGTGCGCAAACATGCTCTGGTTATTTGTTGAGTATGCTTCTTTTTATTGCATCAAAGGGGGAAGAGTCGCGACTGAAATCGAAGCTAGTGAGATACGGAGGTTCAGACTAAGCTTTTAATGACCAATTGGTGACAAGGGCATAAGATATAACTCACCAGTTACAGTACTTTTTAAATAATTATTTACCTTAAAGTTAGTGTATTATTATAAATCGTGACTTACGGGGCCGATACGAACGGCGTTCATTGTTGTGGTGCTTCTGACGAGCTGTCAGATTTAGTCGCTGTCTGAAATGTCAACATGATTTTGATGCAGTCGCACACATTTCGGCTCACTGTGTAGTGCGCTAGAGGATAGCATGTGTTATGAGGTATTACATATTATGTGCCAACAACTGATTCTATGTATTTTGAGGGGTGTTTGTGTGGAGTAGACTGAATTTTTTAGCACTCAAGCCACTTACGTATCATGTTTGGTTGATCCTGCTCGTGGACTCCAAACAAAAGTTTGGTTTAACCTACGCAGTTCTGCGACACCACCCTCTCTCTTTCTGTTATGCAATAACAACATGTGTTTTTGGTGTATTAGTACTCTTAAAAACTTTCTTTGTGAACGTTTGCTGGCTAAAGTAAAACTTTTGATGCCAAGGTCACCTAAATATGATGTCTCCCAATGCAAAGAAACCCTCTTCCTAAAATATAAATACAAATATTAAAGAAGAGTAATTGTGATATTATAAATACAAGTCAATGTTAAATTAAATAATTTGTCAAACAAAATAATTGCTTTTTATTACTGTAATAGTATTGTAGTAAGCCAAAATAAATGATTCTGTAGGATATTATTATAAAAATATTTCCTTTGTATTATGGTGTTTTTCTTAAAATTGAAATTGTGTCATTAATAGGAGTCCTTAATGAAATATTCATTATTAATCTCATGATATAATGTCATATATTGTCAATTTTGGTACATTCAAAATAACTTTTTTCTGTCGGCCTCCTGGAGGTCCCCGGAGCCCAGATTGAAAACCCCTGTCTAGGCATTCAGAGAAGAAATGTCACTTTAACAAGCTGTAAAACTGTGACTTCAGTCTCTCATAAAAATACATTAGTTTGAAGTTTCCACAGGCTGAGTGGTAAGTGTGAAGTGTGTCTGTCCTGATGCTTTGCCGTAGTGTAATGTGTGTGTGTGCGTGTGTACAAAGCTTTTGATTGGTGGCTTCAGAATTCCAGCTCTCATTATAGGCTGGATCTCATAATGAGCAGAATGTCTAGGTCATGCAGACAGGTACTGTGCTGTCGTGATTCCCAGCAGGGTGTCAGCTCTACCTCCGGAGTCTCAATGCTGTAATGTCCTCCCACCTGGGGAAGCAACAACAGTCAGAGAGAAAAGATTCTTTTACGCATTACAAACCTACCACTGCTGTTTTGAAATGCTTCAAAAAAGTTTTCAGAAAATAACAAGCATCCTGCGAACAATCACGTTCGTTTCGTGAAAAAGCACTGCTTGCTAATGGGAAGTTTGATGGATGGAAATGATTAAGCGGATGCAGTTCAGAAAATGTTTTTGTTGTGATGGAACATGAAACCCATTTAAGCAGGGCAGGATGATGCAAAACATGACAGAACAAAAGTAGTGTTATGTCTTCATCCTGATCATCTATAGTGATGTTTTCATCACCATGAAGTCAAAATAATGACTATTCATCCTGAGCCTCTTATCTAGTTTTCCACATAAACAAATGTATGACTGTTTTTATTAGATGTCTGATAAAGATCTGTCTGTCTTGTATTTGATGTGTGGATTTTATTACATGTGCCCTCACATGTGTCGCATTTGTTCTCATTGTGAAATTTCTGAAATACCCTTTGGTCACATGTTTTAATCCATTTTTCCACTCGGCCTTTAGTATCTCCCTGAAAGCGTTTGACGTTTTTTTTAACACACAAAAAAAGAAGGATATTTTGAAGAATGTTTCAACTGGATTTGTCCATATAATGATAGTCAATGGGGTCCAAAACATTGACTGGGGGGGGACACAGAGAGAGACATCAAAATATCTTCGTCATACATGTTTTGAATGACATGAGGGAGTGTAAATGGTGACAGAAGACACAGTGATTACAATTTTGTCCTTGATCAGTGGCATCTGATATTGGCCAACATCTGATTGGAAACAAATCCACTTTAAGGTCATAGCGCTGCTGATTAAATTAAGTTTTATGGGGAGGAGGGGGGGGGGCCTTCCCTGTCCTTTCCAATTCATAATGGCCTCAGTGTCCTTACTGGCTGTGCAGTTGGTGGAGCAGGGCATGCTGAAGGGCTGAAGCTCCTCCGAGAGAGCACAGCCCTCCTTCCCTGTGTTAATCTCTCCTCCAGCAAGCTCTTAATTGAGCCGTCATCAGCTGATCTAGGGGTTAAACATCAATTAAGGTAATGAGCAGTCTGAAAAGAGACCACTGAAGATGAGGGCAACCCTTTTCTGCTGGAGATGAGATGAGATTGACAGGGCTTTAGGGGTTTTGACAAGCAATCAGAGTTGCATGTTTTTAAAATGAGCTTTTGAAATGTTAGCACTAGCAGGCATGGTTTGGTTTTCATATCGTGTGCTGGTATCGCAGACTTGATAAAGATGTGACGTGGGCACTTTTTTCAATTATTAAAGGCCTAAAGTGTTGTAAATGTAAATGTTTTCATTCACTCTGGTGTTAAAAGTCAGTTTTGTGTGGTGTGGTTGGTGTGGGGGTGCACTGTGTGCGTGTGTGCGTGTATATACATATCACCTATAAGATATAATCTATAATATAGTATAGTATATATACTAATATCATCATCCACATAACTCATGATATTAGGGCGTCACGATTAAGTCCATCAAAAAAATGTTTTTGTTTATCAATAATATATTTTGAGACCTGTGGCATATTTATTATTTAAGTAATTACAACAAACACATGCAGTAATATATTTAGAAAAATTTTATGTTTATTAAACATATATTTAATTATATAAAATATAAGAATAAAATTAAATTTATACTACATGTAAACGTTCAAATATCTCTGTATGCGTGTGTATTTATATAAAATACACAACACACACACATATTATGTAAACAAAAACTCTTATTTTGGGTATATACATGTATAAAGTTAGGTACCAAGCCATTTTTTGTACTTACTATTCTATATTGTGATGCCGTGCAACTTAATTCGATTTATAGCCTTAAAAAGACATGTTAAATACATTTTAATTTATTATTTAAATTTAATTGATCATTTATTGGTTATCGGCAATGACATGAAAATAATAATCTGCCAGAATTTCGATATCAGTGCATCACTAAATAAAAGTTTTATGACATTTTGTGACAGCTTTCCACATGCATGTTAAATAATGATGATGTAAGCATCATTTAATGTAATAATGATTATTAATGACAGTTATTACAAAGTGCTATGAAATTCCATTCTTTTAGTTGTTTCAAGACCCCATCCAAGTTCCCGTTTCCTTGAGACGACATGAATTTTCTAGACTGACTTGGAAGGTAGAATATTTCTGGACTAGATTTTGCTGTCCAAACAAGGTCTAGAACAGTGTGGTTACCTCAATGCTGAAGTACTGGTGTCATCTTACTGAGGAGAGAGCAGCTGAATCCCTTATAAAGACCACCACTCATGCATTCACACAAACACATGGGTTAAAAAGACAGACCACCATTCATGCTCTCGCTGCTTGAAGAGCCCCCAGGTTTAACCTTTAAGTGTCTCTTTAATGCCTATGTGCATATCATGCGATTTCTACATCATATTTTCTGTTTCCGTTTCACTGCATCAGAGGTAATTGCAGCACATATGCTTTCACAGTATTCTTAACCACACCACAGAACCATTTTTCATTTTTTGTAGTAAGACATAAGCATGAATAATTGGTCCTCGTGTGAACATCTTTTAATCATTTTATTATGCAAGACACTGAATGCATTATTAGGTAAATTATGAAATTGCTGCCTTTATTCTGGTTAACATGCGATTGCTTGATTAATGAACGCAGGCAGCTCAGACATCTGTCATTCTTGGACATTTTCACGTAGTCTCCACGACACTGATTTCCATTTTGTGAATCAGGCGTATTTGGTTAAGCTCAAAATATGTCATCATCAGTAGTACTGAATTCCTTAAAATTCCCCTTGAGCTAAAATGATGTGTGGTGACCTCATTCCGGGCGTGCGGTTAAAAGGAAAACAAAAGAGAACCTGAAAAATCTAATTCTGTTTATTTTTGGGATTAATCTATGCAAAGAATTAGAAGTTTGGCTCTAAATATGGTTAAATGGCTGCTTCTTTCTGTCTGCATCTGTGTGGATATTTTGGTTCTTGTATGACGGTGGTGTTTAGTCGTCAATTTATCCAGATTATGTTTTTTTTCCTCTGCTGAATGTAAGTGTTAGTGGATGAAAAGGCCAAGTCAATCACCATAAAACCACGACAGCCATGACCTCATATCCAAATGCTGGTTTTGCTACTTCCAAATCGAAATCCACTATTTCTCTGAAGATCCAGTACCATTTTTTTTCTTTTGTTTATGTGAGCATGACATTGCATGCTTACCGAATAGATTCAACCTGAATATAAATTCTGTTATCAATATTGCTTAACCCTTAGTCGTTTCAAACGCTTATGACTGTTTCTACGTACGACACAAAAGAATATATGCTCATTACAAGTACATCTGTGATGTTTTTTTGTCCCATACAGTCAGATACATTAGGCCCAATGTTCGTTCGACTTTCATTGACGTCCTGCACCACCAAAATGATATGTTTTTCAAAATAGCAGCTTCTCTACTCATCAGCTCTCTGTCACTGTCTGACTCGGTGTGCTTTTTCCTTCCAGAACAAAGCAGAGAACTCACTGTCATCTTGTCAGGTCTTGTCTAGTGTAACCTATGCATACCCAACACCGATATTTCTCTTGGGAACACACACAAAGTCATTTACTGCAACCTTGTACCTGATTCTGCAGCGTGATGTAGGAGACGATAGAATAAGATCTTAATGATTTCAATCCTATGTTCTTATAGAGACAGAGATAACAGCAACTCTTCCTCTGTTCTTCCTGTCAGTAACTGGCTTACTAATGATATATGACCTAACACAGAGATTAGCTCTGTCTCACGTTCAGGGTTAATCAGGATACTTGATTCAAAAAGGCTTAAAGGGATAGTTCGGCAAAAAATGAAAATTCTGTCATCATTTACTCCCCATCATTCATTCAAAACCCGCCTATGGCCTTCCTTCATCCTGTGGGCGAAAAAAACACACAGCAAAAACGATGTTTTGACGTAATGATTGGGTGAAACCAACACAGGTTTTGGTTGACGTTCCAGAATTGTAGGGACAAACCCAACCTGAGATGTTGATCTTCTCAAATACTTCCTTTGTGTTATTATAAAGAAAGAACTTTATGCAGGTTTGGAATTAAATGAGGGAGAGTAAACATCTTGATTATTAAAAAATATGGGTTCAGTAATCGCACTGGAAAGATATGTTTGACCTTTTTTAATACTTCCGTACGGTCTTTTGCATCAGCATTAAAAGGGTTATATGATGCGATTTCAACTTTTCCTTTCTCTTTAGGAGTGTTACAAGCCCTCTGGTGTCAGTTAAAGAAGGATCTGTAGCGCCCCATCCTAGCAAAGACTAAGTCTCAAATGGCGGGCAAAGAGCACTAGTCTTATCATAAAAGTTAAGACGTCAGCCACGCCTACCCTAAAACGGCTCGTTCTAACCACCCCCCATACCTACGTCAGATTTGGGGAGATTTGATCCCGCCGGGCCAAATGTTTACGCACAAGTGAACTAAGGCGTACCTTCTTCATTTCCCGCTGTAGTATTATGTTTCTGCCGCCGCCATGTCGTGATACCTGTGGGCCTGGTTCGTTGGACAGCGAAACTACGTTGTTTGGCCTGTCCAAAAGAGGACGATATCTGCTTCTTCATGCCTAGAGCTGATCCATGCTGGTCACTGAGGAAATACAACAACTATGCGCTGTGGATCGCCGGATCGGCTTTCACCTAGGACGAAGCGGAGTCCAGCCGGGAGTCGTCACATGTGGTTGCCGCAAGCCCTCCGGATCCGCTTCCTCGTCGAATCCGCCGGCCGCGCCCGTTCGCAGCGCGCCACCTCTGTAACTCTGTGCCCTCCGGCCTGTTCCTCACATCTCTACTGGTCTCCCACCATCGGCCTCCGCTCACTCTAGCCCTCCGGTCATTCCTCACGCTAGCCCCCCGGCCTCTGGGCTGAGTTTTTTGGGCAGTGTAGATAGGGCTTGTTGTTTGTCATTCTCCGATCACAAATGCAGACATAGATTTATGTTTACGCGGCGTGATGCAACACAACACGTAAAAAACCTGTATAAGTCATTATAATCCATAATTATGTCCCTTCTGGATGCAACGAATGCCTCGTTTATCATGGGTTTTCATGTTTTTGAATCATCAATCATGAAGGCCTGACGGCATCATCACAGTATGGTAAGAGGCGTAACATTTCCATCACACGCTTGAAGAATTCGGCCAATCACAACACACTGGATATCTGGCCAATCACAGCACACCTCGCTTTTCAGACCGGTGAGCTTTGTAAAAATCGAGGCGTTTCAGGAAGGTGGGGCATAGAGGAGAATCAATAATGTACATTATGTGGAAATAATGTGTTTTTTGAACCTAAACCGCATAAACACTTTTTCATTTCACCAAATACACAAAAAGAATGTTCTTTTTAGCAACATCATATGACCCTATTAAAGACCTGATTCATGACGCCTTAGGTAAATAACTCGAATGCGACTGCAAAAATGCTTTCTAAAAATCTTTGAACACAGCTGTTGCGTGTTAGCATGACTGGGGCTGCGCACAATCGCACAACCCTAGTGCAATTGCTCGTGTGTTGCAGATAGTCAGGCTGGCGTGGCGGACGAGCACTAACCGAGTTACAGTCTGCCGCTGAGAGCAAACCTTAGGCCATCACTCCCGCACAGCTGAAAGCAGCAAGTCATTGTAAAGCCAAGATGCTGAAACCGTGTACCTCCTGCATACTCTCTCCTCGCTCACTCGCTTCGCTCTCGTTACACTTCCCCTTGACATCTGATTCTCTTTCCATTCCTTTCTCTCATGTCGGGGCCGGCGGCTGGGGTATACTGTAAGTTTGTGGTGCCACAACTGCCCCGTTGGCAGGAACGTAGCCCTATTGTGTTCATATAATATTATCTTACTATTACTCTGCCCCGTGCTCTGGGGTGTCCCTCGCGAACTCTGTTTGACTGGAAAGTTGAGAAATTTGCATGCTGATTGGGTGGAATGAATTTTCCTCAGACAACTTTAGGTGGTCTCGCGTTCAAACTTGGTCATTACATTTTGAGCTTTTTCTTGTCATGCTTTCTGCACCTTTTTGGTCCTCGAGGAAAAATTCCTATGGCACCTCCCTCCTGATGGACGCACCACCCAGGGGTAAAAAAAAGATTGTTCCACGATTAGTTCAACGGTTTCACTTTGCATACCCTTCTCCGTCCTTCTTAGCGGGCAGTGCGTGTCCAACTCCGTCTCCCGGGGGGCCACCGCCATGCAGAATGGCATCGTTCCGCACCCGGCTCAACACCATACCATGTAGTTTTCAAATAAGCCTAAATGACTTTATAGCCTAGGACAGTGTGTTTAATTCAGTGGCTTGAATCTATACTGTGCAGGGCTGTGGCTCTCCGGGACATCGGAGAAGTTCGCAACCCCTGTCTTAGGGTGAGTCCAGTAACTCATGATGAGACTCTTTTGTCATTAGAAGCCATGACAGCCATGTTACTTGTTGGCTATTTTGAATTTTAGTAAAAACTTTAGTAGTTTTTCTTTTCAAAATTTGTCCAGTCTTCAATTTGGGTCAGGTAATCTAAAGACTTAATCTAAAATCTGTGTTTTATTGTAAAAAAAAAAAAAAAAAATAAAAAAAAACAAAAAAACAAAAACACAAAAAAAAAAAAAAAACAAAACAAAAAAAACAAAAAACAGAATGTCTTCTAGAATGTTAAAAATGTTCATTGTTAAGTAAATATTTTTAAATTGTTGTTTTGTAATTGATATTTTTTCTTTGAAAAGCAAGACAAAACAGTAAAAAGCACATTTTGGCTATTTAATTTATGCAATGGTGAAAAAATTGCCAAAATGGGGAAAAAAACATGAAAAACCGGCTTCGGTATTCGGCCCTCGGCCCAGTGTTTCATTGACTTTGTTCAGCTTCGGCCTCGGCCAAGAATTTTCATTTCAGTGCATCCCTAGTCTTTTCGCAATGCTGTCGGCAACTGAAATGAAACTTTGTCACTAACGCTAGGAGCATGTACGTTCACTTTAAAACTTTGATATCAGACTGTCTATAGGAAAAGTGTTCCATATCACTCGCAGATCTTAAAACTACCATAGTATCCTATGTCATCAACAAATGGCTAAATGAAAGGGATCAGTGTGCAAACAACAAATTGCATGAAATTAACCTTACTGTGGGTAAAATATTTAATAGTTGCTGGAATCAGATCACTTATACACAATGCTGAATACTAGAGTATTTATGTTTTTAATATCAAATGAAGATATCTTTTAAACATTTTATTGAATTGTATTGGTTTAAGTTCTCTTATGAACATTTTAAGGAAAACTTTAAAAACCTTTAAAAACCTGCCAAGGAAGCTGGAAAGGCGGTAAAACACCAACCAGACAACCAACCAACTTAACAGATAGACTAAAGTCATAATTTTTGAAATGCTTGGAAAACATTTTATGAAACAGTAAGCCACTGGTAGAAATGTTTTGTGTTTGACTGAAATTGTACCAGCTGTTTTTTTAAGTTGTACTACCAGACCAGATTTGACCTTTATACATACAAATCGGATCTCACCTTCCGTCCAGCAAGAATCACTTATTGGCAAGAAAAACCAAACAGTAGTTTTCATTGCTAGGCCGAAACAGAACCCAAGACAGGGGGAAGGTCCGGGGTAAGGGAACCCCCAGCCGTCTGGGAAGACATTGGCCAAACCACCGGCAACACCAAAGAAAAGAGCCCCCAAACCAGCACATACCCCGTGATACCCTAAGGCTAAAGAAGCAGTTTGTTTACAGCGCCACCTAATTTGAGTACAATTCAATATAGTGCTTGTTCTCAGTAATTGCTGCTTGCAGCTGTATTTCTCGTTATTCTGCTATTTTACTTGCTGCTGTCTCTTTCTCTCATGGGGCACTACAGTTCTATGGCAGTACAGCTGTGGTTCTTGTCTAGGGCCATCTGCACACATTGTCTCCTTCGCTCTTGAGGCTCAGTATGGCCGATCTCCGCCATGTTTTAATGGAAGATTGCTGGCTGGCCTCTTCTCATCACAGGAGATGCAGGCAGCAGTATGGATAGCCGGGAAATATGCCAGAGAGGGAGGAGGGATGGAGAAAAAAATCCCCTCTTTCTACTTCCAATGTGACACACTTGGTTGGCGTGTGTATGAGTGTTTATGAGTGTTTACTCATGTGAATATGCACGCTTCTCTCAGATGGAGCTCTGAAAGCAATTGTGCACTTGAAACAACAAAGCCCGATCGGCCAATCAGATCCAGCCATTGGATATTTGGTTGTAGATGTCTATAAAATATTACCTCATGTTAATGTTTTATTTTTGTGAGTTGGATTTAATTGATTAATGAAATATGTGTTTTTCTTTGCTGTCTCTCTTAGAGAGGGCTCTTTTATCCCGCACACTTGCTTACACGTGAATGATTGCGCATCTTTTCCGTGATCTGCCTTCAGCAAGGATTCTGTGAATCTTAACCACTACATGTTTTCTACAGCCAATGTTTATATTATTCAAATGCTACACAAGCACTCCTACAAGTCCATCTTGAGGGCAGCAGGCAGCACTTTTCTTTCTTTTTTTTTTTTCTTGTCTTCTACTTTGCAAGTCTTTATCAAGTGCTTTACCAGAATGTGTTACAAGCTTTTAAAAAGGCTAGATTTCATTGATGTTTGTCTTATGTTATTCGTTTACTCTTCACGCTATTTAAATATAGACATTTTAGGACATTTGACTAAGTCAGCTGTGTTCTATTGGTTAGCATATATGCCTGACACATTAAGTTAAGGTGCTTGTACTAAAAAATAGTATGCACAAAACACTGCCTTTAGAAAGTATGGGGTTAATAAGATTTTTGAAATAATATTGCCTATTAAATTGCAGAAATTATTCTGATGTGTGGATTTGGTGCTCAAGAAACAATTTTTATTATCAATGTTGAATATTTTTGTGGAAAGTGTGATACAATTTTTTCAGGATTGTTTGATAAATAGAAATTTCAAAAGAACAGCTGTACTATAGCAACAGTAGTATTAAGTGTGTGTGTGTGTTTTAATTTAAACAAATTATTTTTGATATCGGCCACATATTCCATATTGTTGCATCTCTAGCAAAATACAGCCTGTTTTGACATTTTTACCTTTTATTTTCTTGCTTAGTTACAATGACCAAATTACATTTTATTAAAGAAAAAAAAACAGTTTTCAGTTACTGAGTAAAAAGTCCTTCACAAAGCTGGCATGTCAGACACACGTGACTCTTTGCCATCTGAACATTTTGCTTGCTGCACACAGTGAATAGAAACATTTGCTGAGGTTATCAAAGAAGTAGACAGAACAAGGAGACTCACTGCGCTGAGGAAACAGAGAGGAAGAGCGAGGGAGACGGGGAGGCCGCCATCAGAAATAAATAACCTGCGGAGGAGGAAGGGTTTATCACAGTTCCTCTGCGGTACTAACAGGTGTGCCTATATGTGCGTGTGATTCAGAGTGTAAAAGCTCCAGGATGAGGACCAGGGCTGTGTGTTGGGGGTTGAGGGGATGTACGGGGTTAAAGAGGTTGTGCCCTTCCCACCTGTAGCCTGTCAGCTGTTGCCTGTTGAAATGTCAGCTGTTTCTGAGAAGTGTATGTGTTTGAGAGAGAGTGAGCTCCTTTGAGTGTTCAGTAGGATGGTAGAAGCTGTGTGTGTGTGTGGGCCGCTCTCCTCATGTCTAAATACCCTTTCTAGAACTCTGTTTTCCTTTTACCCCCCCACGACCATCACTTCTCACCCTCCTAAACATTGGAGAGAGAAGAGATCATCTCTTACTGACAGCTGATGCTCTTTGTCATAGTAAAGGCCCTGACGTTGTTACTCATGTCCTTGACTGGTTTAGACTCTGATCAACCCGGCACGTGGAAAGCTGCAGTGAATCCCTACATGCATGAGTATAGTGTGTACTATATGGACGTTTCAGCCAATATTACACTGAGAATTTGTACATATAGTCAAACTAACCACGCGAGGTAGTGTTTGGTTTAAACATGTTTCTTAGCTGTCATATTCCATCCTATTTCTACATTCTACAGATTGCATTGCCTTCAATCCTAATGCTACCTTAAAGATAATTTTATAAGCAATGCTAATCAGTGACTAAATTTTCTAACACTATAGTGAAATGTAATATTTAGCCAATCTCAATGCCCACCTATGCTGAATCTGGGTGATGCAGCCCCTAATTCATTTGTAGAGAGTGATTTTAGGTTTTACCATTTTTATACAAGATTATTTGTATAGCGCTTTTCGCAATATATACTATTTCAAAGTAGCTTAACAGAAAATGCGTGTTTCAGTGTTAAAATTAGGAAGTATTCTGGTATCAGCCAGACATAAGTGTATTGAATGAAGTAATGTCCATATGGAAGTAATATACTACAGATATAATCTAATAAATTGTATATGGTTAGTTAACATAATTTTTCAGTTCAGCAGACACATCAAATGTGTTAGGCAGCAATTACAACTTGTGCTCCTATTGATTACAATATAATGATAATATTGCAATATATAAAGATAATATTTAACAGCTTTTTATGTGTATATGTTGATCCGAAATAGGCAGTTTTAAAATTGTGCATCGGTAATATGAATAAATATAGAAATATAGACAGTAAAAAACTAAGGAAAAAATAAAAAGGGTTAGACTTTATGGATCTTAATAGTGCGTTTTAGATTCCAAATTTCAGTGATCAGATCGCAGACAATGCATGTTACTATCAGGTGTAAATGGGGCCGTAGAGAATTGAGTGTGGGCTCTTTTGATGAGAACCAGTAAATAAACCTCTAGGAACCCCATAGTAACTTGCTAAAAACCCTTAGCACCTGAATAGCAGCATTGTGTCAGCGAGTTTTACAGACTGCTCAATTTTTCTTCAGACAATTTGGCAAGTCCAAAATATTGTCTATATTGCTTTACATTTTTGTGTTTATTTTCTGTGAATGTCTAATGTAAATCTTGACAGATTTGGAATAAGTCTTGGTTTAACAAAAACTCTGGCTTGTGCCTGCTCAAGAGCTGTTTGAAGGGTCAGAGGAAATTATTTCAGATTGTGGCACTGTCTTCTCGAGTAGCAGCTGAAGGGGCTTAGGCAAAGATAAACAGGTTGTGTTGTCTGTTAGGACTCATCTAGCTCATCTTGACCTTTACCCTTTAGCTGTGACTGTCTGACTAGTTTGGGAGATACAGTGTTTCTGTGAATTACAGAGCGTTTTAGTGATGACATCAGGATGGAAGATTCAACTGATTCTTTTCAGCACATTTCTTTTACATCAGTGCATGAGAACAGCATGTTTATTCTTCAGCTAGATTTCACTGAGGGACATCTGAAATGTTAAAGCACTTCTGGAAGAAGCTTTTAACAGTGATATTTGTCTGCAGAACTCAACTCAGGTCATTTAAATAGGACAGTGCTTGTTCTGTTATTTGGTCTGGTTAGTTATAAGGCCACATGCTCACAGCTGTTCCTGGTATGGGAATCCTTTTATGACAGAGCGTTTTCTGGGAAAGGGGATATGGAAAGACATGATGGAGTAACTGACGGTTTTTTCTGCCCATACATCATATGTGGAACTGAAAAATCTCTGAAAATCAAACTTCTTCCTGGACTTATGGTAAAGCTGTGTTGTGTTTGTATGACAACTCACAAATAGGGAAACGAAACAATCTTTGCTCATATCCTGTGTAAAATCTTCTTTCGTTCATATTTTGAAGAATGTAAAATGAGTTTACACTGGAGTCTGACTTTAAGAGAATGAATGAAAGTGTCAGATCTCATTCTCCATACACAATTTTATAAAAAATGGTAAGCAATTAATTAAATGTTAAACATCAACAACAGTAAGGAATTTTTTCTTGTCAGTAATTTGGATTTTTTTTTCTGTTCTGCCAACCTTTTTACTGGTCTCATTATACATTTTTTATTTATTTATTTATTTTATTTGTGTGGCTGTTCAAAGCGTTGTTCTAAATTACCTTATTAGTATTTTGACTGTAAAGTGACATTTGTTTTATTAAAAAAAGATTATTTATTTATTTTAAAAAGATGATTTACAAAATATATTATTTGTTTGTTTTAAAAAAATACAAAAGATAATTAAAAGTTTTTTTCTTACATTCTTTTGTATTTAAATTTGCCAAAATACAGCTATAATGTAACTGTATTATGTTGTATTATTATTGAATAAATTCAGTATTATTGAATAAATTCATTAAATACCCTTTTGCTGAAAAACGAACCTCTTAAATTTTAGCCAACATTAGCTGATGCCATGTACACTGTAACTTCCATATTTGATGGGGATGTGGCCAATATGCACATTAATGTGTTTCTAAATGGTTATGATGTATGTTATTCAATATTACACTTAGTTGCACCTCCCAAACCTGAATATGCGATTCTTTCTCTACACAGAAAGTGAAAGAGAGTTAACAAGGAAACAGGATCTTAGCTGACTGATGATGACCAGTCAATGATTTTTGTTGTTCTAGCAATTGTGTCCTCTTGATTTTGGCTCGTGTGTGTTACGTTAAGGATGTTTGTATTTTTTTCTCACTAATGGCAGATTTCCAGCTTGATTTTAGCATAGGAGGGTTTCATTTCCCCCCGTTCTCTTATCCACAACATTTATCCATATAAGTTACTCTTTGTGAGAAACCGCAGTGTCCAGACCTTCTCCTCAACCCGTAACGTTCTCAGTGCCAGAGCGTGATTTGTGCCCAAAATGGGTTTTTTTTGTCCCTCCCATTGGAAACTCATTGACATTGCAGTTTTACAGACCCATGACCTTTGCATTCCCACACCCCCCGAAAGCCCTTCTGAGATTTTGAGGTCAGGAAAGGGCAAAATCTTGAGATTTGTTCTTGGTGAAGCCGTGTTTGTCTTTCCCGAAAAGACTGAAAACAACAGGTTATTGCTACTTTTTATGTATAAAAAGGTTTCCATACTAAATGCAGAGCTAGTGTGCAGGATTTTATTTTATTTTTTTGAAAAAGATCCGGCGTGGGGTGTCGCCTGCAGCAGCTTTGGACCCGAAAAGTAGAATTTGCTACAGCTGTGACAGCAGAGACGTCGCAAGGGGGTGTCGGAACAAAAGGTGTGTAGGCAGCTGCCACTACATTTAACACACACATGTACAGGCAAGAGAACAGAGGATCTGACATACTGACAAGCGTCCCAATCCTGACACCCATCCACTCTCTCAATTACATCCAAAGACTCTGATGGATTGAAGGCAGTTGCTAAAGGCATATTAGGGCAAAGGGTGAGGGTGGGGGTCTCTGAGAGGAGGACTGGGGGTCTGAGCGCTCTGCATTAAGCTCATTGCTGAACCGGTCTCCACTGTCTGCCAGGCATAGGTCATGGGACGAGCTATGCTGTAGTCCGCTTGGATTTTATTTGTTGCTTGACTGGGTCACAGGAAAAGAACCGTGAGGATCGAATCGGAGGCTTTTTGTTCATCGTTACTTGTAAGGGGTAAGAAGGAGCTTAATTTGATACCAGTAACGCTATTTTAAGATAGTGTAACTTCAAGTTTCTTTTTATGCAGTTTCATACTTGAATTCTTTGGTTTTCGTAAAAATTGGAAAAAAATGTGACAAAAATAGAGCAGTAACATCCTAAAATTGTTTAGTAGATTGTTTTTTAGATTTGTATATTCCGTAAACGTCACTTAAGAGATCGGGTTGACATGAACAATGTGTTGCCTTCAGGGTATTTCCGAGCGTTGAAGAGTGGTGTGGTGTGACAGGACCATGTGCTGTAATGCATGACAGCTTCACTCTACACGCAGAGCAGTTCACATCTCTGTCTGCCTCTCTCAGTCTCTTTCTTTTGCTTTTTGTGCACGTTTGTCAGAATACTACTTCTTTTCAGTGTGTTGGAAAAATTCAGTTGCGTTTTCTTTTCTTTTCTTATACTGTCTAATGATTTTACCAGCAGTTTCAATCTTATTTCATAGGAAACGTCCATTCCTTTCAGAAGTTTTTTTGTTTTTTTTTAAAGAATTAATCATTTTAATTCAGCAATCGACATCTTGGGTTAATTACTTGTAAAGTTGACAGTAAAGACATTTGTATAATGGTACCCTATAAAAGAGACTTCTATTTGTATTGAATACGGTGTGTAAATCTTGATTGATCTAAATCGAAATACTGTCAAAGAATCGCTCTACATCTCTACGTAGCAAACTACGTCTAGTCGCATTGATAATAACTAAGAGATGTGTTCGCACACCCTGCCACCCCAAACAGGCATACCTGAATGAATACTGCGTCCTGAGCGGATCATGTGATACTGGAAGCTGTGCGAATAATTGATGCATGACACATTTGCCATCATCAGAAATAAATCATATGTGTACATAGATTAGCAAAATATGTCACATATCAAATAATTCCAACACACATACGAAAACAATATTTTAAATGTAAAAATATTTCGCTGGATACGGCGTTTATACAAAAAAATACCGTGGCAGAATGAGGCAAAATTTCACCAAACTTTTGAATGGTAGTGCACATTGACTTATATTAGTTTCAGTTTAATAAAAATTGTCTTTAAATCCATTAAGTGAGTGTGTGTATATATTTCTTTTTTTTCACTCAAAAAGTAACAGATTTACAATCCTGTTTGGATAATAATTGAACTTTTAAAACGGTAAGTCATTTTCTGTTGAAAACTGTGTATGCATAGCAGAAAAAAAGATGTTCTTGTTGTTTACAGTGCTTTTCACTTGAGGAAAAAGTATGTCAATATTAACAGGAAAGAAAGATCAGTATGTATGTTTATAGCTGCCAGTCTTGTGGCGTATCAGATTATTGTGTCTCATTATCCAGCATTACTTGCGCTTCTCTTTCGCCCTTGAGCTTTTCTACAGAAACACGAATGACATATTTTTCCTTGTCTAGCTTGTCTTCTGATTGTGATTTTGATATATTACTGAACCGACAAGCTTATCTTTTGTTCGAACCAAAAAATATTTTGTTTTGTTGTGTAACTAACCGCTCATGATGTGGTCATGACGAACTGCTGGCAACACACCCTCCTTTCCAATTGTCACATTGATGTCACCGACATTATGCTGCAAGGGAAGGTGTGTGTGTGTCTCCTAGACCTTTAGTGGCGGATCAGGGTCATGGTGTGTGAGAGGGAAAAAGATTTGCCTGACCCTGGAACAGAATGTTAGCCTGCATATGTTGGTATTTGCAGCCTGATGCAGTAGCCTGAGAGTTTTGTCACTTTGGCTTTGTCATACAGCCATGTGGCAGTGCTGTAAACTGACAAGTTTGACCACATTGTCCACACTGATGCTTGAAACGATAAGCTGGTGTAAACAACAGCCTATAGTACTGTAGACAACACAACAGACAACTGTGTTTCATCTGTTCACAAGCGTTTTGTTTGTCAAATGAGTATAGAAGAAAAAACTAATTGAATCCTATGGCCTGACACCAGAAAAAAACACTTTTTTAGGGTTTAAAGTGGTAACCTAGCATTGTAGTTTGCTTTCAGAGTTGATGAGACAGACAGCAATGGTATGATTCACAAGCTGAAGACCACAGATCCATTACACCCCTCCCCATGAAATGCTGTCCTTGCAATGCCGTACCCACCGCCCTCCCCCATCTCAGAGATTGGGTTATGCTTGTGGTTTGGCAGACGTTACACCACCTATCTCCCCGCTCCTGGAGGAAGTCCAGTGATGGCACTCGGCATCGAACACCGCCGTATCATCAGTATACTTGTGTACTGGACAAACGGCTGTGTTGAAAAACAGAAATCATGCGCTGCGGTCAGCAGCTGAGTAGCCATATTGGACAGGGTGAGTTCCTGCCGTGCGGGGAGGTTGAGTCAACAGGCTGGAAATATCCTGCAGTTGGTGCTGGCAGTACAACCCCAAGGTTGGAGTAAATCGCTGGAGGGTCTCACAGGGCTCCATTTTTGCCCCAGTTTAGCTGCTGCTAATGTTTTGAACAGCACTTAAAAAAAAACCATGAGCTTGAGGGTGTCTCCTCAAAACACATTTTCTCCACCACAATTTCTTTGTGGCTCGATGTTGGACCAGCCAAGCTTGTTTTTTGTCTTCTTCATAAGTCATATAGCAGAAAAGCTTGCTTTGATTTCCTTCTACTCTAGTATAGCTTGGAAATTGAGCTTAAAATCAACATGAGACCGCATTTGTGACCTATTTTGCTTTGTAATGAGTTATTACCATTCTGTAGGGTTGGGTACCATCCACATTTTAACCGGTATGGTACCGGTATCTACCTGTATTTCGGCTGGTACGCCAAGGTACCTTTTTTTTTTCGGTAATTTACTCTGTTACTTAACAAAAACATTTATTTCAGTTGAAAAAGCTAGTCCAAAGTCTCATTTCAACATTTGAACAATAGGCCCTACAAACTTTTCTGTTAATATTTCTTTTTCCTTTTTCCCCCCACTAAATTCTTGTTTTAATTTTTCACACAATCAATGAATCCCTTAACATTTAGTTTAAATCAATGAAAATTAACTCCTTTTCATTTTTTGCAACACAAACTGAGGTTTCTGTTGGAAATTAATTCATGAAGAAAACATGGTGAGAATATTCCCTTTACAACATTTGTAATAGGCTATAACTTTTATTTTATATTTTTTTATTTGATCGAACATTAATCTTTAAAGATCGTACATTATCCGTACAAAAGTATACAGAGTAATATAGTTCGCTTACAATGTTTAAACCCGGACTTTTTCTTTTGACAGTTTGCCATGAGTTTCTGTGTGTATACAGTATGATGATGCTAGTTTTCTCAAATGAAACTGTAAAATTCTCACGACTCACTCCATTATGTCGTAATGCCCGATGAAGTTGGTTCGCAACCCGCCATAAAACCAAAAGAAGAAGAAGAAATTCTTGCGAAGTGACTCTCACAGCAGCTCTGGAGATTATGTTTTTGTGTTCATGCCGTCATATAGTGAGATGCAGAGGTCGGAAATCACCACGAGTGTCACGTGTGCTTCAGTATTTGTGTGGTAAACAAAACTGCGGTTCCGCCATTCATACATAGAGAGGCAGGAACATGCAGGATTCATATTTAAACCGTCTTTTTGCATTTTGATATTCACAGACACTAGTTCATATTGCGATTCGAATTAAGTGGCAGTGGCTACTTTTGATTTATTCGTCCAAAATTGACGAATTCTGTGGCGTTCCGCGCTATAGAGTAAATTACGTTTTTATGAATGGACTCCACGATCCCGTCCGCATTTTCGCAGAAACCATATGGCCCTAGAAATGCTACCACACTTCACAACATTTCGGCTTGCCCTGTGTGTTGTTTGAACGAGTTGCAGGGTGACCTCATGTCACAGGGTCTCTCTTTCTCTCTCTGTAGCGTATGTGGCCAGATGCGTTCTCAGGTACCGAAATTTGGCACCGATTGATTTAACGTGAATCGGTACTCTGTAGTACCGACGAAATTCGGTCGGTCCCCTTAAAAGTACCAAGTTCGGTATCCAACCCTACCATTCTGGCTGATACTGATACGCTGATGATTGGTCATATGGTAAGCGTATACATGGCCTATATTAAAATGTTGCTATTTTATCTAAATAATTAAAAAAAATAAAACACTAAAATGAATTATAAATGCTACAAAATTTAAAAGAGAATTGCTAAAGGTTGCCTTTAACAGTGTTAATAGGGGAAATGAGCACTGACTAAAACCTATACGTTAAACAATCTTTAATAATGGCCAATAACTGATATGGTACCAAAATGTTGTCCATCACTATCCATAATGTTGCTTATTTCTAAGCAAAAAGGGATATTCAACAAGACTTCAGCTTGATTTTATCCATTGGGAATTGCTTTGATGAAAAGCGGCCTCTAAATGACAGGTAGTTCAAAGGGATGAGTTAATTTTTGAAGACCATTTTTAAAATTTGTAATCAAACATGCAAACAAATTATGCACCGCAAGACCAGGAATAAGTATTAAGAAAAGTAAATTGTGTCCATTTTGATCTACTTTGTCAGTGGATTGGAAACAGTTTTACACAGAGTAAATGTGTAAAATGTTGGGATGTAACGATTCACTCAACTCACAAATCGATTCACGATTTTGATTTCACGATTTTTTTTTTTTTTTTTTACAAAATGAGATTTAAGACAAATTATAAATTAAATGTGTCCTTTTATTATTGCTTGGACAAAATACTGTACATTTCTTTGTGAAATTGAAATATAACGCTATAATAATATACTAATATATCACTTGTAAATATTGCTCTTTTGGTGGTTTTGATTGCTTCTATTGTCCTCATTGTAAGTCACTTTGGATAAAACCATCTGCCAAATGAATAAATGTAAATTAAATGTAAATGTATACAAAACTAAATTGCATTTTAAAATCATCAAACATCAAATAAATAAGTAACACAAAATAAAATAAATATCTTCATATAAAACAAAATAAGGCTTTGTCTGTGCTATTTCCATTTAAAATTAGAGGCAACCACGGCATTTTAATCACGATCTAATCAAAGATGATGCATGAGCAGTTTTTGATTTAAATTAGATTTGTATAATTTCGAAATTTGAAGCAACAACAGATTGGTTTGACTTCAGTTTTGTGAAACTAAACATAAAAATATCTGCATGAAACAGAAACAGCAGAACTGAATGAGACGCAGATTCACTCACTGCCAGCAGGTGGCGCTTAAAGCATTTCCTTGCTTTCCGCTGTAAACAAAACAGCGCTGCACTTATGAACTTTAATATCCATTATACAGAGGCAAGATGAAAATAAAAAAATACCATCTAAACTTTTCAGAGACAGTAAGTTCCCCTCAGACATACATTCATATAAACTTCTACCCCTAATTGAATCTGCGATTTTGTTTAGCATCTCAACCGATTTGAATCGTGACATATTTGAATCGATTTTCAACCTGCTTGCGGTTAATCGTTACATCCCTAGTAAAATGCATTTTCATTTCAGTAAGTTTGCAAAATGAAATTTCCACTTGGAATCATTGATTTATATTATATATACATATATATGCATTCTTTGGTGCACTGGTCTCCATTCACATCCATTATACTTTACATTCTAGTGTCACAATATCTCAATCAGCATGCTTAGCTTTCTTCCTTAGTACAAAATAGCTTTTATTGGCTCCGGGAGTACCGAGATATTGCTGGCGTTGACAGAGCTGTGGTCATGGGGCGTTTTGTATAGCACCAATGTACGGAAACTGTAAACGGCCGAATTAAACAACTCTCTGTCCCAGTCGGTGACCTCCCTCTCTGAGCTGGGAAGGTGATGGATTTCTCAGCACAGCTTTGGACCCAGTCCAAGCCCAGTTCTGGCACAGTCCCTTATCTCCAAGCCCCAGGCCACTCTGCCTCTAGTTACAGGCAGGGATAACAAAACTGGACTCTCTCGCACACACCCCATGGAGGAGATATGCTTACACACGCACACGCGCTTGTGCAGAATACCATATGCCCACACATGGACGAGGGCAGCATGCGCTTATCCCAGTGGAGCTCTGATACTTCAGAGTCCTTGCAAGAAGCACTGCAGCCCAACCGTGTGGGTCCAAGCTACTTGAAGATTGAGAATTACTCGATATAGTGAAAGGTCACAAACTTGTGATGGTGTTTTTTCACTTGTTTGCAAGCCTGTGTAAATGTTGTTTTGCTTGTGTTGCACGCTGAAGCTTGGTTCCGCAGGATTTCCTCAGTGGTATGAGCAAGCCGCAACTCAAAATTATAACACCTTCCCCAGTATGTGTGTGTGTGACAGCTGCATCATACAACGGCTCACCTTTTTGCTCTGAGAGCAGTGAGAAATGCCTTGTGCTGACACGTGTGTGTGTGTGTACTTGTGTGCTCATGTACATATATGTGTGTTTATTTATTGTGCATCAGTTTTCATGAGCATAACTAATTTAAGATAAGGTTTTTGTTGCAGGGGGTTCCCCTAGTAGAGAAAACGGAAGGGAACCAGTGTTTTATCAGTAACCTTCTTTGTTTTTTCTTTGTTTAATTGCGGTGCTTGCTAAACCTTAAGGTTAGATATCTAAACAAACCCCAGAGTTTCCTAACTTTGTCATGTAACCTGTCCCGTACCATTTGTTCTATAAACTTATATAATACCTAAAATCATGCAGCCTGTTGGAAGTGTGCTGTTATTTTTCTCAGCAATGAGACTTGCAATTTTCACCTGCCACATTGACAGAGGAACTCTTGCAGTATCTGGACTCTTTTGACTTCAAGCACATTTTAGCAACCGCATAAAATGTGCTAAAAACCATACAGTACACCCTAACACCCTGGCATTTGAGGTGTAAGTGTTGCATGGGCAAACACTACTCTTATTTTCCTGCTAAAATGTAATAATTAGTTTAGTCGGTCATACAATCACCATCAGTCTTTCTTTCTTCACAAAATTATATGCATATTTGATTTTTCAAACATAATGTTGTCAATATAATGAAATATTCTAATACTTTTTTTATTCAATTTATTTTTAATACTTTAGTTTTATACAATAATATAAAAATAAAACTGATTTGATAATTTCTAAAGAAAAAAAATATGCAGTTATATTAAATATTTAATTTATCCTAAATAAATCATTTTTTTCTTGTTGACTCTATAATATCCTCTTGCAGCGCCCAGTTTGAATAACATTATCAAGTTTCAGCATTATCAAGCAGTACTTTATGAGTTCTCTGTGGTTAGAGAGTCTGACTGAGGAACCGCAGTCTGAGGACACTTTCCAGGTCCCTTGTGAAGCGACTGAGATCAGAGCTGGGAATTAGCCCCTCTCAGCACTCACAGGGTGAAAGGTCAAACTCTGACTCTCATTGCAGATAAAGAAGTCTTTTCATATATTGGCCCCACAGACCAAAACACACAAACGCACTCCGACTCACTTTGAACTCACATCTGTGCTGCTAACGGCCGGCTGAGGAAACCTTTCCTGTCGAAACATCCTCATCCATTTGGGTTAGAAAATCACGTAAACATATACGCCGCACCACGACACACACACAAACCCACTCAATATTTTATTGTGAAAGAAGTGATAAAGCTTGTGACAGGGATTGTTTTGTCATGCCCAGCAGCTTGGATTGTGTATAAGAGTATTGGAGCTACTGCGTTCTTACCTTTTCTGTCACTCTAGATGTTAGAACAGACAAAAAGTGACAGTGAGTTTGTAGTCCTAGATGTCTTTCTCAATTGTTTTGTTATGAAAGGAGAACACTGAAGTTAACAGTGAACGGCTTTATATAAAGACAGTTATATAAAAAATTGTCTTTGATCTTCCAAGCTGTTTAATGGCAGTCAGCACGTTTTGCAGTGCATCAGTCCAAAAGAAGTTTAATAAAAAGCGCCCATCCATAAAAAATTGTCTCACACGGCTCCGGGGGGTGAACAAAAGCGTCCTGTAGCGAATCGATTGCGTTTTTGTAAGAAAAATATCCATATTCAAAACGTAATAAGCACTTTAATGTAGCTTGCGCCAACAGTTGTACACAGAAGCAGCTCCGGGAGCATGACGTATGAGGTCAGCGTTGCGGCATCGCCGGTGAGTCTCGTGAAAAACAAATTTTGTTTACAGGAGCAAAGGAAGCAAGGTTTCCTTACTTTAGCAAAGTAAAACCAGTCTCCTCTTGGCTTATCTTGGCTTATCGAAATCCTCCGACATTCTCCTTTACAAATCCTCGTTTTGTACTTCTAATTCATGACCGTTGTTTTGTTTTGATCTCTCCGCTGCTTTTCCGCGTTCGTCACTTCTGAGCGTCACTTGCCGCACGCCGAAGTCCTCGTCATCCGCCCTAGCTCTCTTCGTTTACACAGTGAGCCGCAAGCCTAGATTAGTTGTTATATTTTTAAATATGATTAATTTGTCTTACAAAAACCATCATGTCGCTCCAGACGGCCTTTGTTCACTCCCCAGCCGGGTGAGCACTTTTTTTTTTATGGATGGATGCGCTTTAATTTCATTTCTTTTGGACTGAAACTGCATACCCGCTACTGCCATTAAAACCGCTTTGAAAGATCAAGACAATTTTTAATTAACTCGACTGATTCGCGAAAGAAGAAAGTCATATACCCCTAGGATGACTTGAGGGTGAGTAATTATGGGCTAATTTTAATTTTTGGGTGAAGTAACCCTTTAAGCTTAAACACCTGTAATAGGAAATATATTTCCTGTCTGCTTCTCAGAAGAAAAAAATAGCCTAGAAGAGTTGATACTTTTGCATTCTCATGGTGCCATCGGCCTATTAGGATTGCTATGATGTAATTTTGACACATCAGTTGGCTCGAACAAACCACAACCCTTTGAAAGTGTTTACTTTACCAGAAGGAATTTGTTTTGCAGGAACAAGGTGGAAGAGCTTTTCCAGTCGCTCTTTTTACAGGCTTTAATATGCTTCTACTTAACAATAGCTTTCTCCAAGAGGCCTAGAATTCATGTCAAGTCTCGACTTGAAGGAATAACTTGGACTATTTGTTGCTTCTTATTGCAAGGAAAGTGGCAAGGAAGTAAGAACTTGTAATTTGAGTTAGTCAAACTCACACAAGGTTGTCTCTGAGCATGCTGTGCACTTTGACCTGAAAAGAGGAAATGAGGAAGTTTGCAGGCTTCCCTGATCAGGGAGTCAGTTTGTGTCAGCAGTCATGTGGGGATGTGTGAGCGTGAGTGTGTACAGTCTGGATGTGTATATATAGAATTCTGTTTTAAGCCCTTGGTTGTTTTTTAATCGAAGGCAGAGATAATAATAGCATGTTTTAAAATGATCCTGGCCCATATGACAATTCTTTGGCTGCAGTAAATCCATTCATGCAGCCATTCATTCATACACACAAACTTGTGCCATCTCGCTCCCAGGCGTTTGTTTCAACATGGCTTTTTATTATTATAAAGTGAAAAATTCACTTAACCTTCAGATGTGGCTAAAATATCCATGTTGACTAAACAGCTAAAAGGGAGACTTGTTAGTGAGAGAAGACTGTGAGTGCTGCTGGATGACACACTCAAGCACAGAGACATTTCAGCAGGTGTTTCCCTGCAGGTGAAGATACTTTAGGTATGTAAGCGACATCAGCATCAGCGGTTTGTGAACGAGAACACATAATCAGGCTCTGTCAGGCTGCGGAAAGGGGCTCTGCCCAGCCGTGTATGTGGATGTCATGCAATGTGTTGTTTAGGGGAAACCTAGCTATGGTTGAGGTGAGGTTTGTTTATTCTGTCCTGGCAGCTCTTTAAAAGCTTAAAGGGGGCATAACACACAAAGTTTCACCCAATATCATGTTAATCTTGAGTACCTATAGAGTAGTACTGCATCCTTCATATCTCCAAAAAGTCTTTAGTTTTATCATATTTATAAAAAAAAAAGATACAGCAACACGATTCTCTCTGGAAAAAGCCGAGCTCCCGGAGGAGTGGCGGAGCTGAAAAATATTACGAGCATTGTTTGCCGAATGCCACAAACATACATTTATGCCGATTTCATTACTACCGTCTGCAGTTCGAATCATACGCGGATCTTTATAGCTGGGACCCATTGCTCCATCTCCAGTAATCTAAACGATGTGCAACCAGCGTCGAACTTGGACCTTGTTTTAAAACATTCCGTCAACAAATAAACACTTGCGAAACTCCGTTGCTGCCCTGGATATCAAACTGCATCCACTGTTTACATAACATTTGGTTCTTTAGGTAGCTGAACAAAGTTATCTTTCCCTTACAACCAAAAACACACTACTTTGGATTGTAGACATTCTTCCCGAGCAAGTCCCGTGCAGCGCTGCCCCCGGACGAAACGCGTTGATGGCCGCGATCTTGCTCTCGCTCACTCTGATCGATGCGTGCGCGCCCTTCTGGGAAAAATTCCATAAAAGGAGTTACCTTCCCCCCTACTCGTCTTCTACTTCAGGAATACCACGATCGAAAAAACTCTCCGAAACTTGTACGAACCTGGAAGTAAGATTTTTGGCACAGAAATTCTGTCATACGTCCAAATTGTTTTTTGAAACTTTGTCCATTATTAGCATGAGAATCCAACTCTTTAACAATGTAAACAACTCTGAATGCATGAAACAACATTGTACCCCCTTAATGGTTTCCCATTATGGTCCCTGAACCAGCAATCTCAGGAATTTCTAAGTTGATTTCCCTGCTTGAAAAAGAAATTTCCATATCTTAAAAAGTCATGGAAATTGTTATTGTAGTTTGATTAGTTTTGAATTGTTTGATAAGCAAGAAATTACTAGTTGTGAGTCTAATCTTGATAAATGGATTTGTAAAAATCCTGGAAAAGTAATGGAAATTTACTGAAAAGAAAGTGTGGGGGAAGTTTGGAGGCTTGAAATTCCCCCTTCATTTGCTCAAATATAGGGATGAGTGAGTAGGAGACACAATAATCACAGGCCGCCGATTATTTGACAGGCTCACCGGTAAAGGCTTTGTGTTCTAAATTATTGAGAAAAATGATTAGGAATAATAATCTTTAATCAAGATTTTTTTCTGTCATAAAATTACAGAATTAGGTAGCAGAGTAGTGCTGGGCGGTATGACCAAAATTTTATATCACGGTATTTTTCAAAATTCACGGTACATGACAGTATTTTTTTTCATGCATGACCGGGTGTTAACCATATTTTCTACTGCTTGAGAGAGGAAATACTGCAGTATATTGACTTAGAATGTTCTATTTTACTGTCATGATGAGTGAATATTGTCAAAAAATACCACACTAAATAGTGACTAAACACGACCCATTTTAATACATGTTAAACAGGAGTCACTCTCATTTATAATCGCGGCATCGTCTGATAAAATATGCATCTACACTAAAGAGCGGCTATGCGGTTGTTTTGGCTCTATTACTTTGTTCCTTTTTTTGTCTCATGCCGCGCACTGCCTGCGTCTGAGTAACAAACTAAAAATAAACAACAAACAAAAAAGTGCATATAATATTAACAGACGGACTACGCTCATATTTATAATTCCAAACAATCAGTAAGCGACAGTTGCTAGGAAACACCGTTTTGCACTCATTTATTGACTAGTCCGCTGCGGTGCGGCCAACTGAATGCACCGCTTCTCTGCCGCTCACTGCACAGAAAAGACGCCGAGAGAGGTGACACTTCTCTGGGAAAGTCAGACCTCACGTTCGCGGGACAGCACTGGCGAAATCCAACTGAACCATAGCTAAGGTTATCTATAAAAGTCGCTCACTCTAATCAATAAAGGTGCTTCAAAATGTTCTTGAAGCGATGCCATAGAAGAACATTTTTGGTTCCACAAAGAAACCATTCAGTCAAAGGTTCTTTAAAGAACCATCTCTTTCTTTCCTTTTTATAATCTAAAGAACCTTCTTTCACCACAAAATTTCGGTTCTTCAGATGTTAAAGGTTCTTTATGGAACCATTTAGACAGAAAGGTTCTTCTATGGCATCGTGAAGCACCTTTATTTTTAAGAGGGTAGGTTTGTCAGTATGAATATTCTATGGAAAAATCAGCTAAAGGGGTCTGAAAGTTGTTAAATCTAGTGCTAAAGGCACACTTGTGTGTGTGAGAGGTGGGAGCTGATGGCAGGGGGCAGTGGATATTTGTTGGCGGTCAATGTGGATATTGTGGATTAGTTCTTCTGTGTCATCATGTTCTATTAGTTTCTACAGCTTCAGTTTCTGAACTTTCACGCCTAGTAACACATATAGCTGTTCCTCACCACAGTGCAACAGTGAAAAGGAACCCCTTTCAAACAGTGTCACATTCCGAACGTTGTTTAAGCGACATACAAAATATTGCGGTATTTTAAAAATTCATATAAAAAAAATAAACACCAGTATTCAGTATGAACCGGTATACCGCCCAGCACTAACAAGGATGTATTAAATCTGTTTGTAGTTTTTGGGCTGTTTAAATTTGGTACAGTTAATTATTTAATATTGAAATTTGATGTGCACTAAACTGTTCCATTTGGGTCATAGCTCTTTTTCATTTTTGAACATTTTATTTTTTATGTCAGCAAGTGAACCTTGACTTGATCCGAAGTGACCGTAAGATATTACATGTTAGTAAGAAATCTATTTTAAATAAATGGCGTTCTTGTTGACTTTCTAGTCATTAAAGAAAAAAATTGTTTACAACATAAAAAATATTGAGCATACAGCGTTCTTCACACTGATAATAATAAACAACTTTCATTTTTTGAGCATCAAATCAGCAATTTAATGATTTCTGAAAAGATCATGTGACTGTCAAGACTGAGTATGACTGATGAATTTCAGCTTGCTCAAAATAAAATTACATTGAAAATATTTAAATTGTTTTAACTTGTACAAATATCCTCACAATTTTTACTGCAACATTAATAAAAAATAAATGCAGCCTTGGTTAGCATACTAGACTTCTTTCAGAAACATAAAAATAATCTTACCCACTCTAAACTGTTAAATGGTTGTGTATGTGATTCATTGCTATTCATTTGATGAGTTAACCACCATATGTAATACAATTATTTAGTATATTTAGCAAATATCAAATGTTTTTACTGTAATATTGTAAGAAGCCCATTTGTCTGTTTTTCTGTCTCTTTTCTAAATTGTAATGTAATATGTAATTTATTTGTGATCCACCCCCAATTAAAAATGTTTCAATCGATTGACTACCCTAGTATTTTGCTGTTACACCAGTTTTGATTTTACGTTCTGGTCTCTCTTTTCTTTCACAGAATTCATCACAAGACCATCTTCATCTTCATCACCAGATTTTTCCAGGGGGGTTTGGATATCAGAAAAGACACCTGTCGGATGACATGCACCCTGAGCAGACAATGATCTGAAGGCCCTACCAGGAGGCCACATACTTTCTTTCTTCCTTCCCTCCTTCCTTTTTTTTTATCAGTGGAGGAAGACGGGTGAGCCCAGCTGCCTCAGACAGGTGGCATACGGAGAGAGAGCGAGACTCTCTCACACGCACACATCTTCATCCACAGAGGCAACTAGTCACTGTTTGTGCTCCTGTAACTGCCTCGAGAAAATTTGACCTCTGACTTCACCACACCCCCAACCTTGCCCCTACCCCTGCTCGGCCAATCACAGCAGCCATGGGGAGGAAAAAGATCCAGATTCAGCGAATCACAGACGAGCGTAACAGACAGGTGAGTGCAAAGCCTGACTGTCTGCAGTGGCAGTGTTTTTAGTTCAAGCTAAGGGACTTCTAAATGTGTAACTGAAAATAATTCATTTTGACAGCTTTCTCTGAATAAAACACACCGAGTATACTTAGGAGAGCCTGAAAGATATTATTGGCATTTTAACAGAAATCTTTCTTATTAGTTCTGACTTTTGTGAGTTGCCTTAAGTTGCATCTGTGATTTAGACATCTTGTACAAGACAAACAGTGTGAGGCAAAATCAAATCTAACTCCTTCAATGCAAGGTTTCTGTTGATATATTATTGAAGTGTGTAAGTCATTTTTCCTATCCCGGTTTAATAAGCCAGACAACTACAAGTTAACTCATCATAGTTGTCTTCCCTTAGGCATGGATCTCAAATCTGGCCCACGGATCCCACTTTCCTCAGCGTTTACTCTAACCCTAATCAAACACACCTGAGCAAGCTAATCAATGTCTTCAGGATCATTAGAAAATCACAGGTAGGTGAGTTTGATCAGGGTTTGAGCTAAACTCTGCAGCGCATTGGCCCTCCAGGGCAAGATTTGAGGAACCCTGCCTTAGGGTGTAAACACCAGTACTTTCAAAGCATTGCTGTTTGTTTGAGTGGTGAGGTTTTTCAGTTTCTGGCTCAACTGATGCAGCAGGATTTTGTTTAGTTTTCATTAATTTTTTTACATATAACAGTTACCTTTAGTTTCTTTGAGTTTTACTATTAGTTTTATTCAGAATATTGGTACCATATTGGTTATTGGCTGATTTTTTAAAAATTCATTAATCAATCAGTATATTTTACAGACTGTATTGGATACATAATTATTATGTAATTTTTTAGAAAATCAAATATCTGTTTTTATATAGTACGTTATGATGTTATGATACCTAAATTCATTTGTAACATTTAAACCTAATTGATAATCTTTATTTTTTATTTATTTAGACAAAATAGAAATGTAATCGTGGCCAGTGATATTAGTTTTTAGCCATAACAAAACAATTATCATCTGCGAAACTTTTAATGTTGTGCATCACGAGTTTGTGAATCCGGTGAACTCAAGAATAGCTCATAAAAGGCACTTTACCTCCTCGGTGCTCCACGTTTGCCCGAGGCTCATTTTGTTTCGGATACCCGCTCGGTCCAGTCGTCCCAGTAATGATGCGTTCTTGTCATTACATTCTGTTTTTGGTCCGTTAAGAAGTATTTGGTCTGTGTTGCGTTCATATTTCATTCGAACCATGCCAGAGTTTGTTTTGAAGTGGAAGGAAACCCATCTTTTTTATTGTGCTTGTTTGGTGCGCACCAGGGTTTGGATGGCAGTGTTCACACTTACTCAAATGAACCACAATAACAGGCCAATCATACCAGAGTTCATTTTAAGTGTGAAAGCACCCTTAATTTATCATAACCTAAAATTAGTATGTGGTATTTTTGTGGTATTTAATTATGAAATTCTTCATATAGAGTCATGAAAATTTAAGTTTAGTTTATTTTCAGTTTTGCAAATATATATATATCATTTTTTTATGTACTTTGCATTTTAGTTTTTGATAACTATACAAACACTGCAATGTTTGAGTTTTGTTTAGATGAGTGTTCATTTTTGCTGTTTTGTTATATCCACCTAAGTGGTGTTCACCTAAGCTTCATTTCTGTTCTCTCTGCTCCCCATGCTCCCAACAGGTAAGCCTGTCATATAAAACCCATTCAATCACAAACTTCATAACAGTATCCTATTGAAAGCTTAAAGTAATTCATTGTGTTTAGTTTGGAGTTAGAAGTTCTACTCACTAGTGTGTAATCATTCCCTCCATGTTGGTGAGAATGTGTGGGAAATGTTTTTCTGGTCACATTTGTGCTGATAGGTGTAGTCACTCTGACCGGAGCAGGTGTGCATACTCAACCTTAGCCTGCTTCGCTGTGTCAGCGCTCAGGTGTGCCTGACTAATCATATTTTTAACAAAGTTAAAAAAAAAAAGTCTTGTAGTTTGTCTGACCCAGATTAGGCCTCATTTTGTACTAAATATCACTTTTAATTGAGATTTCTTCCAGAAAATGATTCTGCTTTGCACAACTTGTCCTTCCGACCTTCCTGTGGTGTAACAGGTATTTGGGCAATTAAAGAATTAAAGCGTGCGAGAAGAAGACATGAACTACAGTCTTTGCTGCAATAACATGTGCCTTTTAATTACCAAATTCCAGCATCGAGGCAAGTATATAGGAGAGGTGTAGAAAAACAGAGGTATCCAGAACTGACAGACGGCAGCAGGTGAGAGAGCGAGCTAGAGTCCGCGTGTGCGGTAAAGGTCAGGAGGTAAGCATTCGGCCCTGAGGTTAATTGGATCGAGAGCGGAGCGGAAAGTCAGGTCGCTGCCTCTCTACATTGTTCACAATGATAAAGTTGTGTTCTCCTGTTGCCATTGGTTACCTGCGTTTTCTATTTTCGATGGCAATTATGTTGCTGGTGTTTATCCTGGTGCTTGTGTGGAGAGAAGGAACATCAGCTCTCTGATTGTCGAGGTGGAGGAGATTCTTTCACCTAATGGAAAAGCGCTTTTATTTACAGAGATGCAATCACTGTCTGCTAACACTGTCGAGCTCTTAAGGTTAAGCAGTCCTGGGTTTGAGCAGAAAAACTTTCTGTCTAGAGGTGGCACTTTTGCTAGCAGAGGGCAAGAAAGCGGTAGAAAACTGTTTGGTCAGTTCTGAGAGAGAAAAATCAGCTCTTGGGTGGCTAATCCCGAGTCATCCTCTGTGCACTGCAAAAATTCCTATAGGAGTAATTCACGAAACACTTTAAAAGTCCTGTCTTTATTTTTTCAACCTCTTTTGGTTCCAGACCTTTGACTTTCTTGTCTTCTGTTGAGTTACAAAAGATGTTTTGAAGAATGTAGTTGGTTCATTTTCACCTTGCTATCACAATGACTAGGGACTGGAGCTTTCAAGCTTTGAAAACAACACAAAAGCACCATGTAAATATCATACATACAAGTAGTCCAAAGTTATCTAACATTCATAAAATAAGACAAATTTACCTAAGAAGCTAAATTGCATTAGATATTGTTCTCAGTTCTCATCTCTTCACTCATCCCTGCCTAACCCAGTCTTTCTCTTTTTTATATTTAATGACATTTAATGTTAAACGTCATTTTTAATGGCATGTTTAACAGCCAAATTTGCATTTATGTCTTCCCAGACAGTGAAATGTTAACAATTAAGTGAACTCTAAACAAGTCTGAATTGTGGATATGGTTTATCTGACTTGTTGATTTGTTCATGAAGTGTACTCTCAGCTAGTGCACATCAAGATTGTCAGTGAATAATGTCTTAAATTTCAGTATATCCCTTTGAATATCTTATGTCTATCAAATTAGTTTAGAAGACCATGTTTATGATACCGTAATGGTGCTGTTGCATCCTTTTTAAATCTCCAATTAGAATCTTGACGCTCCAATCCTCATTCGTGGTCATTTTATTTCAATTAAAAATGAAAATAGATTCTTCAAAATATCTTCTTTTGAGTTCAAAAAGACAGAAAGTCATACAGGTTGGAACAACGAATTGGGTACTGGGCTTAGGTGAACTATACGGTTAGTAGCTCTTTGTTTAACTGTAAACATAAGATATGATATAGTTCAGTTCCCTTCTCATCTTCATCTTTTTCCCGTGTATACTAATTTAGTCCCTATCCAAGGTGCAGTGCACCAAACGATAAGTTGGTCTGAGAACGAAAGCTTTATGAGTTCAGTGTGTTGTAGGACGGCGAGATTGCCTATATTTTCAATACTCAAAAGCTCTTCAATCTGCCAGCACGACATGGACAAAGGCTCCTCAAATACCAACAGAGTACAATGAGCGCCGAACGCAGGACCAACGCAGACGTCATCGAGGTAACACAGACATTCAAGCCCACCAGGAAACTCCAATTTCAGGGTGCAGGATGGTTGTTTGTTTGTTGAGTACTCATTTGTCTTATTGTTGCTCCTCTCTTGCATCCTTTATTCCGTTCTTGGTGTTGAAACCGTGTTTATTGTTGAAGTAGTAGGTCAATAGCCCTATTGGTCGGGATAGTTCAGGGAAGGCAGGGTAAATTTGTGTGTTTTTCCTCACAGAAACCTTGTTAAAATCACAGAACAAATTACCTACTGTTTTCCGGCTAACACACAAGTCCTCTGAGAAAGATCCCGTCCAAATAGGAATGCCTGTAATTGCGATGACTTTTTTTCATGAAGCTTCTCCTCGTTTATTTTGACCTTTATCGAATACTGTAACCAAAGCTAAATTTGTCACTTCATTACATAGTGAACCTTCATTATGGATTAAGACCCTGAAAATACCATGCTAATTTGATTTAATTTACATGGTACTTCTAAGAATATTATTGTATTACCTTGTTACCATGTCCAGAATACCCTGGTTATACCCATAGTGACAATATAAATCCACAACATTGCAATTTCTTCAAGAGATGGCAAGGCTTTTGCATAGCTAAACATTCACCCATAGGGAGGCCGGGCGCATGTGTGAGAGAAAGAGTGTGTGTGTGAACGTCAAGAGAGCATGAAGGGTGATTCAGAGGCTCGTGGATCTCTATACGCTGCTGGCTGACTGCCTGGACGATGGTGGGACAGGAGAGCAAGGGACAGCTGCACCCTCTACCACCTCCTGCCTTTGGCCAGAGAGGAAAAAGTGGCTTACACACAAACACACACACGGTGCCCATCCGGTGTCCGTCCCGTCCAACACAAGATGGCGACTGCGTGTGTGTGGCATGTTGTTCTGGGGCGCGTAACGTTAACATGAAAAGAACAGCAGCAGCAGAAGAGTGTCTCAGATAGTATAGCTGAAACGCCACTTGAATTAAAAGGATAGTTCACTCAAAAATGTACATCTCGTGCCCAGAATGTAGCGTCCTATAATGTGTAGTTCAGTGCAATTTATGAATTGGACCAAGCAAATGATGCACTTTATAATTGGGTTCTTGATTTAGCTTACTGGAAAGGAAGATTATCAGTGAATAACAACTTAAATTTAGGTCTTTAACTGACACAAAACTATCACATAAACTCAGCAGAAGAGTTAAAGAGTGTCTCAGATAGTATAGTTGGAATGCTGCCCAAATTAAAAAGACGGTTCACCCACAAATTAAAAGTTCTGTCTTTATTTACTCCCCCTCATAGTATTCGAGCTCATGTTTTTTTTCCTGTCTTGGTGGACCTTCATGCATGTTTTCCATAATGAATCCTTCAGGTAATTGGTGAACGGATCAGTGTTTAGATTGAAATACCAGTCAAAAGAATCATTTGAGAAATTAAACTGGTTGGGTCTTCAACTCAATGACCAACGATTCGATATTTTGGTTCTGGCTATTTTGTGTTAAAAGCTCCCTGAAAAGGGATGAGTACAGGTAACATATAACTCAATTAGGTGTTGTACTGAACTCTAAAAAACTATCTAAACCTAACGGAAGAGTTAGCGGTCCTCCAACTAGTATAGTGAAAATGCTTAACGAATGAAAAGAGAGTTCACCAAAAAATAAAACTCGTCATATTCCTCACCCCTCAAGTCTAAACTCATGGTTTTGTTTATTGTTTGATGCTACTGTTAAGGCAGGTGTTTCCATAATGAATCATCGTGTAAGCTTGATCATTGCAATTAATTAAAAGCCCAGCCAAATAATTTGTTCCAAATGGATAGAACTTGTATCAAGTTTCCATCAGCGTTCAACGATTGTTGCTTGGTTCTGGCTGCTGAGAACGATTATCCAGGAATAACAAATAATTGGGTCTTTACTCATTCAAAACTATCCTGACTAAGATCAGGATGCAAGTAGTATGAACCAATTTGGTTGGTGCTTTTTGTTCAATTGTCCATTGCTTATGAACTAGTCCCACTGTGAACTATGAACAACTACCTACTAGTTGGAACAGGTAGATTGGTAATAAATGACAGAATTTGTAATTTAGTGGTAACCTGTTCTTTGAAGGACTCAATATGTGTGTGTGTGTACAGAAAAAGCAGTGTTTATTTCAACATTAGGTGGTCATTCCGTGCAGTTTCAAATGCAGTCATCAGCGGGTGAATACTTAGTAGCGTGTGTGATGTTGAGCAAAATGATGACTCTTTTGCGAAGCCCCCGTGGTCCAGGGCAGTTTCCTGTGGTTGCAGCTGAGAAAGTCTCTCTGAGAGTGAGCAGGTCTGTGTGTGTGTGTGTGTATGCATGCATGCACTGTGGTGAGGGCGTTAGGCCGCTGTGGGCCACATCAGCTCAAGCCTGACTGGGCTGCTTTGTGTGTGTGTAAAGGCTGAAGGCTGTCTCATGTAATATTGAGAGGCAGAGTGACAGTAGAGGCAGACCTGGTGCAGAGTTCCCAGTGTTTGGCCTGATGTTTTTGGGGGCAGTACCGTTCAGAAGACTCTTCCTGTGACTCATGTCTATGTCTTCTCTGCTTTACCTGGTTATTTGACTTTTAGAGACCAAAAAGAGACAGACAGGCAGGCAAAAAGAGACAATTCAATGAAGTAAGGGAGATTCACTGTTTATAAATGATGAAGTGGCTTACAATCACCCAGAGAAAAACCCTCATTCACCCTACAGCTCACTGTACACACACACATATATTCAGGCAGGCATGCTTTCACACTGATGCATGACTGAACAGACGCATATGTACGCACACTGCCTCTCCTCTTCACTAATACTTGGCTATCTCTCTGTTGCTTCATCTCGCGCGCCTCGTGTTGCACGTGCCTAGTGTGTGTGTGTGTGTGTGAGATTGTATGGGGGCTGCCTGCTTCTTCTGCCACAGCCTGTTAATCTGCTTGACTGCAGATCCCAATCAGGAGAGAGACAGAGAGAGGGAGAAAGAGACAGAGAGCGGGAGGTGGAGAATGAAAGAGACAGAGAGATGAAGAGTGGGTGTTTAAGGATGAAGATCCTGTAGATATCACTTGGGATTGAAGGGAGGTGGTAAGAAGAAAAACACAAGGCTTTGCCCTTTTTCATAAGCAGCTCAGATGAAGAGGCCGTGGGGACATAAAAACAACATGAAATATATATATTTTTAAATTTCCTTTATAAATGGTTGGTGTGATTCATCTATTCTCAGCTTTCTAATGAAAAATATTATAATCTTTCATCAAAATGTAATAACGTTCTCTGCTTCTGAAACAATGTTTATTTTGCTGATATAACCAAGGTCATGTGGGTGGAGAAAATAATAGCATTAATCTTATTAATATTTCAACATCCAATCAATCCCGTCTAGAGAGATAGCAGTGGATTTACGAGATTCTGTTTGGTCTTTGTATAAACTTAAAGGGACAGTTTACGCAGAAATTAAAAATCTGTCATCATTTACTCTCCCTTTTGTTGTTTTGAACCTATATGACATTTTTTGGAACACAAAAATAGATTTTGAAGATTCTTCATGTCATTGCTTTTCAAAACACTGACAACCAATGGTGATCATGTGCATCAACCTCAAATAAAGCACTATTAAAGTAGTCCATACAACTACTTGTAAGTTTTATGAATACAGAATAGAGGATAACATTTAGAAGAAGGCAACGGTTTTTAGTGAATACAGAATTTATTTCATTGTCACATCATTGCACATTACTGAGTTTTTCTTTTGCCCTTATTGTAGCTTGACAGACAAGTTCCAGACTGACTTTTGAAAAGAGCTGTGTGTCCCTGAAAATATACAAGCATACAGATCTGAAATGACATGAGAGTAAATAATGACAGTTTTCATTTTTAGTGAACTTTTTCCTTCATACTGGTGCAAAATTTGTTTCATGCTGTTGTTAAACAATTAATTTATTATATTTCTACTGCTGTTTAGGAGAGCATTTATATAGAAAACAGGGCTGACAATCGATAAAAACAGTATTAAATTACATATTATACAATACTAATCAATTTAGTAATAGCATATATCTATATTTCCTAAGAAAAGCTTCAAATTAAAGGGGTAAGCTGTGCTAACAAATATTTGGTGTATTTGGTGTAATGAAATGTTTATGCGGTTTAAGGTTAAAAAAACACATTATTTTCCACATAATGTACATTATTGTTTCTCCTCTATGCACAGCCTTTCTGAAACGTGTCGATTTTTAAAAAGCTCATCAGTCTGAAAAGCAAGGTGTGCTTTGATTGGCCAGCTTTCCAGTGTGTTGTGATTGGCCAAATACCTCAAGCGTGTGACGGAAATGTTACACCCCTTACCATACTGTGATGCCCTGTCCCGGCTGACAAAAACATTAAAACACATTATAACCGAGGCATTTGTTGCATCCATTGGGGACATAACTACGGATTATAATGACTTACTTATACTGTCTTTTCGGGTGCATCGCGCCAGTAAACATAAAACCAGTCTGATTGTGATCGGAGGAAATGGAAAAACAACACGCGTACTCTGCTCAAAACTCGCGTTTGAATCTCAGTGCGCAATTCGTTATATATAAAAAACATATCCAGTGTGAGTAGAACAGCGGATTGTAGTCTACTCTACAAGGAGACAAATCAGTTCTCCATAAAGCTGCCCCACATCTGAATATTGGGATGAAAAAAAAAAACTTGGTTCTGGAAAGTGTTGTAAATACAACTTAACTACCGATTTCTAGTCGTGTCCTCTTTTGAAGGCCAAAGAAAAGTAGTTTCGCTTTCACAACGAAACACCGCGTCACACACGGCGGCCTTGAGTGAGTGGAGGGCCGGCGGGCTGCTAGAGAACGGCTAACGGCGGCTGGACTTGAGGCACACCAATTGTGAAGAGCCCGGCTGGGACTCCGCTTCGTCCACGGTGAAAGCAAATCCGGCGATCCACAGCACGAAGTTAAAGTATTTCCTCAGCAACCAGCACGGAACAGCTCCAGGCATGACGAAGCAGATAACGTCCTCTTTTGGAAGGCCAAACAAAGTCGTTTCGCTTTCACAACGAACACAAGGTCAACGCCCAATCATGGCGGAGCAAACAAGACTTACAGCGAGAATAAAAGGTAAGACCTCTTTCTTGGCTTGTGAACAGTTTGGGCGGAATTAGGCAAATCTCACATCGGGGACGTAGACATGTGGGGGGTGTTAGACGAGCCGTTTTAGGTAGGTTTGTGACTGACTTAACTTTATAAAGAAATATGCTGGGGATTTGAGACTTCGTCTTTGCACCTTTAAGGGTCTCTAGGCACCAAGAGCTTGTAACACTTCAAAGAGAAAGGAAAACTTGAAATCGCATCATATGACCCCTTTAAGATTCAAACAGGTCAGGTGGCATTATGGTTAGTAGGATGACCTGTGGCAAGATCTTGATGAAGTTGTTGAGGTTTATATTGAGCTGACAAGTAAGTGTAATAATGGCTAGTTGTTCCCACAAACAAGCCAGTGAAAATGCCACATTTTTTGGTCTTGGATTTGAAAAAAGTTAAATCATATTACAATAAAATTTACCAATTAAATTAAAAATAGACATGTAGCATTTCTATATTTGTCAATTAAGTAAATTAAATTAAAAAGTTTTAATTAAAATAAAAAATTAAGTAATTATTCAAACAAACAGTAATGAAGAACAAATAAACAAAGTAACCACAGTAAGTAGTTTTCTCTTTTTATTATCAGCATTAGTTTAATTATTATAAATAATAGACATAACAGACAGTGGCAGAAACCGTGTTTACGTTGATGCCATGCCAAGCTGGCATTTTGACCAGGAAGTGCACATTTATGAGCATTCAGGGGTAACCACCTGTCACCAGGCAGCTTTTAAGTACTAAATTGAGTGGTCTATAGTACCAATTCTACAGAAGGAACTGAATTTGATTTGAGTATCGACTTGACATCAAAGTCGACACCACCAGCACTTTTGACATGCCTGATAGCAACAGTTCTTTTCAGATGTGACCACTGGCATTAGATTGTCGAGATGAAATGACTGTGAACTTGTAACCTCTGTCTGTAAGAGATGAAAAATCTGTGTGTGCTGGACATCGGCTAAGCCCTCTTCGATATCGAGATGATGTACTTCAGCTTATTCTCTCAGATCCGCCTCCACAGTGGGCTCAGCCGTGGGCTATCAGCCCAAATCAGCTGCTAAAATGACTCCATTAGCCTCATGTATGAGTTATAGTCAGACACGCTGCCTTTAAAGGAGGAATTGAGATGGAGGGATGAAGAGGAGGAGTGGAGGGTTCAGAGGGGCTGCTAATCTGTCAGATGGGTGTATCTGGACGCTATCGTCTGTGTAAGCCGGCAGGCTGCGGCGAAGCCGAGGCTTTAAGTGCATTCTCAAGGGATGGCCGGGGGGGTTGCAGCCTTCTCTGCTTTACACGCTGCAAATGGAAGGTGACATTACAGTCTGCCTGCGTTGGACATCAGCACACACTCGAGAGAGAGTTGTTTGTTCATTTTAAGACCATAAACCACCATAGACCCCTCGTTTAGGGAAACAAAAGGGGTTATTTGGGTCTTTTTTTTTTCCAAAAATGGCGATCTTAAACTTTAATTTGGTCCCTCTCAAATGTTTGCTTCCATCCCACATAGGAAGTGGGAGTTTGAAAAGACCGCTTATGGCATGAGTGAGGAGGGATATGAGGCAGAATGAGTCAGCATCAGCTAAGTCGTGGAGATGAGAGGCATTAACGGGATTAGAAAGACGACACAAAAGGCAGTTGTAACAAAAACATCCGAAAAATTAGAAGAAAGGAAGTGAAGGTGAGGAGTAACGGACGAAATAGTGTACCGACAGGAAGGGGAGGAAGCTAGAGAGAGGGACCGTACGGGTGGGGGGGGGGGGGGGGGGCGGTTTGCAGGGGGGGGCGCTACTGAATGAGGGTTAGCCAGTCAGAGCAGCGGAAGCTCTCAGGGGAAATTGCCCAGTTGCCAACCAAACAGATGCACCGCCCATAACGGAGAGATCAGCAGAGAGATAATACAGGGACAGATGCCCAGAGGAGCAGACCAGAGACAAGCTGATCAGCGACCTCACTGTGGTGTGTGTGTGTGTGTGGTAAGAGAGAGAGAGTGTTAATGTTAACGAGCAAGCTAAATAAAATGATTGACTTGTATTTTCCATTCATCATCACTCATCCTCTAATTGCTTAATGATCATTATTGGGGTGAGGGATTCAATAAGCCCTATTTCAAATATTTTATTCATTAACGATAAAAGGGGCAGTTTATGATGTTACAAAAAAACTTGAGAACCAAATCAGCATTTTACAATGATTTCTGAAGAATCATGTGACGGTGAAGACTGGAGTAATATTAAAATAGAAAGCAATTAATTTAAATTGTAATAAGTTTTGACAGGTTTACTCTTTTATTGTATTTTATCATAAGAGACTTCTTCTATATAAATTAATCTTACTGACCCAAATTCGGTAGAACGAAAAAGAAAAATAATATGCATTAAGGTGAATTGTTCATAGCCGATTGCGATTGATACCTTGTTTATTGCCGTATTTTCTGCACACTTTTAGTTGACTATGACCTCTGTGAGAAGGAAGCAGGCAAAGCTGAAAACTGTTTTCCATTCAGCCTCAAAATCTCCATCAAAGCTACTTAGAGAAAATCTTGTTTGGAAAATCTTCTCAAAAAAGACTCAAGCTGTTTTCTATAAACTGAGTTTCTCTCTTTTTCAGCCTTGTCTAACTTATTTCCAGCCCACGGTTGTCTATGGGCTGTGCAGAGTTTCATCGTTTTCCAAGTCATGGTGTAAAATCGAATTTAGCTGCTTCACTCCCTCATGAAACATTTTGCTGATGTACAGTGGTCTTGGTTTATGTGTCACACGTTACTCTGTAGGTTTAATAAATCAGTGCTGCTTCTCTCTGATTGACATTTGTGTTTCTAAATGTGAAATATGCTCCTCTCCTTTTCTTCTCCCATTCCAAATGCTTTAAGACATTGAGAAAGAAAGGCTTTAACGGTTGCAACAGTCCAGAGCCAGACGGGGACGATTCGATTGACCAAAGTCCCTTACAGGAGGACAAATACCGCAAGAGCGAGGAGCTGGACATCCTCTTCAAACGCTACGGAGTGAGTATTCCTCTTTACCCTGTCATTCTAACCTCCATCCTTCTCTTTCTTCCCCTCTTTCTCTCTCCTGTCCTCGGTCGGAAATAAACCAAGGCTCTGAACAAGAAAGAGCACCGGGATTCGGAGAGCCCAGACCCCGAGGAGCCGTTCTCCCTCACGCCTCGCACAGAGGAGAAGTACAAAAAGATAGACGAGGAGTTTGATAAAATGATGCAGAGCTATAGGCTTTCAGTGAGTACCCGTGTGAAGAGGCCTGCTTTTGGCCCGCCAACCAACTCACACAGCCTGCTGCCGGCCTGGCAATCAACTCACAGAGCACCTAGCAGCCATCTCTCACCCCATTCCCCTCCCACCACCCCTCAATCCCCTCTGAATGTGTGTGCTTGGGCAAGGAGAGGGCAGTCGGGGCGAGAGGGCGAGTGTGGGCCGCATCCTGCTGCCAATCATTTAAACCGTGCTGGGATATAGCAAGTCTTGATCTGCGTGTGTGTTTCGTGGTTCTCGATGACTGAGCCGTGTTATCGCGTTTGCCAGGAATAGACTTCTGATTCATCTGGGTCCCGATTCAGGCGTCCCCCCCCCCCCGGTGAATAATTTCAGTTAAGGCACTGTCAAGAATGCTTTATGCATGGGCCCTGCATGAGGAATCTCCTCTCAGGAGGTACAGAAACAAGAAAGTGCTGCTCGCTATCTCAACGTATCGTGGGCCCGAGTTTGGTATGATTTACATGGTGAAAGTGATTCAACAGGTGTGGTGTCAGCCCAGCAAAGACTGATTAGGTAGTAAGTGCATCTCTTTCTCTGTATGCCGAATGGACTGGAAATAGACATTGTCGTAGCTGCATCCAAAGCATCATACCTGATGAACGGCCAGTTCCCCCCCACCCCGTGCTCGCTCAGTGCAGCGTTCACGGGCCGGAGCACAAAGAGAGTCATCCAACAACTATCTTTTCTCGCCACCAACTCCCAGCGAGTGCCCGAGAAGCAAAGCTAAAACCTAAATCCCTCATGGGGGACACCCAGCGGCATGTGTACTACGAGCTCTCCTGATACCAGGCCGAAAATGCTCAGTTGTACTGAGTTTTTAGCTCCCCCTTCACCTACCTGTCGACTGCGTTGGTGGAATTTCAGTGGCTCACAGCTGGCTTGGTGCGGACCTGGGAAATGTTTTCCTTTACCTGAAGTACACCACGAAAACCATGCACGTCTCTTTCCCTTGTATTGTGCACCAAACAGGAATGCAGTATACATTAGTGCTAAATCGGTGATTATTATTTTTATAATTTTTTTTTAGATCAGTTGATATTGGATATACCCTACCATTAGAAAGTTTCAGGTCAGCAGGATAATTTAAAAAGAAATTAATACTTTTATTTAGAAAGGATGCATTAAAAAATGAATCGGGGTCCATGAAAATATAGCACACTTTGCTGAAAATTCAGCTTTGTCATCACAGGAATAAATTAGATTTTAAAATATATTCAAATAGAAAGCAGTTATTTAAAATACTACTCTTTCCCCAATAAACGTTTTCGTATTTGATCGACAAATCTAGCCTGGTGGCATTTTTTCAAAACATAAAAAAACTTTAAATGGCAGGGATATCAGTTGATGTTAGATATTTAATTGACCCATTTCTGTCTTAATTTATATTCCGATTACATTTGCAATATCTAACACTCGCTTAAATGTAATCTTTAAAATGTAATAACACTTTCTAGCAGATCTCAAATACATTTGCATTTCATATTTTCGTTCACAATGTTGCAAGTAGCAAGTGAAAACAGGCTGTTCAGAATCTGCTCAGCACTCCGCTTGGTTAATTAAATTTTATATTATATTATATAAAATTTGTGATCGCATTGTGTTGAATTACATTTAAATCTATTGCGTAAATTGACCTGAAAGATCATTCCTCATATGCACCGTGAGCTCCAATCCAAAGGAACTTCATGTGATTATGATTTGCCAACTTGTTTCCCAAACCAGTCAGTCTTTCTCACTTCACTGGTCACGCTCTTCCTCAACGTCACACAGTCTCCCTTTCAGTACCAAGTGTCGTTCTTATCACAGTTGTCTATCGCTTGTCTGTGTCTAGACTGATATAATCTTGAGTCTGTTGTATTTATCTTCAGTTGTTGAAGGCACTTCAGAAGTGTAAGATTGCACTTTCTGGCTGAGAAATTGGAGACTAGCAAACTCGATTTTTTTTCCGTCTTGGTGTATGTATTAAGCTGAGGTGTGTTTGGTGCTCCATATTTTAAACCAGCTGCTCGTCTCTCACTAATAACCCTTCCCTCTCCTCCGCCCTCCCCTCCCTTCACCCTGCCTGGCCTGCGTGCAGTGCTGGAACTTAGTTGCTGTTTCGTATACAGGCCCATATGCTACATGGGTTACTCCCTCCAGAACCGTAACTTGGATATGATTAACCTGTAATATTCTTTTAAATCCGCTTTGGCTTCAGTATATTCTCATTAGAAGTCATTTCTTCGAAAACAACAGTGGTTATAGAGGACATAAGCCCAAATTCTGATCAAAGGTCAATCAAAGGTCAAAACCCCACTCTTACATTCTTAGGTGTAAGGTTCTAAAGGTTCATAAAGGTTCTTTATTGACATTATTTGACTTTATTTTTCTGCTGAAGCTCAGACAGAGAGGCTAGAGGAGAACGGGAGAAGGACAGAGGAAGAGCCAGACTAACTCTATCAAACTGGGTCCCACTCAGAACACAGGAGGCCTAGTGCGGCCCACTTTCTAAATTTAGAGGCCCTGGTTATGCTGAAGGATCATGGGAAAATGGGTCTCCATCAGAGCATCTGGACAGTTTGAGTCCACACTGATTGCCGAAGCTGGCTTATTGCGCTTCGCAAAGCTCAAGAACGAGGATCAGCTGACTCAGGAGTTGTCACGGCCACATGCCCCTTGTTTGAAACACCTGAGCCTACTGTGCGCCGTGGGATATTCCCTAGAGCCGTATTACCAGTTTAAGGACAACTGTTGCAGACTAAAATTGAGTATAATCCTGGGCTCCAAAACAAGTTTTAAAATAAAACTAAACACCGGATGATTCAGTGAAATCTAGATGCAAATGAAGTGAAGACTTCCTGTTCCTTTCATTTCCAGCCTGGATAATTTGCACTAAAACATCAACAGTTTTACAGAAGTCTTACAAAATTAACTCTGCACCTCATAGCTTCACGTGCTCAGCTTTGGAGATGTTTGCACAAGTCACGGCATGCTATTAAAAACCGGTGTGTGACCATGTCTGGATGTGTATGCAGGCAAGCGAGTTTAAGCCGCTAACCGTTTCCCTCTCTATCTGTGCTTCTCAGTCCACAGTGCCACCGCCCACTTTCTCCATGCCAGTCACAGTGCCGGTGTCCAGTCAGAGCCCTCTGCCATTCAGCAATCCCAGCAGCCTCGTCACCACTTCCTTCGTCACCTCCACTCTCACAGACCCGCGCCTGCTGTCACCACAGCAACCGCAGCTGCAGAGGAACACGGTGTCTCCAGGCCTGCCACAGAGACCTGCCAGCGCAGGTAAAATCCTGAGCAGATCAACGGTGCTGGGTACCAGTAAGCAAAGCAGGAAGGAGGAAATAGTAACTCATGTTGTGTACATGAGCTTATAATGTTGCCCTGTGGGTGTCAGATTACCCGGAGCAGCTGTTTCAGTGACATACCACTGATTTATGCATAAAAATGACTGTCAAACCGTCATCTTCTCTGCTTATGGAGTGGTTGCATAATGTACTGATCTTTTTTCTGATCTTAAAAAAGTTTAATGATTCTATTATGATTATTTCTAGCTGATTTTACAAATTTGATATCAGCTAATATTGGATTTATAATTGTGCTGCTAATTTTCTCTATTTTTACATCATCTAAAGATCATTTAAGTTAATCTTTAAAAACTAATCATTGAATAACATGGTTAAATGTAATCTAAAACACACATTTAATCATACTGTACATTATAAATTTGTTTATAAAAAAGTGTTTTTTATTAGATAAAATAGTATAGAATTCTATTTGTTAACATTAGTAATCAGTTAATATGAACTAACACTGAAAAATACTTTGTGTTCATTTAATAGTTTATTATTAAAATCAAAAATTTTATCTTTTAATATTATTTAATGGACCAATGGCAATGAACATCTTTAACATTAAAAAGATTTTTGAAATACTGTAATGTAACATGTTGATCATTGAGGGTTAATGCATTGTTGAAGTTCCAGCGTGTTAAGCTAATGAGGCCGTATTGTAAAATGTTAACACAGAATTTTAGTAAAGGCCATTTATCAGTTACTGACAGAAATAATTATACCGTGTTTTAACTAACTTTTAAGATCCCTACGGCAGTAGTCTTTCTTCAGCTCATTCTGTTAAGTTTTCATTTCAGTAATTCAGGATAAGATGAGGTGCGTATTGTAAAACAAGGGTCAATGGACCTCTTTGTGATTTGATCTCTCAAAGCTCCTTTGGAGGTGGTCAGGGACACATATCGCATTTGTTGCGTAAACGCTAATGTGTCCTGATGCATCCTTGAAAACTCGCAGGATACCGACTCGCGTTGCGTGAATCTATGATAGGAAAAGCTTTTTGAACATAAAACAAGGGCTTGTATCGACTCCCATTAGAATGGAACAGAAGCCGGAATTGGCACAAGGCAGGATGGTGGAGAATGTTGTAGGCCAAGCTGGCAAATACACCGACCATGTAAAGTGTACGAGCAATGTGTAATGTATGTGCCAGTGAGAGATATATTATATCTATATATGAGCGTTAAAGTTTGGGGTGTCGGTATGTTTTTTTTTAATGCTTTTGCCAGGTTGATTTAGTAAGCAAAAATACAGTGAAAAAGTATACTGGTACAATATAGTAGAGTTGAAAAAAAAAATAAAAAAATTAATTATTCCTGTGCTGGCAAAGCTGAATGTTCTGATCCTCGAAATACTGCTGAATATCCTGATTTGGTGATCAAGAAACATTTCTTATGAATAAAAGTTTAAAAAAAAATTTGTGGAAATATGATACATTTTTAGGAGTTCTTAAGATAGGGCCTCAATAAGAACCGACATTACATGAAATAGAAATCTTTTTTAACAATGTAAAGGGCTTTACTGTCCTTATGATAGGTGTTAATTTAAAATAAACTATTAAAACAAAAAAATCTTACTGACCCCAAACTTTTGAACTGTAGCATACAATATATATAATACAATATACTGTACAAAAACAATGTACACGATGCATCTAAAATATGATACATAAAAATGCACAATGCTTCACTGAACGAACACTTCAGTATGACACATTCATAAATCAATATAGTCATGAAATAAGACACCCTCCCTTAAAATTCTGGACCCCTCCCCCAAAAGACACATGTTCAGACAGGTGTAAACAGCAGTCTGTCTTGGCTGACCATTTGTGATCAAATTCAGCTGAGACTAACGTTATTTCCTTATATTTGGTCCAAAAACTTCGTTTAGTTCCAGATTTGTTTGACTTTAGAGATTTAGAGTCTGTAGTCTAGACTCGAAATTTTAGCCTTTTAGCTGTTCTGTCCTTTTTCCAGGTGCTCTTTTGGGTGGTGACCTCAACAATTCAAATGGAGCGTGCCCAAGCCCTGTGGGTAAGTCTTTCCTCCTACCAGCCAGAAGGCCCCGATAATACCTCTTCATTTTCACCTGAATAATGCATCAGTCTGAGTCAAACTGCTTAAAATCGAAGGGCACGCTCAAGACCTGCAGAGTGGCGTGAGAGTTTTCAATCTCATCCGATAAGATCTGATCTGACCTGACTGTGATTATGAGAATGACAGCAGCTCTATGAAGGTTGTCCGGACACAAAAATCTAAAAGCGAGTGATCAGGCTATCGGACATCCAGTGTATGCTCACACACCTGTTTGCTCGTGACAGCTGAAGCTCACACTGTGTTCTTCAAGCATGCCTGTAAACACCCTCATGGGACTATGAGGCACGAGTGACATAAATGCTATGGGTCAACACCACACACAGAAAAAAAACAGAAAAAAGCTAACAATAATGTTTTCTTACATTATTGTTTGCTTTTTTCTGTTTTCCTGTCTGTTTCTGTGCCCTTGCATAATTGTCTTCCCATCCTCTTCCCCTCTCAGCTGTTCTTCATATCTCACTCATGACATTCTGAATACCCAGCTTAAACCAGCACGCTCCATCCCTCCCCTCCCCCTCTGTCACTCTCCCTTCTCTCCTCCCAGCCAATCTTGACAGTCCCTGACAGCTGTAGGTTCTCCTGCCTCTGAACTTCAAAGAGCACATGAGTCTCATGGACATTTTAAGTGGGCATTTATAATATGAACATTTAATCAGTGAAGAGGCTGAAGGCCCTTGTGAAACACCTCCCATTTCTTGGGATTGTGTGTGTATTCTTTGGCACATTCCATGAATATGTCTTATTTTGGTGTTCTTTGCCATTTTGTCATTTTTTAAAAGGTTAGAGTCCAATTTCCTTTTTTTATTTTTATTTTTTTGTTATGTGAAGTATTAAATGTAAACCTAAATTTACAAGAATTAAATGAAAATTTTTTTTGTCAGTAATTTTTGTCCACAAATAGTCTGCCCCTTTATAGTGCTGGGCAACGATTACAGTTTTTGTGCATATAAAAATGTGCACATAATGTGTGTACTGTGTATATTTATTATGTGTATATATAAAGACATGCATACAGTATAGATTTAGAAAGTAGTTACATGTATATATTAGATTCATATAATTTACAGTGTATATAAATATAGGTCATATTAAGATTTTCTTAATATATATAAATGGCATTGTGGTGTATTATATACTTATATATATATATATATATTATATACATAATAAATATAAGTGGTGGACACATAAAATGTATATGTCCAAACAATTTTATTTTGAATGAGGTTTAATCGTTGCCCAGCACATTATATAGATATGTATATTTATACATATACTGTATATATACAGTATATATATTTATACAACAGTTCGTTTTGGTTCTCAAATCTGATTGGTTGAGAACTGTGATATATTGTACTGGTATCGCTACAGGAAAGCCCTTTCACAATTTTGTATCACTCCACTTATTCTAGCCGGGTCTATATATATTTTTTAATTATTCACTGAGCTAATCGTAGAGTACGTTAGTTAATATAAGAAGAAACGTCTAGCTTCACGGTCTCTCTCTCTCGCTCTCATTTGGATGCACGTCTTGCCGCATTGCTTCTCTCTTATAACCTCATTATTTCTCACTAATGAAATAACTGAAGCAGCACATGCTTATACGAATCGACAAGTGACATATGTTAAACTGTCAAAATTGAGATTTGAATTTGTGGCGGAAGGAAGTAGTTCCGCACAAAGAGGGTTTTATTAGGCACTCCGTTGTTTCTTGTTTAATTACACACGTTCTGTTGAACTGTTGTATAAACGCAATATCACTCGAGTACGAGAGCGATACCGGCTCTATATCAGCGGTAGGGATGGAACGATTACCAGTTTCACGATAAATCACGATAAAATGCCCTGACGGTTAGTATTATCGTTTAAAATGTAATTATCATCAAAACCGTATTTGATTATCGCGATTTTGAAAACTCGCGGTAAATCCTATCCAGCCAGCATCAGTCTGACGCAGAAGCAGCATGCAATGTTGTTGTTGTTGTTTTTTTGCACGAGACGAAATGGCGGAAGGCAGTGACAGCGCTCGGGAGATTTTTCAGCCATCTAAGAGGACCAAATCGGTGGTCTGGTCGTATTTTGGCTTTTACAAGAGTCCTGAAGGCAATTTAATCGAGGACGGTCACCCTGTCTGCTGATCTTGCAAGAAGAAAGTCGCTGCAAAAGGGGGAAACGCATCAAATTTGCTCAGTCATCTTCGTGACCACCACCCACTGTTATAGTGAATGCAAGGTAACTTTTACCTCAATACCAAAACTAACTGGGCAAATAATTGGACAAAAAATATTGATTAGAGATTAAATATTTCGTTATCTCACTTGTTTAAGGCAAAGCTTCCGCAAAGAAAAGTTCTCAGCAAGTGGCTTTGAGCCAAGACGAACGAACGTTCAAACTATCAGGTTGACATTTAAGGGAGAANAACTTTTACCTCAGTACCCAAACTAACTGGGCAAATAATTGGACAAAAAATACTGATTAGAGATTAAATATTTCGTTATCTCACTTATAATTAACGCAAAGCTTCCGCAAAGAAAAGATTGCAGCAAGTGGCTTTGAGCCAAGACGAACGAACGTTCAAACTATAAGGTTGACATTTAAGGGATAATGTATTGTATATTCATAGTTAACTTATTACACAGATTTTTTTTTTGTTTACCTATAATAATATATAAATACGGGGATATGAAATATTGAATTGAGATTAATGTTTTGAAATCTTACCCGTTTATAAATCCATTATGAACAGTGTACAAAACAATCGTCAGGACAATATGATAACTACAGCAAAATTATAGTAGTATTAAAACTAAATTCCTCTGATTTCATTTTCAACACAATCAAAAACTGAGATGCAAGACGGCAAGCTGCATTTGAATGAAACGAGAGAGCTGCGTCCGCGCCTCTGCGGTGATACAAGAGACATGGGGCAAATTCCAAACAGAAGTGAGCATCCCTATGCCCTACTCCCTTCGAAGGGCAGAGCCCTTGAAGTGTGTTCTTTGAAGGGTGCAGGGTATTACTGTCTCGTATAAGCGTTTGAAACCTCACCTTGGCGAAGGGAAATGGGGGGGGGGGGGGGGAATGACTGACCAAAGTGACCTGAACAACGCTCGCGCGCGTGCGAAGCCTTGAACTTGCCCCAACTCCATCAGTTGTTGCAAATAAATATATATTATTATTATTATTTTATTCAAATATTATCTAATTGTGTCTTATTTACTATTAAACATTTTCAAACTAAACTTGCTTACACTACAATCTTAAATCATATTTCTATCACTGACGAAAAATATGCTGTCTTACATTAAAATAGACAAATTTAATAAGCCTGTTCTATTTATGTTTGTATGTAAACTCGAAATCAACCCCAACTTTGCTTCCCATCACAAGATCTCCTAACCGAAGATCACAAACGGAAATCACATTGTATATACAGGTGCGTCTCAATAAATAAGAATGACGTGGAAAAGTTCATTTATATCAGTAATTCAACTCAAATTGTGAAAACCGTGTATTAAATAAATTCAATGCAACAGACTGGTAGTTTAAGTCTTTGGTTCTTTAATTGTGATGATTTTGGCTCACAAAAACCCACCAATTCACTATCACAAAAATGAGAATATGGTGACATGCCAATCAAGTTAATCAACTCAAAACACCTGCAAATGTTTCCTGAGCCTTCAAAATGGTCTATCAGTTTGGTTCACTAGGCTACACAATCATTGGGGAAGACTGCTGATCTGACAGTTGTCAGAAGCCAATCATTGACCCCTTCACAAGGAGGGTAAGCCACAAACATTAATTGCCAAAGAAGCTGGCTGTTCACAGAGTGCTGTATCCAAGAAAGTTAAGTGGAAAGAAAAAGTGTGGAAGAAAAAGATGCACAACCAACCGAGAGAACCGCAGCCTTATGAGGATTGTCAAGCAAAATTGATTCAAGAATTTGAGTGAACTTCACAAGGAATGGACTGAGGCTGGGGTCAAGGCATCAAGAGCCACCACACACAGACGTGTCAAGGAATTTGGCTACAGTTGTCGTATTCCTCTTGTTAAGCCACTCCTGAACCACAAACAACGTCAGAGGCGTCTTACCTGGGATAAGGAGAAGAAGAAATGGACTGTTGCCCAGTGGTCCAAAGTCCTTTTTTCAGATGAGAGCAATTTTTGTATTTAATTTGGAAACCAAGGTACTAGAGTCTGGAGGAAGGGGGGAGAAGCTCATAGCCCAAGTTACTTGAAGTCCAGTGTTAAGTTTACACAGTCTGTGATGATTTGGGGTGCAATGTCATCTGCTGGTGTTGGTTCATTGTGTTTTTTGAAAACCAAAGTCACTGCACCCGTTTAACAAAAAATTTTGGAGCACTTCATGCTTCCTTCTGTCAACCAGCTTTTTGAAGATGCTGATTTAAATTTTCCAGCAGGATTTGGCACATGCCAACACTGCCAAAAGCACTAAAAGTTGGTTAAACGACCATGGTGTTGGTGTGCTTGACTGGCAGCAAGCTCGCCTGACCTGAACCCCATAGAGAATATATGGGTTATTGTCAAGAGGAAAATGAGAAACAAGAGACCAAAAAATGCAGATGAGCTGAAGGCCACTGTCAAAGAAACCTGGGCTTCCATACCACCTCAGCAGTGCCACAAACTGATCACCTCCATGCCACGCCGAATTGAGGCAGTAATTAAAGCAAAATGAGCCCCTACCAAGTATTGAGTACATGTACAGTAAATTAACATACTTTCCAGAAGGCCAACAATTCACTAAAAAACATTTTTTATTGGTCTTATTAAGTATTCTAATTTGTTGAGATAGTGAAATGGTGGTTTTTGTTAAATGTGAGCCAAGATCATCACAATTAAAGAACCAAAGACTTAAAATACTTCAGTCTGTGTGCATTGAATGTATTTAATACACGATTTCACAATTTGAGTTGAATTACTGAAATAAATGAACTTTTCCACGACATTCTAATTTATTGAGACGCACCTGTATATATATATATTTGTGGTGTATAGATATATATATATCTAAGATTTCTTTGTATGTATATATATATACAGTATATATAATATATATATATATATAAGTGACTTATTTATTAATATAGGGCTTCATGTTAATGGTATTTAATGTTTATGCTAAAAAAAAGTGCATATAGCTGTTAATTGTGTTTGTTGTTTGTTGATTTTCAAATATAAAACGTATTGAAATGTTTTCAGTGTGTGTATCAGTTCTTTTTGAACATTTTCATCTAAATTTAACAAAACCGTGATAGTATTGATAATCGTCATAACTTTGGCCACTATAATCGTGATATGAAATTTTCATACCGTTACATCCCTATGGTCGACTAACGGTTAGTCGACTATTAAGGGCAGCCCTAGAAAGAAGCATCCTGATTTGATTAGGGTCAGTGTATTTCCTGGTCATCGCACTTTGTAGGCAGCATGAATGACTGTTGTGACTAGACCTTCTTCTTGCAATCTTCAAAAGACTTTTGTCTCATACCTTCATTGAAATGGAAAATGGCCAGGCGCGTACGGCCAATGAAACTCTCTCTCTCTCCAGCTCATTGGCTACCGATACAGGATGATGTCATTATGTCATAGTGAGTTAGATCTATTGGCCATCTAGAGTTTCATGCCAGAGCTTTGTATTTCTGTCATGACAACTCTTGGGAGTGATTTTCATGGTAATATTCATGACAATGTTAATGTATTTGGTCTTGGCGGAATAGATCTGCTAACGCATTTGATACACATAGAGCCGTAGTTCGCTGACAAGCTACGCAATATCGCGTTTATAATCAAATGCGATTCATCTGCGATTATGAACGCATTATTGCGTAGCTTGTCAGTGATCTACGGCTGTGTATTAAATGACGCTCCATCTGAAAGCACATGATGGAGATTTATTACTAATCACAGAACCAGCTTTTTACTGCACTACATGCATTCACAAACATGCTTATTTTATTTAACCTGTTTTCATGTCTATCGGCGTGTGCTTAGAGCGATTACATGCTCTAAACTCGGTTTGCTCCAGCTTTACAGATGTGTAAATGCTAGTGCTGTGTTCAAAATATCGATACGACGATGTATCATAACAGAGATTTGACGTTATGAGCATACAGCTGGCCCTGTATCGATATTGTGGCACGTGTGCAGCAGTGGCCGAAGATTAATGTTTGTTTAAAAATTTTACACGTTTAAAATTGAGTAGAAAAATAGAAGAAAAAATCGCGCCGAGGTTTCTAAAAACGAATGACTTAGAGCGATAGTAGGCTACAACAAGGTTTAAATCTGGCTGCAGAGGAACACCAACTGGGTTGCCGATATAAAGAACGTAATCCCCGATAAACAGAGTTCACAATTGCCGCAAAATAGGAAATATATCTGCCTAAGTGTGCATACGTCTTTGTCAAACCTGGCACCATGGTGACATGCCTTCTCCAATGTGGATAAAACGCGCCGCTTTTCTGGAAAACACCGCCTTAGCTGCAGTTTTTTAGCGATCGACACTTCAATATCTATTTCTGAGAAAAGTAATTCATGGTGTTCATTATGAGAGAGCAGCGTTTTTCTATTAACAGTAAAGTGGCTTTAATTCCTTTAGAAAATTGTTACCAGCTCCTTGTTGAAAAAGATAATGCAGCTCTTGAGCTATTTAGTTTATAAAACTGCGGGGCAGCGCTAAAAAGTTTGTTCCTGAATGTCTGAGTGCGGCCACAACGTGATCTGTGTGTGTGACTGAACTAAACATCAAGCTGCTTCTGTTTCACACAAATACCGGCACAGACATGCATGTTCGGCTAGAATCGCCCTGAACTCATGCATCTTCGGATGCGGAGCTGCGCAGAAAGTCCTGCCGCGTGCACCTAAGCGAACTTGCGGACACGTCGAGTAAATCAGCCTTGTGTGCGTTAGATAAAGTGAAGACCGCGCGTTAGTTTAAAACTCTTCAAATAATTTTTTTTAATCGTAGAGAGTGTGTTAATTTGTGCAATAACCTACCAGCAATGTAAATTATTTTAAAAACATATTAGAATGAGTACATTAAAATATAAATTTATTAGAACGAGTACATTATTCAGTGTATGCAGTGTTTAATAAACAGCTGTTTTACTAAATTCTGCTTTGGTGAAATTTAGTGCAGTCCTGTATCGTGATATGTATCGTATCGTGGCCTCTGTATCGTGATACATATCGTATCGTGACTTTACTGGTGATACACAGCCCTAGTAAATGCTGCTGCTAATATGCTTAATATTTCACTCTTGCATACGATGCAAACTGCTAACATGACATTTATTTTAACCTTGTTTATGGTTGTTCATTTTTCAATTCTATTAGGCAGACCACGCAGTACACACAGCGATATAGATTAGAAGAGCATTCACTTATCTTAGATGTTGATTTAGACGTTTCTGAAGCTGCACTGCTACGGCAAGCACTAGTCATATATTTTAATGTTGAGCAGTGAGCTCATTGGCTACCGGATACAGGAGAGAACCAATCAGCTGTGCCATGTGATAATGATGTCATTATGTCATACTGAGTTAGATCCATCAGAATGCGCCATCTAGAGTTTCATGCCAGAACTTTGTATATATTAGTCAAAATTAACACGTTAATTGGTCTAAACGCATTTGGTCTCGTTCTGTATCGCGTATCTTGTCAATGTCTGTGCTTGCTTGGCCATTTGCTGCGGAGAAAATAAGGAAAGTGTGATCAAGCGCCAGCAGAAAACAGTGTAAAGAAATACTCTGAGAGAAGCAGTCTTTATCAGCGGAAGTTAAAAACAGCTCATAAGTTAATTTACTTGTCTCATTAGTGTTTTGTGCAGTTGTCATTGCTAGGAAACGCTTGTTTTGTTTACTGTGTGGAGACGTGCTGGTATCGCGTTTGGTCTCGTTCTGTATCGCGTATCTTGTCAGTGTCTGCGCTTGCTTGGCCATTTGTTGCGGAGAAAATAAGGAAAGTCCAGCTGAATTAATTTAGTATTTTGTTAGACGGGTATAAAAATAGCTTAGTTTACCGCAGCAGCCGTCGCGTGAAGGCCTCCTCGTGTGAAGACCGAAGAGTGTAAAGACCATGGACTCTACCGTGCGACTCCACCGGGCAGGACACCGGCAAAGGATAAGTATCGCTTTTATTTCACCTCTTTCCTACTACTTGTTTCACTTATGTTTCAGTTTTTATAACCATTTCTTACAATGTGATGTAAGTTGTTGTTTTTTAGCATGTAAATTTGGCAGTGTTATTTTTTAGGATTACTGATAAACTACTGTCATTTGATTGGTATTATTTGTATTTGTTATTTATTTAAATTTTAGTTACATTATGTTTGAATTTATTATGTCTGTATAGGTCTTTTAAGTTTTAGATATTTTAATACTTCAACCAACTAAATGGAAATGAAATAATATATAAATATTGAATGTATTTATATATATGTACAAGTATATGTATGTGTGTGGCTGTACATACACATATGTAGTTGTTTTTTTTGGTGTTGGCTTAGTGTTATGTTAGAATCGTTATACTCGTACCTTTTGTTCTTTACTATTTTGAATTATTTTTAGCTTTATTTTTAGTTTTTCATTTAAACGTTAAGTTTTGAAATTTTGTTGTATGAATTTGTCATTTTTATTTAATCTCTTTAAAATGTGTATAGGTAGTATTTATAAGTTTTAGCTTTTAGTTTTGGATCTGTTTTTAGTTGTTGTAATACTACAATTGATTGCTTCTGTTGTCCTCATTTTAAGTCGCTTTGGATAAAAGCGTCTAATAAACGACTAAATAAATAAAATATGTGCCCTTTTTTCTGGGCTATCCTTTGGATAGCTTACAGTAGACTCTAGAACACACTATCAGCACGATAAAGCAAATATTACAAGCTGGCCAACCATCTGGTCTCTCTCTTGAAACTAACATGGAAGTAACTTAAACTGCAATTCATCGACTGGTACTAGAGACTGACTCCAAAAGAGAGTTCAGTCCAATATGACCCCTTTAAAATGGCCAACTTTACAGCAGAATTTTTTTTTTTACAGCCTGGTACAAAAAATTATTTTGTCTATATAGCTAATTTTACCCTTCATGACAACTGTGAGAGGGGTGAATTTTTTTATAACTCATCCATTTAAATTATATTAAGTCTTAAAGTTCTGCATAATTAAGGGCATGGCCACTTGAGTGACAGGTGGATTGCCACTGCTGTCACTACCGCCAAGCTAGGCAGGCGTAATGTCAAAAGCCCTCAAAAATTTAGCGAGTAATGACAAGTTCTTTCGCGTATCAGGAAAAAAAAAAAAAATTACACAAAAAAACGGGCATTGTCGACCCCTGAGGGTTAATCATATACAACTTATAAATCATTATATGCCAAATTAATAGTAGTTATTAGTAGTTATTATTGATGTGGTTTGGAATAGGTAAAATGTGCTAGGAAAAAAATATGATTAGAATATAGACATACATAATATACATAATAATTATGTACATAATGTATATTCAAATCAGATTTAAATGAAAACTACTTAAAATTATGCATACAGTTACAGTTTTCAGAAATAAAACAGTTTCCCAAAGAGTAAAAGCCCACACACTCTCAAAAATCTAAAGTCACAAACGAAATTAAAGCAGTGTAAGCAATTTACTTTCATAATAAGCTTAGTGATATGAAATTTTCTGGTATTAAGAGCCAGTTCAAGAAGAGGTGGTGATTCTAACAAAAGACTGTTACAATGTGAAGCTAAGTGGATCTATTATATGGACTGTGTATATACGAAGGGATTAAATGAAGAACTTCAATTGTCATGTTTTTTATGAATTGTACTTTCTTGTCAACTCCAACAGACAACCATTGTTCCACAATTTGATGTATATTATCTATTGCTTTAAATATACCCATGTTGTGGTCATTTCTTTTTTCTTTATTTCATTTTTTCTTTTCTTTATTTCTTGATATTGTGTAATTTAATATGTTGTTTTATTTATTTATTTTTTCATCTAGCATATTTAACCATGTTTTTTTTTCTTTCTTTTTTGGATTAGTGCTTGTTCTGGTTTGATCATGTGATTTCCTAAATCATCATGTGATTTCTTAAATCAAGATGTTCCCAGTTCCAACACTGTTAAGCTTGGCATTGAAAATGGTCAACATGTGACCGAAACGTTTGCCATGTTTTTTTCATTAAATTGCTTACACTGCTTTCATTTTGCTTGTGACTTTTGATTTTTGAGAGTGTGCGGGCTTTTTTCAAGTATTTAACTCTTTGGGAAACTTTTTTGGTCTACGCACCTCGGTTGGATTGTTTTAAAGGCGCTGTGAGTCTCCGGCTCTTTTTAATAAATAAAACAGGACACAGAAAGTGTGACTCACTCTTCTCTAGGTTGAGGAAGAACTTGGGTAGTGGTGCCTGCACCTCAGCAGGCCTTCGCTTTGGTTGAGGAGAGGCATTGCTGCTGCCTCCACCCCCAGGCTCTGCCGCTCGATCCCCTCCAGATGTATTGCGTGTTGAGCGACGCAAAGATTGGGTGGAATCGGAATCCAGGTAGGCACAGCGTCTGCGCTTAGGTGGGGTTGCCATGATGACGGGGACACTGGAGGATTCACTCAGAGCTGGTTGGCTGTCTGTGGACTGGGGAGTAGAGGGATTCTGGCCAGGACTGGGGGATCGTTCTCTGAAAGTCCTTTAATAAAAGTGAAAATTATGAACAATGTTAATTGGGATTTCAAACAGCTTAATTGATTCAAAAACTCAAAAAAAGAAAAAAAAGATGCAACATCACCCTTATATCTTTAGTACCTGCAGTAATGAGTACACCTTAATTTCCCACAAACATGCATGTAAATGTCCTGACTGACAGGGACTGCATGTGTGCGTGTACCGGGCATTCCCTATATTATGGGGACCAAATGTCCCCACAAGGAAATACCAGTCAATTTTGACCTTGTTTTTGTTTATTTTGTATTTTTGATTAAGTTTTTGAAAATCTAAAAATGCATAAAGTTTTGTGTGGGGGGTAGGTTTAAGGGTAGGGTTACGGTAAGGGAATAGAAAATACAGTTTGTACAGTATAAAAACCATTACGTCTCTGGAATGTTCCTTTTTATTTTTTTTTCTGGAATCTTATAGGCTAGAATACAGTATGTACATAAACAGAATATCTATATCTATATATATACATATATATATTGTGATGAGCGTCCCGAAGCTTCATCAGCGTCACCCTGGAAACAAACGAGGAACACCTGGCCATCATCATCACAGGCTGAACGGTCACAGCTGCACCTCATCAGGCGGCGGTGGCGGCTACATAACAAAGGCAAAAAGCCCTGCCATCTAGGAGATTCCTCCATGAGGCTGAGCACTAACTCGCCCTCTCATTTTTTCCACAGAAAGCAGCGTGTGACCGACCTGCCCCACAGGAGCACTGCACGGACCCGCTGCACTGGGAAGACAGAAGAGAGCACTCACGGCACCGGAGCACCTACCTGGACTTTTCTCACGAGCACCCCTCACCCCAATAAATACACCCTCCGGGTATTGATTGAGATTACTTGTCGTGTGATTATTCACCCCGTTACAGTATATATATACACATACATAAACAACTTTGTAGCTATGATAACTCAAATGGTGTCAAACACTTGTAAAGGATGTGACAAAAACTGTAATGGAGCAGGTTATGTAACAATTTAACAATACACCTTATTTTCACTGACTCAGGCACTGTAAAAGAAAACCTTTCACTTATTATAAATAAATTTAAAACACAAATAGACAATATATATATATATATATATACAGTGGGTACGGAACGTATTCAGACACCCCTTACATTTTTCACTCTTTGTTATATTGCAGCCATTTGCTAAAAACATTTAAGTTAATTTTTTTCCTCATTAAGGTACACACAGCACCCCAATATTGACAGAAAAACACAGAAATGTTTACATTTTTGCAGATTTATTAAAAAAAAAAAAACTGAAATATCACATGGTCCAACGTATTCAGACCCTTTGCTGTGACACTCATATATTTAACTCAGGTGCTGTCATTTCTTCTGATCATCCTTGAGATTGTTCTACACCTTCATTTGAGTCCAGTTGTGTTTGATTATACTGATTGGACTTGATTAGGGAAGCCACACACCTGTCTATATAAGATTTTACAGCTCACAGTGCATGTCAGAGCAAATGAGAATCATGAGGTCCAAGGAACTGCCTCAAGAGCTCAGAGACAGAATTGTGGCAAGACACAGTCTGGCCACGGTAAAAAAAAAATTCTGTGCACTTAAGGTTACGAAGAGGCACAGTGGCATCATAATCCTTAAAGGGAAGACGTTGGGGTGACCAGAACCCTCTAGAGCTGGCCGTCCGGGCCCCAAACTGAGCTTCGGGGAGGAGAAGAGCCTTGGTGGGAGGAGAGTAAAGAAGAACCCAAAGGATCACTGTGGATGATCCCAGAGATGCAGTCGGGAGGAGATGGAGAAAGAGAACGTGTAGAAAGGTCACCCATCCATGCAGCCCTCCACAGTCTGGGGCTGTTATGGCAGCAGTGGCCCAAACGGAGCCTCTCCTCAGTGCAAAGAACATGGAAAGCCCGCATGGAGTTGATAAAAAAACACCTGAGGACTCAAAGATGGTGAGAAATAAGATTCTCTGGTCTGAGACCAAGATAGAACTTTTTGGCCATAATTCTAAGCGGTATGTGTGGAGAAAAAAAGGGCACTGCTCATCACCTGTCCAATACAACAGTGAAGCATGGTGGTGACAGCATCATGCTGTGGGGGTGTTTTTCAGCTGCAGGGGACAGGACGACTGGTTGCAATCGAGGGAGAGATGAATGCGGCCAAGTACAGGGATATCCTGGACGAAAAACCTTCTCCAGAGTGCTCAGGACCCTCAGACTGGGCCGAAGGTTTACCTTCCAACAAGACAATGACCCTAAGCACACAGCCAAAATAACGAAGGAGGGGCTTCACAACAACTCTGGGACTGTTCTTGAATGGCCCAGCCAGAGCCTGACTTAAACCCAATTGAGCATCTCTGGAGAGACCTAAAAATGGCTGTCCACCAAAGTTTACCATCCAACCTGACAGAACTGGGAGGATCTGCAAGGAGGAATGGCAGAGGATCCCCAAATCCAGGTGTTAAAAACTTGTTGCATCTTTGCCAAAAAGACTCGTATTGGCTGTATTAGATCAAAAGGGTGCTTTTAGTAAATATTGAGCAAAGGGTCTGAATACTTAGGAATATGTGATATTTCAGTTTTTCTTTTTTTAGTAAATCTGCAAAAATGTCAACAATTTTTTGTTTTTCTGTCAATATGGGGTGCTTTTTGTACATTAATGAGGAAAAAAAAAGATCTTAAATGCTTTTAGCAAATGGCTGCAATATAACAAAGAGTGAAAATTTAAGGGGGTCAGAATACTTTCCGTACCCACTGTATATTGCAGAGTGCAATATTTGAATTAAGTGTGGAACTTGAATTAAGAAAATAAACAAGGTAACTGTGTAGGGCAACAAGCTACTGTCAATCCAACAGGGGCAGGTTTATGCAGGAAGCACAGGTTTTCCAAATGTAAACATCTAAAATGAATAATATGTTTTTCACAAATTCTGTGTTGTGTATTTTATGGTAATCGAATGAACATGCAGAACATGAGGATTCATATTTAAATAGTATTTTGCAGTTAATTCACAGACACTAGGCTAATCGCGATTGAGTTTAAGGATACGGACCTGTTTTTTATTTATTCATCAAAAATATGAAATTCGGTGAAAATCTGCGTTATAAAGTAAATTAAGTTATGACGACTGTATTCCGTGCTTCGGTCCGTGTTTTCTGCATCGCGGAAATCATAAGGCCCTACTAATGTAGCAAATGAGTATGATAAGCTCATTGTGAGAGTAAAAGACGGGGACATTGTTTATTTACTTTATAGCATTGCGTCTCACCAACTAGGTGACAACATGGCGTTAAATAACCATTCAGCAGACACAAGCAACCACCTCACTGCCGTCTATTGGACTGCAGAAAGATACTAACTTTTCAATCTGCTACATTACTCACTGTACTGACAAACTATGCTGACTTAGGAAATGTGATGTGGCCGATGTGATAAGCATGAGTTCTGGGAGGCGGCGTGGCTAGTATAAACACAAGCATTGACAGCTGCGATAAGCTCCGGTGGCGGGTGGATAATTTGAAGCAGCGGACTCGGGTGAAGTTTGAGCTCATCTGCGAATCTCTACACTACAGTGACCTGGGTCGCCAGTAGCAAAAAATAGAGCAAGCTCTGCTGGAAAAACTAAGTAATTACACCATTTAGAAGCATTCATCTGCATAATGGCGGCGCTCATCGTTTACCCAGGACTATATCTATATGTTCTGTAAAAAAAAATAAAATAAAATGTTCATATTGGTGGCTTATTCGCCGATACGATATATCTGCGACAAATAAATTTAAATAAAAAGATAAATCGGGCTCTATCGGTCAATCAACGGTAAATCAGTCGGGCTCTATCATAGATGACTCAAAAAAGCTGTAGTGTACAGCAGTTGAGATGGCATTCCATTCTCTAACTACCAGTGTAGAGAAAGATGTGCCACACTGTGACTGGATCTTGGTGAACAAGCACAAACAAATGCCAAGCAACATCAGATAAGCTGCTAAGAAAATGCCAGACATCTCGTACAGGACAGGAAGGGAAATCACGTTGCATCCACCTCTGCATGAGAAAGAATTTGTAACTGAACAACAGGTTGATGCAAACAACCAAACTCAGCAGAGAATGCTATAAAAATTCCTTAGTAACTTTGAATGCAGCAGCAGTGACTAAAACAATAAAAACAAAAGAAGCAACAAATATACATCCAAATCCATACATACCCATCTTTGGAAACCTTAAAAACTACAATAAGTCCACTCCCTGTTCAAGCAAACAGACCTATTAACATCAATGAATCCAGTGGTGATAATTCAACAATTTCTTAAGTTTGGACTATGTATTCGGCATAACAACTGTAATCATTTACAGTTTACAAAAGCGGTTTGGTAAAAATAAGTGGTAGTTAAAATATTTAAGACACTCTTTTAACTCCATACTTTACACAATGCAAATTAGTTTCACACCAGGATGGACAACACTTTCTACTTAAAACCAGTGTAAATATAAATGAAAAGTTAGAACACCAGTGACCAATCACATTGTTAAAATGGAAAGGTGGCAGTTTTAAATCTCCTCCCCATCGGAAAGGGATAAAATGTAATTCCCCAGGTGGATACATCTTTGTTCTTTGATTCTGAGTTTAGTTTTGAACAGCATATGGCACTGGATGCTTTAGAAACACAGTGGGCTGTGTTTACATTAATCTCACATCAGAGAGAATCGCGATGCATTTGGAAGATCTCAGAATCGATCCACGACTCGATTCTGCATTGATTTATTGTCGCAGCCCTATAGGGAAGGAGACATTAAAAGGCACCTATAATGCAATCTGCATCTCCATAAACCTTGTCAGCAGATGGCTGCGTTGACTGTGGACTTCAGAAAACACAGTGGACCAAAGTCCTCTTTTCAGATGAAAGTCAATTTTGCATTTCATTTGGAAATCAAGGTCCCAGAGTCTGGAGGAAGAGTGGAGAGGCACAGAAACCATGTTGCTTGAAGTCCAGTGTGAAGTTTCCACAGTCATCTGCTGGTGTTGGTCCACTGTGTTTTCTGAAGTCCACAGTCGACGCAGCCATCTACCAGGAAATTTTAATGTATCGTTGTCAAATGTATCATATTCTTGTTATAGAAATCATGTCCAAATGTACACTCTGCAAGAGCGGGAAAAACGCGGAAAATGTGAATGAGAGGAAACAGTTGATTATGAATGTGGAGGAGGAAATAACAACACCGAGCAAACACGACATCTCATTGGGCAAACCACCATTGGGGTGTGTTAAAACCAGCCTGTGAAATATCAGGCACCATTAACGTTAGATTTTTGTTGTCTCTCTCGCCCTCTCCTTTCTTGCCTTTTCGAGTCTTGTGGTTTTCTTTTAAATCAGCTCTTTAGTTTGAGGCGTGCTCTGGCTGCATGCCATCTACTCCAAAACCATGAGGGAGAAACGCCACTGTGCCCGTCAAACTTAATTCTATTGCTTTACTGTAGCTTATTTATTTTCCATTGAGAGTTTGTGGGTTCCATGTTCAGGTTTGCCTAACGCGCATCTCGAAAGAGTGCAGTCTAAAAAACTTCAACTAGCCCACAAATCCGCATCTTCAGCCAACGCCCAACCAATGGCTTCCCAAGACTGAACCTCCAGCAAATCAGCAACCTCGGGAAACCCCCTTCAGCAACCAGACAAGAAAGGGAACCCAGCAACACAGAAACGCAAGTACCCCAGATACTAGCTGAACTGGTGCATTTAATATAAATTTTAACCTCATTGAGGAACTCAATGCGAGGGTTAATTAAGTGATTGATGGTTGTTCAGATCTATGCAATTGCACATATTGCTGTAAACTTGGGATTTCACATTTTCATTCTCTTAAACTAATTATTTCCTCACTTTCTCTCTTTCTGCAACTTGTAAATGCGTGTGTTCATGTGTTAGATTAGTTTATATGTCTTAGATTTATCCAATAAAGCCTTATTTATATTGAAAAGAGAAGTATCTCGTGTTTTGTGCTCACAAGTTAATGTCTTAAACTGCCGATCTTGCTACTATGCTAATTAATAGTGTTTTCACTATATTTTGGATATAAATATCCATTGCAGAATTGATGTCATACGGCTCGTTCAATGAATCGCTGGCCGTCTCAGTGATCAGCCGTAAAACAGTGATTCTGTCCAAATTCCCTTACATATTATTGGTGGAGTTCCCTTTAAAATCTTAAATGATTCCCTTTGAGCTAAATTGACCTGTTTCCCTTACATATAATGGTGGAGAATGCGGGCAGATTAACCTAAATTGTGAGCATAAACCAAGTTATTTCATATTTTCATTGCTGCGGATGAAAGACGAGAAGCTTCTGTTGAGACTGGTGTGTGTGTGTTGCGTGTGTGACGTAAGCAGCGCGCGACCGCTTGAATGAATGAATGCAGAGAAGACTGTAACGCGAGTCCGCCTCTTCATTATTAAACTGCAGTAAGTGTAACTTCAAGTTAACATCTGAGATCGTACAATAAGGTAGAAGTTGAGCGTGTTCCTCAATCTTGTAATGCCTTGTTTTATAGCTGAATTGAGTTCACTGCGTGTTCCAGTGTTTTTCAATCGCTATACTCCCTGCAGGGAATCTCAGTCACCGTTAGCTGAACGGAGCTAAACTGCAGTAGTTAAAAGGGAAATAAATCGGTGGATAAAGAATAGTTTTGAGCGTGTTCCTCAATCTATTTATCAAAGCCTTATTATTCATAGTTTGATATGCCAATGCGTGTCCCATTGTCATGCCATGCTATTCGATTCCCTGAGTTAAACATTACGAGAATAATGCTTGCCTGCCTGTGTCTGTTCACAAAGTAAATTTAATTTCGCTTAACACTGCGTGTAAGTGAATATTAACTTTGCACCAACAGCGAAGAAAACCTGTTGTTTAAGTGTCCAGAGAAACTGGCACAGAGATTTAAAGATCTGCTGAGATCGTTATCACTGTTCCCCTAACTGCAGCACAAAGCTGCTATTTGAATAAAGTTAAATTTAACTCCGAACGAACCGAGAGTTTAAGCGCCACATCGCAAAACCAACCAAAAGCGGTGTTGTTATTTGTACAGTGTTGAAATGTGCCAACATTTCATGTAACATGCTTAACTGTACTTGCAATGCAACTATTCACATGCCTAGCCACTAGAGCTTGATTTGGTTGCCATAGTTACGATCGTGACACGGAAGTCTTAACCTACTTCCGAAGCAACTCTGAACTGCGCACGCGCAGCACAGCGACGCTATTGGTAAACAAACCCCTACGGTGTGGCTAAGCTAACGAAACATATGTTTATATTGAAGTCTATGCTAAAGCCTGTAGCCTCAAAGGTTAGCAGTTAGCATTAACATCCAGTGGTTGAATGCAGTGTGTTTGGGCAACGATAAAGTGATTTAACCCTTTAAACATCTAAACTAATACACCTGTTGGTCTCTTTCTCTCTCTTATTCCTCCCTTTTCTCACTTCTTACCACTTTATCTTATTTTACTAGAAAGGGAAATACTAACTCACAATTATTAATTGTGCCAAATTCAAATTTAATTAAAACATTAAATTTATTTGGAATCATTTAAATTTTAAATTTAAATTTCCCCCTCAGATCATTTCATATGATCATTATTTCTAGTATTCCCTCTTATGCCTAATCATCTTGGGTACGAATAAGCCTTGAACTTTAAAGTTTAATAAACTTATTCTACCTAATTGATTTTATTACCTATCAATAAATTCTATTCAGACTTATACTTACTCATTATTTTATTGCGTTTTACCCCTTTTCTTCCTGTGGTTATACACTTAGCCATTATTGTTTTATTTTGATTTCCTTCGTTATTTAATTTCCTTTTTACTTACTTTACCCATTTATTACCTTTAATTTTACTTTACTTGCCATTCTTTTTCCTCTGGAGATCCTAGCTTGGGAACGACACACCTGAGCCCTAATATGAGACAGTGTTATCCCTCACTACGAGTTCAAATAAATTAGAAAGACAACTTTCTTTCCCTCAAATTTTATTTTTGTGTGATTAGTTGTGCAGCAACTAAGAACAACACTCTACTCGTAGGTGAGCATAACAGCATCAGAGCCTGCTAGTGGACACGATCCACTCAGTTTACTGAGTCTCCTTCCCTTTTCTCCTGTTCTCTCCTGCTTTCTTTCCTCTTTACCCTTCACATGCGTAGGGACCTGTAAGAACCATCAATCAATTCTATGTGAATGAAATACATAATCTTGTCGAAGAAGACGAATCATTCTTATGAATTTGATTGTAATCAACCCCTCCTTCGTTCTTCCTAACCTCCCTACATTTGGAAACGCAATCCAACGTTATTTTTTTTCAGTGAATTTTTTTCACCTTTTTCTCTCTTTTTCCTATTACTCATTAGAAGTGACGAAATCTTTGCATCTACTTAAGACAACACAGTCATCACCACACTTCACTAGTGGTTCACAATCACTGATACCACACTTAGTTGTCCCACCACACATAGGCTTCTACTCTACACAGATTTGTGTCAGTCTCTCTTCTCCCCAGCATGCCAACATGCCGCAGACTGCAGACCCCATTGCCCATGGGGAAGATGCGAACACTTGGCTGAGAGGCATTACAGACAGCCTCACCCCCAAGACATTTGAACTGTTATTATTTTTAATAATAATCCTAATCCTGAGAAGATTCCTGACACAAGATTCAAGACAGAACAACAACCACGAGGAGCTAGTCAAAATCACCAGCTCCCTAAGCTACGCCTTCACAACCCAGCTGAAACTGAGCGACAAGCACATCACCCACCTTCAAGAGGAGCTGACACGTGCTCAACGCCGCATAGACAAGCTGGAAGTGAAAGTTCAAGATCAACTCAAAGCACCCATCGAGAAGGAGCAGGAAACAACGGAACAAGTTAAGAAGCTCCAAGCAGCCCTGGCAGCAGCGCAGCTCGACCAACAACATTCAAAGGCTGTCCAGAAAGACCTGGTAAACAGACTCCAGTATGCCGAACAGCTACTAGAGAAAGCCAAGAATGACTTCAGAGACAAGAATGTTGAAATCAGTACCCTGAAAGACCACCTTGAAAGGTATAGAACTGAAATGGACAATCTGACCCAACAACTAGACGATACCAACGATGAGCTCTACATGGTCAGAAAAGAACTCAAAGATGCTTATGAGCTGAAACAAGAGCCAAGAAAAGAGAAGCATCTCTCAGCCTCACCACTGCTGAGCAGAGCAGAGTCCCATATCCAAGAACTGGCATATGACGAAAGGCGCGAAGGGCCACAACCCAAAACCTCACCTGCCTTCGCCACACAACCCTTTCCTGCCAACGAAAGAATACCTCCCATCCAAGCAGACCTTGGAGCTGCACATGGGATAACCATCAAAGACCTCAACCAGCTGTCTAAAACCATCAGCAGTTTCAACCCAAACTCTGCAGAGGGCCACGACATCCAGGCTTACCTGCAAGATATCGAATTTCATCTGGAAATGAGACCTCGTGTGACTGACAGAGACAGGTTATACCTCCTTAGAGCCACGTCCAGTCCTGAGGTACGAAACTTCCTAGATCGACAGCCCAGTCAAACAAAGTCAAACTACCAGCTACTTCGTGAGGTCCTGATTAAAGAGTTTACAGACCCTGAGTCTGAACATGGACTGTTAACTGCCTTGGAGATCAAACAAGGTCGACAAGAGGTTCCACAAGCTTACTACAACCGACTCCGACAAGCCTACTTTGGTGCACACAACGAACCTGACCTTGAAGAGGATGTGAACTTCAAAAGCCTCTTCCTAAGAAACCTGCACCCTGGAGTCAGCCACCATCTAGGCGTCATGGCCTGTCCACGCTCCATGACCATCCAACAGTTGCGTGACCTAACACAGAAGGCCTACAACAAGCAGAAGATGGCCTCAAAGAAAGGTAACAAAACATCCACACTCTTGAACTCTGTCACCAAAGACTCAAGCCTTGCACTGGACGACACCCAGTGGCATCACGACACCAGAGTCTTCCATCAAGAGCACAGAGAACGGGACCCCCATGTCCACGACAGCTTTCAGCCCAGCCGCTGGAAAAATCCATGGGAACAGCCACGCTTCTCAAGAAACCCAAAAGATAGGAACAACTGGAAACCTAAGCAGACATCCAAAGGTAATCACCTGACTCATCCAAGAGCAACTCGTGTGAGTAAGCGACAACAAAACCCACCTCAGCACCACTCAGACATGCACAGTGCTGAGTATGCACAAGAACAAGACAGCTTACCATCAGATGACATGGAACAAGTCATGAGACAAATGAAAGAGTTCCTGCAAGGAAAGCTGAACATGCCGCCCCCCCCTCCCCATGACCACCAACGTGAGTCATGCTCGCGTGACCAGCGACAGAACGGAAGGCCGGTGATCACCTGGTACACCACATCAGAGATGACAAGCACCTGTTCAACAACCACCCAGAACGAGCAAGTCTCTCACGGCCAACGGTTGATGAAAACTCTGAGGTACCAAAGAACATCACCTCAGTCACCCACCGCTCACTAACAAACTGTCAAGTTAACTCCAACTCCAAGAACCACATTCATGTCTGTGCAACAGCAACCACCAAAGCACAGAAGGTCAGAAAGTCTGCCACAACCAGAAGGCATCACAAGAGAAATGCAACATAGGAGACAAAGTTTGCACCCCAGCTCCACACAGCCATGCCAAACTAGCTCCGACTGTCTGAAGAACTTCCTGCCTTGCTGGACTGACCCCCATTAGATCAAGGACGTGCCCTCATCCAAGCCAAGGATGCAGAGAGCCCGTCTTCACTGACATACAAGAAAAGGGGGGAGACAACACAGACTGAAACAGATCTGACCACACATACACTACACCATTAACACACACACAACATTACCTACACCCAGAGGTAACCACATCTACTGATAACACATTCAACAAACATTTTCTTCCCACAAGTATAATACCCAAATTTTAGCGTAACAAAGTTACATATGCCCACCATGAAGAAACATGCAGCCACCCTCACAATAGGTAGAACACCTGACACTAAGTTAAGGTACATGACACACTAGCTGCACATGACGTCCTAGCTCAACAGTAGTTGTAAGCCATGCTAGGAAAATCCACAGCAGCTTTGTTTTGTTTTTCTTTTACCTATCCTGATTCCTTCCCCTCTTTCCTTAGTAGGTGAAACACCTAGACACCCTGCAAGGGTCAAAGGTCTGATATTAGGATTGACTCACCACACCTAATATCCGCCAGTAATTCTAAACTGAATGGAAGCCAGAGAGCTCCATGCACGATAGGTCAATTAATTTAATTGCAAATGATGTTACTAGAAAATTAACGGTAAACGTTTTAAATTAAGACAACCTAGAAGAACCAAACAAAGTTATCCACAAAATTTGATTGACGAATCAACGTACGGAACCAAATTAGAACAATTTCCAGATTGAACTAAAACATATTCAATTTACTAAACTATTTTGACTAATTTAACTTTACCACCTGTACCTAAATAACCTGATGCCTGCACCAGTACAGTAACTGTCATGGAGGTGTCTTGCTGTTTGCTGTGTTTGTCTGCTTCTTCTGCCTTTGTTTCTCCAGCGTTCGCCGATGTCTTCAACTCAACACATCGCCGATCGAAAGGGGGTATGTAGGATATCAGACCGAATCAAACAATCTAAGATTTGGTCAAAACATGGTTGAAACCTGAGGAGCCCAAATTCCACAGAGGCCCAAGACAACAGGATGTTTATAAATCAGATCCTGGCCCCAAGCCTGAACCAACTAGCAGCTTTGAGTAGCTCACAGCATTTAAACAAAAGAACACTTATTGACAATTCCAAGGAGATTGTCAATTTTTGGGCAAGTTATCAAGAATAATGGTCAACAGAGATCATAGCGTGACATCAAAGGGAACATGTGATAGTGATCACAAGCTCTTCGGATTGACTTTTCCCCCCACCTAAGACAAAGAACAGACTTTCAGAGATTCCTTACAGACCTCTTAATCTCTGGTCTTCATACATTCACAGAATGGCTACAGGAACTGCATTTCCATGTGAATATGCATCTAAATGACACTAAAAGGACCTGAGCAACTAATCATTTCTATGCCTAACTTCATATGTATGTAACCCACATGTGACTTATCAGGTCTTAATCATTTATCGTGTATGTATTTTTAATAACTATTGAATAGCTTAAGGGTTCGTATTCATGTTTGGTATGTGTGAGTTATAGAATTCATGCTTGAAACGTTTATTCTAATCACTTCGTTGTCAAATGTATCATATTCTTGTTATAGAAATCATGTCCAAATGTATACTCTGCCAGAGCAGGAAAAACGCGGACCATGTGAATGATGAGATAACAGTTGATTTATGAATGGGGAGGAGAAATATACAACACCCCGAGCAAACACGACATCTAATTGGTCAAAACACCATTTGGGGTGTGTTAAACAGCATGGTTTAAATACTAGAAACACCATCAAACACCATCAAACTTGGCTTTTTGTCTCTCACTCGCGCTCGTCCTTCTTGCCTTATCAAGCCTTCTTGTTTTCTTTTAAATCATGCTTCTTTAGTGTTGAGCGTGCTCTGGCTTGCACGCCATCTCCTCCAAAACCATGAGGAGAAACGCCACCTGGTCTCGTCAAACTTTACTTCTATTGCTTTACTTTAGTTTATTTTATTTTCCGTTGAGAGTTTCGTGTTTTCCGAGTTAAGTTTGCCTAACGCCGCATCTCCGAAAGAGTGCAGTCTAAAACTTCAACTGCAGACCACAGCTCCGCGTCACCAGCCAACGCCCAACCACTGGCTTCCCAAGACTGAACCTCCAGCCAATCAGCAACGTCGGGAAACCCCTTTCGGCAACCAGACAAGGAAGGAAACCCCGCACACAAGAAAGCAAGTACCTCCAGATCCTGATTCTGTCCAAATGCCCTTACATATTATTGGTGGAGTTCCCTTTAAAATCTTAAATGATTCCCTTTGAGCAAAATTGACCTGTTTCTCTTACAGCTCCATTCAGTTCAACAGCATTGCATTTATCCATTTTGTGTTGACATTATTTATCACATTCTGTGTATATGAATTATCTTGATATCTTCGTTTTGATTATTTATTTTATAATCCATTAGCATTGTGTGACAGTCATCAGTGTGATTTCCCCAATAATTAATGTCTTGTGATGTTGTTAGTAGGATGTTTAGGAAGTGTGCAGTCTCTTTTCTTTCTTGCCCTCCTCCAATTCCATACCAGATGACTTTATTTGTGACTTTATTTTTCCTGTTGAACACAAAGATTTTAAGAAGAATATCCCATGCCATGCAAGTGAACGGTAATTATAACTGTTGTTTACTTGAAAGTAAATGGTGACCGTTTTCTTCTAAAAATCTTTGTTTGCATTCTGCAGAATACAGACATTTGGGATGGCATGAGGGTAAGACAATTTTCATTTTTGGATGAACTATTTCTTTGGTTTGTTTGTGTATAACGCCATGCCAGCTTCTGTGGCTATTTTCATGGCAAGAAACTTTATGACTGAATATTCATGTTTTTACCATTTATTTTTGCTAAAAATTCTAAAATTGTATTTGGCTTAACTCTGTTAAGAATCTCTTCAAACGAGTTAACTGAATAAAGACTCGCAGAGTCAAAACCAGCAAAATCTAATAAAACATGCTTCATGGATAAAGTGTTTTCGGCAGAGAGAACATGTTGGATGATCTTCCCCTAGTATTAAAAACTTGTGTGTCATCCTGGAATGAGAACTATTCCTTTTAAATGCCGACACAAAAACCTACAGTTTATTTATACCAGATGTGCAGCTTTTGTAATCAATGTGCACTCCAAACAAGTGAAGAATGGACTACATCGCCTGGAATTTTTCTTTGCACACTGCAATTTTATTTTTCCCAACATGCAACACCTAAAGAACAACAAACATGAAAAGGCATACAATTTTACTGATCATTAGAACTATTGCATTGAAGTGTTTCTGTTTTGTAATTACATTATCCGCAAAAGTAAATTGGATAACCATAATGAAAACAAGAGTAGATTTTGAAACAATGACGAGGCTCAGTTACAGTTAAGCATAATCATTTTTTACTAACATATTTTGAAAATGTACCTTTAAAAATTCAAGCAGAAGTCACTAGGAAAACCTGCACTTTTTAAAATGCAAATGTAAAACAAGCTTACTCTATTTTATCATTCAGCATGACACTTTTTCAAGTGAAAATCTCAATTTTTGGCAGAGCAAAACAAAACTCCACTAACTGGGAATATGAGGCAGATACAACACCCCACCCCACAAGTGCAAAACATTAAATTAATCAATCAAAAGCCTCTGGAGGTTTGCACAGCCAACTTGGAGCTCAAGATCCACCCATTTGGAACTTGCTACAACATCCATTAATACTAATCTACCCTGTGGACATTGTTGAAACTCTTTGGTTGGCTAAAGAACAAATTGTAAATCATCTGTCCTTATTCTGAAGCGTTTGGCACTATAAGCAACAAGACGCAGATCTTTCATGGTTTAAAAGAGGGGTGTCAATCACATCAGCAAAACCACTGGTGTGCTTCAAGGTTCAGTTCTCACTTGTCTTTTCTCCATTCACATCACTGGGATTGATCACAAGGCTTTTGGCTTCCCTACCACTACTCTGCACATAATATATGCAGCTCTATCTTTCATTTCAACCTGATGATCCCAATGTCTCAGCTCCTATATCTGTCTGCCTTTCAGACCTCTCTGCAAAATTGAGCTGAAGATGATTCTGCTTCATGCATGCAAAGACAGAACTCCTTGTTATCCCTACAAACCAGTGTGTGGTCTGCATACCTGTATCTTTCCCCCATTTCCCAAAATGTATTTATATCGTCTGTGGAAGGCATAAGACCATAAAATGTTTGTCCAATCAAAACGTTCGATCCGAACATTACGATAGGCTCTCCTGCCTGCCTGTCAAAATATGCATTTGCATACCTCTGTGCACCCTGTTTGCGCAGACATGATACGCCATCAGCGCATTCCAGCAAGAAGAAGCTGATCTCATAAACCGATCTCAAGCTGACGACACACCTGCCATGGGAGGTTTGGTATGACATGCAGCATCACCAAATTATAGAGTAGTATCGATAACATCATTGATAAGTACCGGTATCGATAAGCAGTATCAGTATCGATATTGCTAAAATGTAAACAATACCCATCCCTACTCACTGAGCATCTGCCTGAGTGCATTCATGTGTGTTTTGGAGGAGGCACGGCTTTGCAAAGTGACTATGCAGGGAAGGTGTTTGATGTGCTTTCAAAGCTAGCTTGCTATCGCTAGTCTTATCACTTAACACTTATCGCTGTAAGTGTTTTTTGCCTTGGGAATATTCTGTAGTCTCAGCTCTTTATGAATATAATTTTTTTAAATAAAAATGAAAATAAAAAAATCTAATAAAAATGTTTTTCAACATTTCATTCATTCCTATGTCAGGTCAAATTGATCTTAATTGGATGTTTTTCCCAACATCATTGAATCAATCGCTCACAGTAGTTTTTTTTTTCTCACATTGCCCACACTTCTTTGCTCCTGTCATACTCATTTGCATAATCCTAAAGCACACAGTTAGAATAGTATACTGTACGTAGAGTTTCACATTTGCATTATTCACTCACTAAACCATCACCACAAAACCTGTTTTAACATTCTAAACATGAAGGGAGAAGATTTTAACTGTCATGCATTCATTTGTGTGTTAACAGCTGCATTTGTGTAAATGGTTGTATTACAAACAGCTGTCACAGAGAATACATATTTCTTTTAATACGTATGAACTGGATGTGTTGTAGTTTGTATCAACTTTTAGGTTTTCAAACAGTTATGAATGAATTTGGATGGGTCTTTATGATCTATATTTGTTTCAGGCACTGCTGCCACATCAGGAAATCCTAAAGAATTTGTATGGCAGTCACAGGCCAAAATCTTAGAAATTAGTTTCAAGATGGGTAAAGGGCAGAAATTATAATGGCACCTGTCCTTCTCAGGCTTGGTACAAGGGGTCTTCAACTACCTTCAGGTAGTTATCCTAGAAGCCTTACTAGGGTCTGGCGAATGCAAAAGAGGTATTAAGGGTGTAGCGGATCAGCTCATGGGGAAATATGAATAATTAACCATAACTAGTTATGATTAACTATTCATATTTTAGATCCACTGTAGATATTTAGCTGACCACTCAGGGTCAACCGTCTTGTCAATTCTAAGAACGTTAATTTCCTGGTTAAAGGAAATAACTTTCTTACTGTACAATTCTATAAGTTTGTAACGTAAATCTGCATGATTATTGACTCCGGTTATGAGTAAACAATGAACACGTCAAGTGTGATACAAGTAAGGTTTTATTAACTACATAAACACTTCAACTAGTCCAACATACTACATAAACACAAAAACTGGTCTAACATACACATACACACACACACACACATACAGTTGGTATAGGAAAGGGTTAAAGTTTAGCACTAAAGAAAGAGACATAAGGAATGACATTTATGGAACCATTTTGCATATTCAGCAGATCTAAAACCTGAGGGAAAACGTCAGATTCTTAGTTCAAACAAACCTTGTAAAAAGGTGTAACTGATACTTAATGCATCAATTAAATCGACTAAGTTTGATACTTGCGTATGTCTGAAAAAGATTCCTGATGCAATCTTAAGGCCCCAAGATCTTGCTGAAGTTGGTTGATGAGAAAGAACCAGTTTGAGACAGAGTCACTTGATGAATGAAAAGGACTAGGCCGGAGCCTGGCACGAGCTTTGGTATCCTGGAGCGTTTCTCACATCTTCATCTTAGCATCTCACTGAACCACCGACTGGGGCGGGTCACATGGAGTGTGGCCTTTTAAAGCCTGCAGAGATTCACGCCTCTCAAGATGGGTTCGTCCAATGAGGAAGGCTGAAATCCCAAGCGGGAGGTTGGAAATACTGGGGATTTTTATGACTCTTTGTCTGTAAGCATGGTATTTTGCATATGTAATTCGCTGGAGTGTTGAGGCACAAATTAGTACCGATTCTTAGAACATCAATATGTTGCATAGGTATCAGCATATAATATACACACTTGTTTCGATCATAAGAAGGCGAATTCATAGATACTAGACATGAAATAGTTACTTATATGAATGAGTGGTTTATCGTAAGCATGAATAAAAATAGTCTATAATACAACAGATTAAATACAACACAGCAATAATATACACAATGGCCTGAAGAAAATGGGTGTTCATTCAAAGAAGGTTTTCCTATGAATTAATTAGAGAAAAGTCAATTTCTACTGTGCAATTGTGCCTCTTGCTTCTGGAAAATGCAGCTGAGAGTCTCTGCTCACATTCCACAAGGTTGTAAAAGTATCGGGTTACCATGAAACCAGGGTCTTGTTCGGCTTCCTGGGGTGTTACAGAGTATTTTTTAAATATAGCTAACAAAATATATATTTTGTGTTTGAGTGGTCCAGACGCTACAAAGGATTAATGATAAATATCGTGCGGTATCGAGGATTATTGATTTTTTTATAACTTTTTTTAAAACAAAGAGCAATAGAAAAAATGTTTAAATTTAACCACTGTATTTTTTTAATTAACTCAATTTATTGAGACAAACAACATATATTATTTGTTTTAACAATCAAACACAATAAAAATTTAAAGGGTCATATGATGCGATTTCAAATTTCCTTTCGCTGTGGTGTGTTACAAGTTGATTGTGCATAGATAAGATCCCTGAAGATCCCTGAAGTTGCAAAGACTAAAGTCTCAAAACCAAAGGAGATATTCTTTATCAAAGTTAAGACACACGCCCCCTAAAACGGCTCGTTCTAACAAACCCCCACATATCTACCTCACTATGTAGAAATATTAGCATAATGCACCCAAATGTGCACGCAACGAAAGAAGGTGTGGTTTCAGTAACCGCAGTTTGTGTTGAAGCAGCATGTCAGGGAGACACTTTGTGTTTCAGTGCAAAAGCACTTTATTTGGTCTTCCAAAAGTAGATGCATTTAGGAATCTTTAAGATATCTTACAACAGAACAGCAATGCATTTTAATGGACGACCGTTTCGTGAACCTAGGAGAGGAGGTCATTCTGACTCTGCTGTGACAATCTGGCGCTTCTGAATCAGCTACTTTTTTTTTGTTATTAGTTTAAGTATTTGCTGTTGGCTGTTCAAATGCGGAGTTTTGCACATCGTGTGTGTGTGTGCGCACGCGTGTGTGTGTGTGGAGAGTGACGATGAGAGAGTGAGAGACAGGGTCACATCATAGTAGAGTAAGCTGTCTTAACCGTGGCTTGTGTACTGCAAACACATACCAGCTTCATCACTGTGTCTGTCACGTGGACTATGTTCCCCTTTCGGCCTTAAACTGATGGTTTAAAAAACTACATGGCAATCTACTGTCTTTACATTTATTTGAGATGAAAGCTCACGATATTGGTATAGGGCGTTACATTTCGAGAGGTTTTTTTCGGGGCTTTGTGGTGTTCGGACAATCACAATGCACTGGGTCAGCTGGCCAATCAGAGCAGACTGCGCTTGTCGGAAGGGAGGGACTTTGTAGAAAACGAAGCGCTTGAGAGAGGCGCCACAGGAGGGCGCAATGAGCAAAATAATGCAGCGCATTTAAATTGTCAACGCAAGGAAGTAACTGTATAAAAAAAACGTGCATTAAGTCTAAATTAACTCATAAAAATCAAATATAATTTCGTAAATTGCATAAACAATTATAAACAGAACAGCATCATGTATTTATGCATTGCTTAATCCAAAGAACCGAACCGCCATTCACACAGATTGCATTTTAAAACATATGAGACGCAGTGAAAAGGAATAAATCTCCACAAATCCATGACTTGTTTTCTAAAAGTTTAAACTGTTTTATTTTTGCATGGCTTTCTATACATCTCTTCTCTGAGACGTGAGTGCAGCAGTCATATTTGTCCGTCTAAAAAATGCGCTGAATATGCGTTCTGTGTTGGTTTCGGTTTTAACCTAATCAAGATCATCTCCACATTGAGCTCCTATATTTCTCTAATATTTTGAATGAATAACGCAGCAGCGGCGTGTCTCGTGGGCTAGACTAACAAAACATTAAAATGCAACAACGTCACTTACATCACTCACCGCATCTCGTGCGCCACTGATGACGCTCCCTGATGCACAACTAACATTAAAATGCAAATGTTTATTTTGAATTCGACTAATAATCATTCTTTACTCACAATCTCCTCATCACATGGCAGGCACAGCACTCATTTCAGATATGTTCGTGTTTGTGTGTGCTGTCTGCGTCACTCATAGCACGTGCCTATATCGTGCACTATATCGAACATTTTTTCTATCGTTACCGAGCTGACTATACGTTAAATATCGATACCGTTTTATCGCCCAGGCCTAAGCCTTACCTTGTTTACGTTAGTCCACCAAGATACAATCAAAATGTAGCAAACTTTTCTCTGTGTTTGCAGTGATAGAGGGGGCCCATTTTTTCTCCTTTAGTCACCTTTAGGTTTGGAGTTTAGATTCCTTGTCACTGTTGCCTGTGGTTTGATTGCTTGCACAGTTGGAACTTAAAGGACAATTCATATTTCAACAAGATTATTGATCTGACAGTACTTCTTGGATAAAAACCAAAAACTGAACAGAACCAAACTGTATAATGTAGAGCGTGTATGCAGATATATGGTATGAAACACTATATAAATACATGCGGAAAAAAAGTGGTATCACAGTACTAGCTAGTAGCATACCATGAAGCATGATTAAAGTGACATCTCAAGGCATTTGCATCAGCTACTGAAGATCTGAAATTATGGCAATCCCAAGTCATAGTATAAATAAGTCAAATCAATGATCCGATACAGTATTAGGACAACATTTGTAAACCATAAAAAAAGTTAAAAATTAACAAATTATTTCCTAAGTTTAATATGGCATTTCAAAGCAAATTGATGTCTTTAGTACAGTTTACTCATTGTTTACTCTCTTACCTACTGGTGCAGGTTGCGCTGTCAATGATTGGCTGGAAGAACTTTGAGAAGCTGACTTTTTTGAACTGAGCTTGTTCACTTGGGTAGAGTAGGATTAGTGGAAGGGTAAAGTCAAATGTTATCCTCAAACCATCCACCATTTCTTTACAGAGCTCCTCGCTGTAATGGGAAAACACAGAAGGCCCTTTTAGCTTCAAGATCTGAGTAACTGTTGTAAAATTTCATGTACTCTTGTCTCAAATGGCATCTCTTCGATTAAAAGGTGATGACTTACAATATGTTATGGCTATTTTATCTGTTTTGTTAGTCACACACACACACACACAGATACACTTGATCACAAGTTAAATAAGACACTAAAAAGTAGATTATCTACAATGTAGAAAAGAACAGAATATAGAGATGCAAAATTCCAGTTACGGTGGCATTAAAAACTAGAGATATACCAAATGTTAAATTGCCGAAAAAGTTTATTTTGTATGCATCAAACAAGCAAGATTTAGATCTGGGAGTCCAGCTTTGATATCTGACCACAGTTTATGACAAAAACAGTTACAGTAATTTCTGTCAGGAGTACCGGTCAAATGAGCCAAATCAATCAGTAGTTGTATTAAGTAGTAGTTGATATTTTTAATAGAATAACAGGACATATTCAATCATTTTTGCTCCAGTTTATTTGTGGTCACAGAGCTTCACTAAATGATGTCCAATAGGGCTTCTAGTCCAAAAGGATAGTCCTAAGTCCAATCAGGATAAATACTGATATATTTCTATATGTTTGATTAAATTGATTCTTAGAAAAAATTCTCTTTAAAGATCCAAAATTGATTCAGTCAAGAGCAGTGAGTAATTTTCTCTGTCCTTTCTTGTTTAATTATTATTGTTTGACATAGACAGCAACAGGTTTATAAGCCTTTAAAACCGGATGCATGGACCCAATATATACCCGGTTTTCACCCTACTGTTTACGTTAATTCAACGCATAACTGACTGTGTTTATGTGAATACTCCACATGACAGGCATTTTAACGCAACTGACCGTTCAAGCGCCACAGTATACTGAATTTATGATCACATGCTGTCTGAGAGAGACGGCTTACTGTGTACACACTTTAGGTGTATTAGTAACTGTATTCAAGTCTATTTAATCATGTACAACCCAAATTCGAGGTCGCATGCTGTCTGAGACTCTCAGTGCAACACTTTCTGTATGTGAGCTTCAGCTGTGTCAGTCAAGGTGAGCATCACATCTAGTTATTTTTCACAGCTTTTAATAACTGCTTAAAACAGCATGTTTCACTCTTTCTTCATTTAGGTTTTACTCTTACGTGTTAATAACTTGTGTGTACTGTACTGTGTTAATATATAAGAAATGGCAAAATCTCTAATTGTAGACACTACACTACATACCGCCCACCCTTAATATAGTGTGTGTGTGTGTGTGTATATATCACACAGTGGTGTGAAAAAGTGTTGGCCCCCTTCCTGATTTCTTATTTTTTTGCGTGTTTGTCACATTTTAATGTTTCAGATCATCAAACAAATTTAAATATTAGTAAAAGATAACACAAGTGAACACAACATGCAGTTTTTAAATGAAGATTTTTATTATTAAGGGAAAACAAAATGGCCCTGTGTGAAAAAGTGTTTGCCCCCTAAACCTAATAACTGGTTGGGCCACCCTTAGCAGCAACAACTGCAATCAAGCGTTTGCGATAACTTGCAATGAGTCTGTTACAGTGCTGTGGAGGAATTTTGGTCCACTCATCTATGCAGAATTATTGTAATTCAGCCACATTAGAGGGTTTTCAAGCATGAACCGCCTTTTTAAGATCATGAACAGCATTTCAATAGGATTCAGGTCAGGACTTTGACTAGGCCACTCCAAAGTTTTCATTTTGTTTTTCTTCAGCCATTCAGAGGTGGACTTGCTGGTGTGTTTTGGATCATTGTCCTGCTGCAGAACCCAAGTTCGCTTCAGCTTGAGGTCACGAACAGATGGCCAGACATTCTCCTTCAGGATTTTTTGGTAAACAGCAAAAAACATTCATGGTTCCATTTATCACAGCAAGTCTTCCAGGTCCTGACGCAGCAAAACAGCCCCAGACCATCACAAAACCACCACCATATTTTACTGTTAGTATGATGCTCTTTTTCTGAAATGCAGTGTTACTTATACGCCAGACGTAATGGGACACACACACACAAAATTTCAACTTTTGTCTCGTCAGTCCACAGAGTATTTTCCCAAAAGTCTTGGGGATCATCAAGACGTTTTCTGGCAAAACTGAGACAAGCCTATATGTTCTTTTTGCCATGCAGACCATTTTTTGCCCAGTCTCTTTCTTATTGTAGAATCATGAACACTGACCTTAATTGAAGCAAGTGAGGCCTGCAGTTCTTTGGATGTTGTTGTGGTGTCTTTTGTGACCTCTTGGATGCGTCGTCGCTGTGCTCTTGGGGTAATTATGGTCGGCCGGCCACTCCTGCGAAGGTTCTCCACTGTTCCATGTTTTTGCCATTTGTGAATAATGGCTTCACTGTGGTTCGCTGGAGTCCCAAAGCTTTAGAAATGGCTTTATAACCTTTTCCAGACTGATAGATCTCAATTACTTTCTTTCTCATTTATTTCTGAATTTCTTTGGATCTTGGCATGATGTCTAGCTTTTGAGGTTTTTGAGGGCTTCTTCACACAGGGCCCTATAGTTTTGGATTTTGTTTTCCCTTAAAAATAAAAACCTTCATTTAAAAACCATGTTGTGTTCACTTGTGTTATCTTCGACTAATATTTAAATTTGTTTGATGATCTGAACCATTAAAGTGTGACAAACATTTTTTCCAAAAAAAATAAGGAAATCAGGAAGGGGGCAACTTTTTCACAACCACGTGTATGTATATATTATATAATATGATAGATATTATATAAAGGCGGTCAATCGATTAACAATATTTAATCGCGATTAATCACATGATTGTCATGACAGGGTTTCTGCAGACTTAAACAAGTTAAATTTAAGACTTAAGACTTTTTTAATACCACCTTATATTAAATTTAAGACCTAAACCTGTAATGGAAATACACATTTGATTACATACATATGTAATATTTAGAGTGTATAAATAAAAAAAAACAATATATCAATGCTGTAATAAATGATATTTATTACTATGATATACAGTGAACTTTTCATGTCAGCAGACAATATTCCATACAAAATATCCCCAAAAAACTACCACATCACAAGATTTTTGGTGGTGTAAACAATTTATTCTGAAGCAATATTTTCATCAGTGTTCTATCAGCTTTTACATACTTAAATCTGCATATTTACCTTTACAAAGGCCTATTTTTAACCTTTTTAGATGTATGCATCATCTTACATGTCAAATTATTACAATTTATCAATAAATTCAATATACACTATAGGGCTGCTACCAGTCAGAATAAATAATTTACACTGCAAATAACAATAATTACAACTGCAATAAATAATGTTATGAGATTAATGTTTTAAATGCATTTATGAATATACAAATAAGAAATGTTGAGGGGAAAAATGCATACTTTTCAACATACTTCTCAACTGAACTGACCAGCAAGTGACGGTAAGTCAATTAATGAGTGAGTATTGAGTCATTCATTCAACTGATTGAGTGTGTTATCATGCTGGTATCTTAAGGACTTTCGTGGACAGCTGACTCCTAAAGTTTTTGATATTCTTCATATTCTGTGTGGTGGTCAGATAAGTTTAAATAGATTTTTACCTTTTATTGGCATTTTACCTTTATAAAGCCATTTTTCTATAAGTGTGCATTATCTTTTGAGTCAAATTCTTACATTTAATCAGTGAATTAGAATAATAAGACATTTGGGCTGTTACCAAGCAAATGAAATCAGTATCAACAAAATTCATCTTTGCAATTCAGACATAAGCTGCACCTGAAGTGGCATTTAGATGTGTTTACACACTGTTTAATGCAGAACATGAATGCATTTAACCTGCAGTTACAAATGCATAAATAATGTTTTGATATATTAAACATAAAACATTGAATTACTGATATTTGAGATTTTAAAAATGAAAAGATACTTTAAATGTGAAATTAAAACCGCCAGTAGGTGGCAGTAAGTCACTGTTAAGCGAGTCATTGCGATTGAACCGAATCATTTAAACGGTTGATTCATTCAGGAACAAAACACCGTCATGTTGCTCAGAGACGCAAAACAGCGCTGTGGCTTTGTTTGGAATTATTTTTGTTGGCGAAATAGTGCAAAAACAGGCAATATGGTGTCTAAAACGTAAGTCTCTTAATAAAACTTCTAGTTTATTGAACTGTTGTAAAAAATCAATATCACATTTGTATATGGTAATTTTTGGAGAAAAAAAAGGCACTCTTTCGTGTGAACTTGAGTATAAATATACACATTTTCTGCCCCCATGTCTTGAATTTGAGATAATTCTGAATGTATTTTAATAGACTGAATCATGCAGTGATCAGGCAGAGCGCACTGCAAATGCGCACGCGCACTAGACTTCACGTAATGCGTGCACTCTGTAGGTGTTTTGAATGTTTTTTTGCGTCGTGAGAATATTGAGTAAAATAGCTCACTTGTCATGGTGTTATTTAACTATATCATGTTATGAATAAACTAAACATTGTGAATTTTTACCTCAGTGTGTTTTTTCCGAGTTTGTGTGTGCTGTTATGCTCATTTGTTCTGAAGTCTCGAGACAAACAGAGTGAGCCTCAGCGCGAGCTTGTATTCAGATTTCTGCTAACTTACTGCAATTCTCTCCGATGATGCAGTAACTTACCGCGGGGAAGAACAAATCTTCGGTCTGTCCAATGATTATAAAGTCATTAGGTCCGTCAGACTTAAGATATTTTAGCGGTAATTAGACAAAAAATAATTAAGAAAGACCCACGAATCCGATTTAAGACATTTAAGGCATTATATTAGGGAAGAAAACGTTATTTAAGATATTTAAGACTTTTTAAGGACCCTTGGACACCCTGCATGAGTCGACTCGTGATTAATCGCAACTTAATCGCACATTTTTATCTGTTCTAAATGTACCTTAAATTAATACTTTTCACGTTTTTAATACTCTAATCAACATGGGCATGGACAAATATGGATGCTTTATGCACATGTATGTTTATTATTAGTGAAACCATAGTCAACCATAGAGCATGAAGACTAGACATGTTTCAAAGGTCATAGATGACATGAAAAAAGAACATAAAATTACCAGGTTCCCATTACTTCTCTTTCTTTGCACTGAGCAATACTTACACAAGCCTGTTTTACATTATTTGCAGGACAGGGCAGCTCGCTTCGCAAAATGTAAATGTATTATTTGTTATTACATTTGTTTGCATCTCTGTGCTCACATACTGTAATTTGATGCAGCCAAATTCTTAATAAAACTGTTTTCATTGTTATATTTGAATGTTTCTGTTGTCAGACAACTGAATTAATATGAAATAGTGACTGAAACGTGACCCATTACCTACATAACCAGCTCTCCCTTCCAAAACATTAATCTGCACAAAAATCCTGCATTCTATTTGAGCCATCGTCTGATGAAATGAAATAAACAAGATGAAGACAATAGCTGTGCGGGATTTCGGCTATATTGCATGTAAATTGAGACGAAAAGAAATGTGTTTTAAAGTGAAAGCGTGCCTCATCTCAGCCTCTCGTGAACGAAGCAGAGAAAGAGAAAAGAGTGTGTGCGCACGCGGAAACAAGACCCTGGTGCTCGAGCGGCAGTACCGGTCGGCCGAGAGAGGTCAGAAACTAAATAAGGCTGTCCAAGAAGCCGCTAGATTGTCGCTAGGACTTTTGGGGGGTGGGGGGGGGGGCGGGGTCGCTAAAAGGGTCTGAAAAGTCACTAAGTTGGCAACATTGTGCATCTCCATTTCTCCAATTACAGGATAGGCAACGGGTCAAACAGAAAATGCACGCTGCGTTAATCGCGCATTAATAAAATGAGTGCCATTAAAATGAATTTGCGCTAAGAACGTAATTTTGACATCCCCTAATAAATATATATTTATACAGTGCTGCTTGAAAGTTTGTGACCCCGTTAGAATTTTCTATATTTCTGCATAAATATGACCCAAAACATAATTAGATTTTCACACAAATCCTGAAAGTAGACAAAGAGAATCCAATCAAACAAAGGAGACAAAAAAATATACTTTGTCATTTATTTATTGAGAAAAATTATCCGGTGTTAAATATTTGTGAGTGGCAAAAGTATGTGAATCTTTGATTTCAGTATCTGGTGTGACCCCCTTTTGCAGCAATAACTGCAAGTAATGCTTCTTGTAACTGCTGATCAGTCCTGCAAAACATCTTGTATTAGTTTTAGCTCATTCCTCAGAACAGAACCACTTAAACTCTGTGATGTTGGTGGGTTTCCTCCAATGAACTGCTTGCTTCAGGTCCTTCCACAAAATTTCAATTGGATTAAGGTCCGGACTTTGACTCAGTCATTCCAAAACATTAACTTTGTTCTTCTATAACCATTCTTTGGTAGAACGTCTTGTGGGGTCTTGCTGCATGACCCACTTTCTCTTGAGATTCAGTTCTCGGACAGATGTACTGACATTTTCCTTCAGAATGTGTTGGTATTATTCAGAATTCATTGTTCCATCAATGAAAATGAAAGCCATCCTGGCCAAGATGCAGCAAAACCGGCCCAAACCACGATACTACCACCACCATGTTTCACAGATGGGATAAGGTTCTTATGCTGGAATGCAGTGTTTTCTTTCTCCAAACATAATGCTGCTCATTTAAACCAAAATGTTCTATTTTGGTCTTATCCATCCACAAAACATTTCTCCAGTATTCTTCTGGCTTGTCCACATGATCTTTAGCAAACTGCAGATGGGCAGTAATTATCTTTTTGGAGAGCAGTGGCTTTCTTCTTGCAACTCTGCCATGGACACCATGGTTGTTAAGTGTTCTCCTGATGATGGGCTCATAAAAATTAACATTAGCCAATGTGAGAAAGGACTTTAGTTGCTTAGAAGTTAGCCTGCAGTCCTTTGGAACCTTGTGGACTATTACAAGTCTTGCATTTAGAGTGTTCTTTGTTGGTGGAGCACTCCTGGGGAGGGTAACAGTGGTCTTGAATTTCCTTCATTTGTACACAATCTGTCTGACCGTGAATCGGTGGAGTCCAAACTCTTTAGAGATGGCTTTGAAACCTTTTCTACATCCAGATCTGTACCTTTTCTACACCCAGATCTGTAGCCCTCATTGAAATTCGCTACTCCTGATACTAATCCTAAAACCCACCCCACACTAAGGTGGTCTAAACCTACCATACTCGGGGGGGTAATAATCTGGCGGGGCAGAATCGACTACATCGGCACTACCCATCCGCGACTCACAGCATGGAACGGCCCTGCACTAAGCCCACCCCCTTCACACCCGAACATCACAGTTAGCACCCCTCAGTTCAGCTGTCATAATGGCATTTCATTGCAGATTTGGCAAACGATCCAGTGCGTTATGGTTTGCACTCTGGGAGATCGGTTTCTATTATTTGCAGAGTTGAGGCAATGGCAGCTAATTAAGACATATAGTGGTGTGAAAAATTGTTGGCCCCCTTCATGATTTCTTATTTTTTTGCATGTTTGTCACACTTTTAAGTTTCAGATCATCAAACAAATTTAAATATTACACAAAGATAATGCAAGTAAAAACAAAAAGCCGTTTTTAAATGATGATTTCATTTATTAAATGAAAAAAGCTGTCCAAACCTACATGGCCCAACGTGAAAAATGAATTGCCCCCTCCTATTAAATCATGAAAGAACTGCAATTAACCACATTATTTTAGAAAGCTGAGTAAATTTCACTAGCCACACCCAGGCCTGATTACTGCCAGACCTGTTGAATCAAGAAATCACTTAAATAGAACCTGTCTGACAAAGTGAAGCATGCTTAAATAGCAACACATTATGCCGCGATCTAAAGAAATTAAAGAACAGATGATTATCAAAACAGTTGACATGTATCAGTCTGGAAAGGATTATAAAGCCATTTCTAAGGCTTTGGGACTCCAGCAAACCATGGTCAGAACCATTATTCACAAATTGAGAAAACTTATAACAACGGTGAACCTTCCCAGGAGTGGCCAGCCAACCAAAATTACTCCAAGAGCACAACGACGACTCATCCAAGAGGTCATAAAAGAACCCAGAAGAACATCTAAAGAACTGCAGGCCTCACTTGCCTCAGTTAAGGTCAGTGTTCTTGACTCCACCATAAGAAAGAGACCGGGCAAAAATGGCATCCATGGGAGAGTTACAAGGCAAAAGCCACTGCTGACCAAAAAGAACACAAAGGCTTGTCTCTGCTTTTTGGGCAAATATTCTGTGAACTGATGAGACAAAAGTTGAACTTTTTGGAAGGTGTGTGTCCCGTTACATCTGGCGTAAAACCAACACAGCATTTCATAAAAAGAACATCATACCAACGGTCAAACATGGTGGTGGTAGTGTGATGATCTGGGGCTGCTTTGCAGCTTCAGGACCTGGACGACTTGCCATAATTGACGGAACCATGAATACTGCACTCTATCAGAAAATCCTGAAGAATGTCCGGCCATCAGTTTGTGACATCAAGCTCAAGCGCACTTGGGTTATGTAGCAGGACAATGATCCCAAACACACCAGCAAGCCCACCTCTGAATGGCTCAAGAAAAACTAAATTAAGGTTTTGGAGTGGCCAAATCAAAGTCCGGACTTAAATCCGATTGAAATGCTTAAACAGTCCATTCATGCTCAAAAACCCTCCAATGTGGCAGAATGAAAACAATTCTGCAAAGAAGAGTGGGACCAGATTCCTCCACAGCGATATGAAAGACTAATTGCCAGTTAATGCAAACACTTGATTGCAGTTGTTGCTGCAAAGCATGGCACAACCAGTTATTAGATTTAGGGGGGCAATTACTTTTTCACGTAGGGCCCGGCAGGTTGAAGCTTTTTCCCTTAATAAATAAATAATCTTCTAAAACTGCATTTTGTATTTACTTGCATTTTCTTTGTGTAATATTAAAATTTGTTTGATGATCTGAATCTTTTACGTGAGACAAATATGCAAAAAATAAACAAAACAAGAAGGGGGCAAAAACCTTTTCACAACACTGTATATGCCTATTTCTGAATGCAACAGCGGATAAGTAGAATGACTTTTAGTTAGAATCCCATCATGTTCAAATGCTGTTTTTGTTTAGTAAATAAGTGAGTCATTGACATTACAATAATGTATATATATATTACAACACATACAGTGGGGCAAAAAAAGTATTTAGTCAGCCACCAAATTGTGCAAGTTCTCCCACTTAAAAAGATGAGAGAGGCCTGTAATTGTCATCATAGGTATACATCAAAATATGAGCGACAAAATGAGAAAAAAAATCCAGAAAATCAATTGTAGGATTTTTAAAGAATTAATTAGAAAAATTCCTCGGTAAAATAAGTATTTGGTCACCTACAAAACAAGCAAGATTTCTGGCTCTCACAGACCTGTAACTTGTTCTTTAAGAGGCTCCTCTGTCCTCCATCCGTTACCTGTATTAATGGCATCTGTTAGAACTCATTGTCAGTATAAAAGACACCTGTCCACAACCTCAACAGTCACACTCCAAACTCCACCATAGACAAGACCAAAGAGCTGTCAAAGGACAACAGAAAAAAAATTGTAGACCTGCACCAGGCTGGAAGACTGAATCTGCAATAGGTAAGCAGCTTGGTTTGAAGAAATCAACTGTGGGAGCAATTAAAATGGAAGTCATACAAGACCACTGATAATCTCCCTAGATCTGGGGCTCCACGCAAGATCTCACCCCGCGGGGTCAAAATGATCACAAGAACTGTGAGCAAAAATCCATCCCAGAACCACACGGGGGGACCTAGTGAATGACCTGCAGAGAGCTGGGACCAAAATAACAAAGGCTACCATCAGTAACACACTGCGCCGCCAGGGACAAAAAATCCTGCATTGCCAGACGTGTCCCCCTGCTTAAGCAAGTACATGTCCAGGCCCATCTGAAGTATGCTAGAGAGCATTTGGATGATCCAGAACAGGATTGGGAGAATGTCATATGGTCAGATGAAACCAAAATAGAACTTTTTGGAAAAACTCACCTTGTCGTGTTTGGAGGAGAAAGAATGCTTAGTTGCATCCAAAGAACACCATACCTAAAGCATGGGGGTGGAAACATCATGCTATGGGGCTGTTTTTCTGCAAAGGGACCAAGACGACTAATCCGTGTAAACGAAAGAATGAATGAAGCCATGTATCGTGAGATTTTGAGTGAAAACCTCCTTCCATCAGCAAGGGGATTGAAGATGAAACGTGGCTGGGTCTATCAGCATGACAATGATCCCAAACACAACGCCCGGGCAACGAAGGAGTGGCTTCGTAAGAAGCATTTAAAGGTCCTGGAGTGGCCTAGCCAATCTCCAGACCTCAGGCTCAATCCTATAGAAAATCTGTGGAGGGAGTTGAAAATCCGTTGTTTGCCCAGCGACAGCCCCAAAACATTACTGCTCTAGTGGAGATCTGCATGGAGGAATGGGCCAAAATACCATCAACAGTGTGTGAAAACCTTGTGAAGTCTTACAGAAAACGTTTGACATCTGTCATTGCCAACAAAGGGTATTTAACAAAGTTTTGAGATGAAATTTTGTTATTGACCACATACTTATTTTCCACCATAATTTGCAAATACATTCTTTAAAATCCTACAATGTGATTTTCTGATTTTCTCATTTTGTCTCTCATAGTTGAAGTATACATATGATGAAAATTACAGGCCTCTCTCATCTTTTTAAGTGGGAGAACTTGCACAATGGGTGGCTGACTAAATACTTTTTTCCCAACTGTATATATAGGAGGCACAGGATTACACTTTTTCCAGTACTCGCCCGATACCGATACTTTTATTTTGGTACTTGCTGATACAGAGTACCGATACCGATATTTTTATTGCTTTTGTACATTTTTTTTTATATTTGGTACAGGAACCAAAAGGGTATGTATAATATTAGTTGGTTAACTTAATTTATCAAATAGATACAGTCAAACCAAAATTTATTCAGACACCTTCAACATTTCTCACATTATCACAGTTTATTCGCTATAGTTTAGAAAATGGTAATAAAAAATAACAAGAACTCCGAGTTAAACTGTGTCAGAACAAACTCATCTTAAAAATGCCAGATAACTTTGATAGAAAGGTATGTAATAGATTACAATCAACCAAAATAATTCAGACAGCTGTTAGTATGACAGTATTATTTACACAACTATGAATACTTAGTCGGGCAGCCCTTAGCCTTAATGACAGCCTTTAGTCTCCTGGGCATGCTGTCACCCAGTTTCATGAAAACCTCAACTTCAGTTTTTTTTCCCAGACTCAGCCTGAATAATTTTTGGTCCCAAATTTGTATAAATTTTACTGGTAGTCCACTGTATGAATAATTTATGGGTATAATATGTCACAGTTCACTTTATTTTGCTATCCTCACTTACAGAAATTAACTATGGTGTCCTGCACCCACTAGTAAAAAAAAATAAAAAATTATATCTGGTCTATAATTTTTTTTTTTTGGTTTCACTGTATATCCTTCGGTTATTTTCACACTTAATTATGCACATTAAAATGTATTTTACAAGTTTTTGTTACTTTCACCGTTCATTTTATTTGCTCTATGGTACATCATCTTTAATTAATAGCATTAGAGCTACTCCATTGCAGCGGCTTAGTACTGTAATCACACGCTTTGCTGTAATAATGCAGGGAACCACTCATTATAAATCTCCTAACTGATATTTTCAGAAATAGAAGTCGCATTTTTTCATCTGAAACGTGCTGCGATTTATATTCCAAAACCACTCATATAATGCAGAAATGCTCATGAAGCAAGCAAAACACGCACAACACGTGCAGGTATTTGTACTGATGCAGAATGAGAGGACAGTAGTACAGCCTAGCGCATTTCACACCGGCTGTTAGTTTCACTTTCTCCAGAGAGTCGTGTATGCCTAAGGTTGAAAATTAATTATGTTTATAGTGAATGCCCCTACGAATGGTTTATTTTTACGATTTAGTTTTAATCAAAATGATGCGTATGCTAAGTGAGTGAACATCAAAGATCAAACAACAGAATTGCGCACGCTCTCTCTCTCCCTACCGTTAAGTAACTTGTGCATTGTTTTACTTCCTTGTTTTTGACATATCCGACCGAACTACAAACTTTCCAGTGATGTCTGTGAGAAAGAAAGGTATGTTCACTCGACAAGCTCGCACATCTGCGCGGCCGCGCGTTCAATCCACTCAGCGTGCTTGGTTTATCAGCTCGCGCACATCAGCTAAACAGGCGTTAACACTGAATGTTTAACATTATATTAATTACATACATATACTTCGTAGTAGACATCATTAACTCCTTTCTGCTGTCTGTTGTTCTGTTTTTGGTGGATATGGCGCTTATCACATCGACTGTGTGGTATCGTCGTTTGGTATCGGGGCATTTTAACTAGTACGAGTACAGGAGACCAGTATCGTATCGGTGCATCCCTAATATATATATACATATATAATTTACATACATACATGTATACATATACATACATAAATTATACATACATATACGTGGGACGGGAAAGTATTAACTGACCCCCTTAAATTTTTCACTCTTTGTTATATTGTAGCCATTTGATAAAATCATTTAAGTTAATTTTTTTTACACACAGCACCCCATATTGACAGAGAAACACGGAATTGTTGACATTTTTGCAGATTTATAAAAAAAGAAAAACATGAAATATCACATGGTCCTAAGTATTAAAGACCCTTTGCTGTGACACTCATATAATTAACTCAGGTGCTGTCCATTTCTTCTGATCATCCTTGAGATGGTTCTACACCGTCATTGGAGTCAGCTGTGTTTGATTATACTGATTGAACTTGATCAGGAAAGCCACACACCTGTCTATAAAAGACCTTACAGCTCACAGTGCATGTAAGAGCAAATGAGAATCATGAGGTCAAAAGAACTGCCTGAAGAGCTCAGAGACAGAATTGTGGCACGGCACAGATTGGCCAAGGTTACACAAACATTTCTGCTGCACTTAAGGTTCCTTAGAGCACAGTGGCCTCCATAATCCTTAAAATGGAAGACGTTTGGGATGACCAGAACCCTCCTAGAGCTGGCCGTCCGGCCAAACAGAACTATTGGGGGAGAAGAGCCTTGGTGAGAGAGGTAAAGAAGAACCAAAGATCACTGTGGCTGAGCTCCAGAGATGCAGTCGGGAGATGGGAGAAGATCGGAAAAGAAAGTTGTGAAAGTCAACCATCACTGTAGCCCTCCACCAGTCGGGGCTTTATGCAGAGTGGCCCGACGGAAGCCTCTCTCAGTGCAAGACACATGAAAGCCCACAAGGAGGACTCCAAGATGGTGAGAAATAAGATTCTCTGGTCTGATGAGACAAGATAGAACTTTTTGGCCTTAATTATAAGCAGTATGTGTGGAGAAAACCAGTCACTGCTCATCACCTGTCCAATACAGACCCAACAGTGAAGCATGGTGGTGGCAGCATCATGCTGGGGGGGTGTTTTTCAGCTGCAGGGACAGGACGAATGGTTTCAATCGAGGGAAAGATGAATGCGGCCAAATACAGGGATATCCTGGATGAAAACCTTCTCCAGAGTGCTTAGGACCTCAGACTGGTCCGAAGGTTTACCTTCCAACAAGACATGACCCTAAGCACACAGCTAAAAATAACGAAGGAGTGGCTTCACAACAACTCTTTTTGTGACTGTTCTTGAATGGCCCAGCCAGAGCCCTGACCTAAACCAATTGAGCATCTCTGGAGAGACCTAAAATGTCTGTCCACCAACGTTTACCAACCAACCTGACAGAACTGGAGAGGAACTGCAAGGAGGAATGGCAGAGGATCCCCAAATCAGGTGTGAAAAACTTGTTGCATCTTCCCAAAAAGACTCATGGCTGTATTAGATCAAAAGGTGCTTCTACCTAACTACTGAGCAAAGGGTCTGAATACTTAGGACCATGTGATATTCAGTTTTTCTTTTTTAATAAATCTGCAAAAATGTCAATAATTATCTGTTTTTCTGTCAATATGGGGTGCTGAGTGTACATTAATGAGGAAAAAAAAATAAACTTAAATGATTTAGCAAATGGCTGCAATATAAAATAGAGTGAAAAATTTAAGGGGGTCTTAATATTTTCCGTACCCACTGTATATACACATACATATATATATAAATATAAAATTATAAGTAATATAGCTAGAAGATATATACACATACATATACATAATACATACATACATACATATTAACACATACAACATATTAACACACATAATATATCTTATACATACATATATACATACATACAGACATATATATACATATATATATACATACATATGCCTGTATGTGTATATATATATATATTTATTAGGGGTGGAACGGTACACAGATGTCACGGTTAGGTACGTACCTCGGTTCGGGGGTCACGTTTCGATATGATTTCGGTACAACAGGAAAAAAATATTTCTACTATGCTCGGTTTGTTTTCATTTATTTTGAACAGACAGTAATAGAAATGTAAACATTTTTCCACCTAGATGTGAAAATACTAACTATTATAATTGATATATATATAAATCTGCACGTACATACAGTGGTGTGAAAACGTGTTGGCCCCCTTCCTGATTTCTTAATTTTTTTTGCATGTTTGTCACACTTAATGTTTTCAGATCAAACAAATTTAAATATTAGTCAAAGATAACAGAGGTGAACACAACATGCAGTTTTTAAATTAAGGTTTTTATTATTAATGGAAAACAAAATCCAAAACTAAATGGCCCTGTGTGAAGTGTTTGCCCCTAAACCTAATAACTGGTTGGGCCAACCTTAGCAGCAACAACTGCAATCAAGCGTTTGCGATAACTCGCAATGAGTCTGTTACAGCGCTGTGGAGGAATTTTGGTCACTCATCTATGCAGAATTGTTGTAAATCAGCCACATTGGAGGGTTTTCGAGCAAGAACCGCTTTTTTAAGGTCATGCCACAGCATCTCAATAGGATTCAGGTGAGGACTTTGACTAGGCCACTCCAAAGACTTCATTTTGTTTTTCTTCAGCCATTAGAGGTGGACTTGCTGGTGTGTTTTTGGTCATTATCAGCGCTTTGCGCTTGAGCTTGAGGTCACGAACTGATGGCCGGACATTTTCCTTCAGGATTTTTTGGTAAACAGCAAAAAACATTCATGGTTCCATTTATCACAGCAAAACTTCCAGATCCTGAAGCAGCAAAACAGCCCCAGACATCACACTACCACCACCATATTTTACTGTTGGTATGATGTTCTTTTTTTTAAATGCAGTGTTACTTTTACGCCAGACATAATGGGACTCACACCTTCCAAAAAGTTCAACTTTGTCGTCAGTCCACAGAGTATTTTCCCACAAGTCTTGGGGATCATCAAGATGTTTACTGGCAAAACTGAGACGAGCCTTTATATTCTTTTTGCTCAGCAGCGGTTTTCGTATTGGAAAACTCGCAATGCAGACCATTTGCCCAGTTCTTTTTTATGGTGGCGTCCTATGAACATGACTTAAATGCAGGCAAGTGAGGCCTGCAGTTCTTTGGATGTTGTTGTGGGGTCTTTTGTGACATCTTGGATGAGTCGTCGCTGTGCTCTTAGGGTAATTTTGGTTCGACACCGGCCACTCCCGGGAAGGTTCTCCACTGTTCCATGTTTTTGCCATTGGTGAATAATGGCTCTCACTGTGGTTCCCTGGAGTCCCAAAAGCTTTAGAAATGGCTTTATAACCTTTTCCAGATTGATAGATCTCAATTACTTTCTCATTTGTTTTTGAATTTCTTTGGATCTCGGCATGATTTCTAGCTTTTGAGGATATTTTGGTCTACTTAACTTTGTCAGGCAGGTCCTATTTAAGAAATTTCTTGATTGCAAACAGGTGTGACAGTAATCAGGCCTGGGTGTGGCTAGAAAAATTTAACTCAGGTGTGATAAACCACACTTTTAACAGAGGGGCAAACACTTCTTCACACAAGGCCATGTAGTTTTGAATTTTGTTTTCCCATAATAATAAAAAAACCTTAATTTAAAAACTGCATGTTGTTTACTTGTGTTATCTTTGACTAATATTAAATTTGCTTGATGATCTGAAACATTAAAGCGTGACAAAAACATGCAAAAAAATAAGAAAATCAGGAAGGGGGCCAACACTTTCACACACCACTGATTATACTACAAGGAAAAAATTCTTTGGAAAAATTTGATTTAGTTTACAGGCTAAACCAAGGAGGGAAAAAAAAACAGTGCGACAAGTAACTTAAGCCTATAGCATATATACGCGAGTGTCAGTTCATTTTTGGACCCGGCTTAATTAGTTCACCGAAAGAAAACTCAAATGGGGACAGACGGACTTTATTTACAAAAGCACAAATGTTTTGTTTTCATTGGGGTGTACACAAATAAAAGCAAGACCTTTATACGTGATGCATTATTAATAAAGCCAATTTATATTTCTGCATCGAAAACCTACGCGTGCTTAGCATACGCCGTAGCCTGACTTGCACCTCTCCAAAAATCTACCAGCGCGTCAATTCTACATGGACCGCAAGCTCTGTGATTGGTCTGCAAGAACCCCTCACTCCATATGTACTTGAGTTTTGTGTGAGTTTACGTGCACTTTAATATATTTTAATGTTAAACCTTCTTAAATAAAATAAAACAAAGCAAAGAACAAAAGTCTTATCATTTATTATACTACATAGCAAAATACATCAGTAGTTGTCCGCAACAAAAAATGTTGATCTGCCGTGGTACAAGTCATTGTGCAGACTGAAAGAATGCCATCATCTCCTGTTCCATTGTTGTCCTTTTTGTAGTTTAAAATAATGATTTAATGATTTGATATTAATTTGCCGCCTTCACGGCTATAATGCTTCTCCGACGAACTGCTTCTTCTTCGGCTTTTGCCGTGTTACTGCGGGTTACACCAGCAACATGCCCGTGGACACTGCTGACTAGCGGTTTACATGTGTACTGCACGTTGACGCGGACAACGACGCAGAAGTAAATGAAAACGATGCATAGCTACGGCGTAGGTCCGATGCGAAAGAAGTTATAATATATGTATTTGCCGCCGTCACGGCTATATGCTTCTCCGACGAGCCGCTTCTTCTACGGCTTTTGCCGTGGTACTGCGGGTTACACAAGCAACATGTCGTGGACACTGTGACTAGCGGTTTAAATGTGTACTGCACGTTTGATGCGGACAACGACGCCGAAGAAGTATTATAAAGAACCTGATGCCATAGCCTACGGCGGTAACGGCTAGGATAGGTCTGAGAGAAGTATCAATCGCCTTTAGACTAGTGTTTAAAGTTGCTTTGATGGTATAACGAAACCGTGAAAGTGATCGCGCCGGCGAACACGCAGCACACACACACACAAAAAAGTCCAGCATTGCTAAACTGACAGCGCAAGTTGATACTTTATCAAAATAAAATAAAGTGAACCAAACATCAGCGCGCCCACCTCTGTGTCACCGTTGGAACGCGACTGAAGTACAAAGCCTATAATTTGCATAATAAATAATAGTTTAGCATTCAGATGTTACTTCGCAAATATGGAAATATTATGGAATATTTAAATTTGTGCCGAATGAGAGAGGTAGGATAAACGAGCACAAAGCTCCATTTCGCAAACAGCTGTGTGCACAAGCCTTTAAAATATACTCCTTTGTCAGTCTTTGAGAGACGCATTCAGAATCAGCACACAGTCACTGTCTAGTGGGCTTTGTTTTCAACAAGTGCGCAACTCATGGCATTCGCTGTTCTTCTGCTGGCCCCGGCCGCCGGGGTTATCAAAACAGTGGTGCAGTTAATGTGGGAGCACCATTTGATTGAGGGGAATTCCGTATTCTTGTAATGCCTCATGCATCGAAACGAGGATGTCAACCGCGGACGGTTTTTGGTACGAATAAATGTATCGTTACACCCTAAATATACTCTATCATCATATCACATTGTATCAATCACACTTAACAATTCTTAAATTGTAATCTTAGGGATGTAACGATTACCAGTTTAACGATAAATCATGCTAAAACTCCCCACGGTTAGTATTTCCGTTTTCATCTTTTAATTATCATTAAAACTGTTTTAGATTACCGCGATTTGAACAACTCAGGATAAATAAATACAGTCCAGCATAAAGCACAGTTTTAAGTAAAAGTCTCACGTGCGCACAGCATGCAGAGTAGTTTCGTTTTGAGTGAAAACAGGGCGGAAAAGCTGGGAGGTTTTAAAGAGTGCTAAGGGAATTATACAAATTAATATGAATTAATTAATTATATGTACCTCTGAAGGTTCTGACGGTCTTCAGAAACGATTCGATGGCATTTTATTTTCATCTTCGCG